>JAZKJV010000565.1:170217-644137 GCA_037367405.1 Ottelia alismoides | reverse complement strand
TTTTTTTTGAGATTTTTAAGCTTGTAATCCTGCAAATTTTTGAAATATACTTATACTCTTTTTTTAATAACACTTGTACCCTTATATTGGCAATCGCTAGCAATTGCCTCCCTCCATTAATTTGGTCGTCTATTAGATTAGCCAAATCACGGTTCGTCAAAACCAAGGTTTGGTTAAGAAATATTTTTGTAACATTTGTGCCACTCGCTCCACCATCTTCTTCCTTCGTCAAGTTGGTGATGTCGCGACATGGTGAGTGGGAAGTCATGAGTCGACGAGGAGAATACCCTCCCTTGACCACGCTACATAGCTACAAAAAGCACATGTGATCGCACATTACACCAGTATTGATCAAAATCCAAGATGACCACCGACATTAGAACCTCAAAAGCGACCGTAGAGCTATTGATATAGAGGTGGTCGCAGATTAACGTATGTAACCCACAATTGGACACCCACCTCAGGATGCACCACGTTGGACCCAAAACCCGCCACCAATTGCTTCACCCCCCCCCCCTCCACCCCACATCTGATCTTGTCTTGGTTGTTCTCACCATTCACATATCAATCACCCTATTGTACCCAGACATCTCGAAACTCCCCACCACCACCAACGTTAGACCCACCACCACAAGCCCCCCCCCCACCCACCACCACAATCGTCGTACACCGGCCCTTACGAACCCATGATTATTAAGTGATCCATCTATATTATACTTGAATTGTGGTCTAAATTGTCAAAACAAATATCCAAATTAAATAGCGTAAAATAATGGTATGATTAGAAATACTTATTAACTAACATGGCAATTGAAATAAATTGATATAAAAGCAAGTCCGTTAAAGAAAAATCCAAAAAAGTGAAAGATATGGAGTCTCAATTATAAAAGTACATTAGAACTAACAAACACTAAATAAGTAGAGAATCTTCTTGATTTTCTACAAAGATTGCACTAACTCCAACTGACTTTATTTTAGTCATATTAGTTCAATAAAGATATGAATAAAACTAAAAAATAAGTCAAGAATCACAAGATGCACTAGATATTAGGTAACAAATCCCTATTCCAATTATGCAAAAATTAAAAGCTAAATTTATTAAACATACAAAGTCCAATTGAATCATACACGCATTTTAAGTTGAACTTTAAAATATACTTTCTTATGTGTACACTTTTTGGGTGAACAAGAGCAGTATATGGAAAGTAGGATTTTGGACCTACATGTTACATGGCATACTTTAGAAAATATATTTTAATTCAATATTACACATTCACCCCTAACTTATACTATTTTTTAAATTTAATATTATATAGATTATTTCTAACAAAAATGAAAATTATAAAAAAAAAAAGTTAAAACAAAAGGAACAAAAATCAAACCATATGATTTACAAGTATTTTTACACCTTTCAATCACTAGCCTTAATTTTTAAACAACGCTAACATGACATAAAAACAAAATAAATAAATATGCCTAATAATGTATATTATGTAAAAAAAATATAGCATATATTAAACATAAAAAAATAAACTAAAATTCCATAATTGGAAAATACATATATTTTATGCATGTATTTTGGTCTCAAAATCCCGCTTAGAATATGGGACCTACATGTCTTCATTATGAACATAAAGAATTTTATTCTCTACCATTTTCAAGTTTTGACATATTATGATTCATTCCACATCCTTTATTTTTCTTTTCATTTGATTTTTTTCAATTGGAGTTTTGTGGTGGTACCAGCACAAGCCTTCTCCTTGGTCATCCTCTCTTAGAACTCTATCTATGCTCATCGATCCACCTTCAACGACTCTCAGACAATTCTAATTATGGATCAACCCATATACATCCTCCCCCCCCCCCCCCCACACACACACACACTCGTGAACTATTATGTCTCTTGTCCCCGATGCCTATACCATTGGCAAGCGCTCCTCGATTAGAAGCAATTGGAAAGTCTCGTCAAAGAACCGAGGAGCTCTGAAAGCTCTAGTTCCTCCCTTTCGGCCAATTTCCAGGTGAAACAATGCGTGGGAGATGGATTGAAGAGGAATCAACCCTTAAAATTCGATTGTAAAGGTGCCATTAAAGAGAAGACTAACTTAACAATTGAAAAGGGTGTAATGGAAAATTTTCTTACTTCTACCAATAAGGAAATGGAGAAACTTATGGAAGAAAAGAAAGTTTTAATAGATGAAATTGATATTCTTAAAATAAAATTACAAGTCTTGAAAAGAAATTTAAATTATAAACACAACTATGTGTCACATCACAAGGAATCCAGGGCTCTTTATCCAACTAAAGGATAGACGAGATTATTTTCAACGGGTTAATCAAGTGAATTTATCATGTCATTGTGAAAACGCAAAAAAATGGTTATATAGATATAAGTTTGTAGCAAAGAAGTACAAGTGATATAAAGATGACGGACAAACAAATTTGAAGCTTGATCCATAGGAACAAGTCAAATTGTGCTCTTTTATGGATTTAGAATGACATCTCTTGACGTTAACAGACTAGATACGACTTAGATTTTTTTTGGTGTTTAGGACTAAAATGTAGCAAAATCTATGCCATAATGTTATAAACACCAATAGATAATTTCTGAGTTTGGTATACTTTTAGGATTTTATTGAAAGTATTTTAATGATTGGAATAATAAGAGGGCCAAAATGAATTTTGAAAGAAACTAGAGGGTTACATTGTAAATAAATAATTAATTAAATCCAAACCAAATTTAATATAGCAAAATTCATTTGCATGGTTATATAAACGTACTAACTTGATTAAATTAAAATAGCCAAATTGCATATTAAACTTGACTAGATTTTAAGATCAAACTTTGAACTAAATGAAGGTAAATTCCATTTAAAAGAAGTGTGAAATTGAACATGGCAATATTCACATTTCGTAAAAAAAGGCAAACTACACGATTACTTTTAACATAATTAAATTTATAGTTAAGTCCACTAAAAACATAAAATAGCATTTTCGACTAGAAAAATCCAAGAAGAGTTTTTTCATGTTAAGGTGGCTAAAGGACAATCTTGGGGATTTGAAGAGACGAAGCATTTGAAGACTATTAGAACTAGGATGCAAAATCTTATGGGGTATTTTTACCGTTAAAACTTTAATGTTAATAATGAAGAAACATTAGAGAGGGGTGAATAATGTTTATACAAAATAATGATCAATTTGAAAAGAAATACCTCTACAAGAAAATACAACAGAAAAGCCACATTACATTACCTAAGGATTTGTACATGTTCAGCCTTCTTTAGACCACATGTCCTATGTCCTAAGCTTGCCCTACCATGTGCTCACTTAATCTCAATATAAGAACTACTTATGTTATAGTCCAAACTATTTACTAGCACACGTCTTTCAAGCATTTATCTTTTGCAGAAGAAGAAAGTCTTTCACTAAACACCTAAATGACATCTCTAAGGGTTTCTCTTCCATTCAGGAAGAAATACCTTTACAAATAATATCTCCAAGCCAAGAATAAAGTAAAATATAAATATTCTGATAAAGCCTTTGAAACATACAAAATGTAAATGAAAGCCGAAATCGAAGATGGAGACAACGAGTTTCGAAAAAAGCAAAGCAAGATGGCATGGATAACGCGAAGAACTAAGAGCACTTTGCATGACTAAATCTTCTTTTGAACACACAAAATAACTCACAAAAGTACATAGAGTAGTGTAGACGAGTATAGAACTTGTGTAATTTGTGTGTTGGAACAGTACGGAGTATATTAGAGGGTATAGGAGGTCCTAAGAATAGAAAAATTCAATTCATGGTCAAGAGAAATGGCTGAAAAATCAACTATCTTCATCGGCGTATCATTTCATCTTGGCATGTAGCAGTGCAATAGTCCAGAACACATTCTAAGAACAGTTCAATGGCATGTGTGTATCGGTGTCGAAAATTGTATATTGGTACATCTTCAGTTATGATTTGAGGCATGTTGAAACGACTGAGTTCAAATACCAATATACATGGATATGTACTGATGTAACAATAAGAAAAACACTTGAAATTCAAACTTTTCAAGATATGTACCGGTGTATCATGATACCAGTGCATGTAGGAGTATGCATGTAGGTATGTACTAGAGCAATAATACTTGAATTGTGTGACACCGTGAACAATCAAGAGTATATCAACTCATAAGGACTTGTACCAGCATAACAATACTTGAAATGTGTGTGTGAGTGTCTTATGTTCCAAAGGCCCTGTACACTTTAAACTATAAAGTACATTTATTACAAACCAACTCGATAATATAGAAAAATAAGCTCTTGGAGTTGTTTTGCCTTGATCATCATCATCACTAGCTTGAACTCATCAAGCACTTTGGATGTGAAAAATTATACGAGTTGCTCCACTTTCGTGCAGTCATGTGCAAAATATATTGTGGTGTCAGTCGTAAATAAAATAATTGTCTTCAGTAATAACTTAATATTTTAGCATTATTCAATTATTCTTTTGTTTATATATCAAAATATTTAAGGTTAGAAGTTTCAACAAAGTTTCCTTTTTTGATACCAATAAAACACTACCAAAAGTTTGCACATCTTAAAAATTTTAACCAACAAGATATAGCTACAGAGAATAAATTTTAAAATAAAATTCCTCCTAAAACATGTGCTTCATGTAAACTTGCAAGAGGTTGGAGGAGCAAACGCTCCCCCCTCCCCCCGAAATACATGCACCACATATAATCATGCAACGGTTAAATATATAAACATCGTATGCTCAAATAACATTCACACAAAGAACAATGGTAGATAATATTATCCTTTTTGTCATAAGCAAAAATATAACAACTTAAATAATATTAATCAGAAAAATGGTTTGATACAAGTAAAGAACTAATCTAGAATTCACCCTCATGAGTAGGGATGCACATGGTTACGGATATATCCGTATCCGATCCGTCACCGTATCCATTTTATACAAATTTTGACATCCATATCCGTATTTGTTTTAAAATGAATACGGATATGGATATCGTTTTGATATCCGTAAACATCCGTATCCGTATATCCGTTTTTTTCATATAAATATAGTATAAATTTATTTATAACCATATATAGCATAATTCTATACCTTCTTTTACTATATTTGTATAATTTTTATGATACAAACACATTTAATAAATTTATATCATGTGTTTTCAATCCAACTCATATATATTTAATTGTTAATTTCTATAGAGTATTTCTAATATTACTCGTATGCGATCAGTATCTGTTTCACATCCGTATCCATTTTTGAAGGATATGGTAAGATAGTTTTAATATCCGTCAATATCCGTATCCGCATCCGTATTCGTATTCAAAAATGGATAAGGATATAATAATACCTATATCTGTATCCGTATCCGAACGTTTGCATTCCTCCATGAGCAATGCGACCTTCGTTCAGCTTCTCACCTCAAGTGTTGCTCTCGACATTGCAGCAACATTGCACTTGAGCAATCTCTTATCAATCTTTAAATAAATTTACTATTGTTGTTGCAAAAGTCACGTATTGTGCTACAATGTTCTATTTTTTCATTTATATGTGTTGTAATGTTCTTTATTACTAATGTTGTTGCAACATTTTTGATAGTCTTGGGGTTTAGTTCTATTTTGACATTATTGATAGACCGTTTATGTGCACAGTGCATGATTTATCTGTATTTTGATGTTTTTAATAAATCCCAATGTGAATATTTGGCCAATGGAGAGATCGAATATGTACAATTAGTTGAGATCATTGGCTTCTTAATGTTCGATTGATATATAGTATGACCAATAAAATGGAAGGATATGCTTATATGTTTTTCATTTTTTGAGTTTGCAGACATTATTGTTTGGATTAATTCCTTTATTGGCTAAGTGTAAATTTTAAATTAAAGTTAGGTAATTATGATATCAACACAACCATCTAACAATGATGGTTGAAACTACTTAGAGCTGAGGCATTGGAGTTTTTGTTCCTCCCGGATCTAATGATCCATGATGGAAGTATGCATATTTGGAAAAATTGAGTAACCATGGCATGCTTGCTTATCATTTCTAAGGGAAAATCACGACGGGAGGGATAAATCGAAAGAAGCAACATTTGGGAATATAGAAATAGTTTTGAACAGTATGTGGAAGTTTTTTTTCTTATATCTTCTTAAACTCCACTTTTATCACATGATCTAAATTCAAATGCAATATTTTTAGATATTTATTTATTTTTAGATTAAAAATTTAGAAAATCGAGTAGAACTACATATGTCTCGCATGTCCCCACATACCGCTTAATCACTATTCGGTGACTTGTCAGAATGTATGCTCATACACTTTTCTAAACCTTGCCAAGAGGTAGTGAGTTCTTGCAAGAGGGACTTGCATATAGTGAGGATAGATTAGCACATACTCTAGACGGCATGGAATCATGATGGAATTCAACTTACGAGGGAAAATAAAATCGAGACCCACTAGGATTGGGAGTCCTTAAGGAGTTGGACTCATGATCTTAATAAGAGTTGATTTTCATTCTATGTGGAGTCCTTATAAGAACATGACTAGTTATGAGTTAGTTATTGGGCTATATATAGAAGGGGGTGGGGGCATAACCTCCATACCACCAAAAGGCAAGGTGCAATCAATGTCGGGGGAGAGAGAGAGAGCAGAAGAGAGGAACAGAGTGAGAGAATAGAGGGAGTTGTAATCGTTCTTTTTTTAGTGAACTTTTTTCGTCGATGATCACAAGAGGTGATCGACCATCGTCGTATATTGTTTGTTCTTCACATGCTTTTATTGTGGTAGTTGATTGCACATCCGTTGGCATTTCAACCCCAACCGCTAGTATCAAAGCAGAGGTGATATCGGTTCGTCGTTTCAATTCTATCACCAACATCCTCCACACTCCCTTCAACATTGTCTCTGGCCTTAATGCTACCCATCATGTGTCCTCCTTTATCTCACGAACAGGTTCCTTTGCCAAGTTATCGTCGTCACCGACATTGACTGCACCAACCTTATTCTTCGAAGTAGCATGAATCTTCTCCCCTTCAATTGTGGTACCACAACCTTCC
This sequence comes from Ottelia alismoides, assembly GCA_037367405.1. Lineage (NCBI taxonomy): Eukaryota > Viridiplantae > Streptophyta > Magnoliopsida > Alismatales > Hydrocharitaceae > Ottelia > Ottelia alismoides. Next base: position 637,056 of record JAZKJV010000565.1, on the reverse strand, counting down.
CAATAAGACGACCTCTGAGCGCATCAAGCTTCTCCCACAATGCGATCCACATCTAGCTCCTCCCCCGCTTGTAGTATCATGTCACCTTCATCCTCCTCTTCCCATCTCCAACCCTTGCTAATCGAATAATAATTACAAATCTCTCCTAATTGTTTTGATTTGTTTTGGTCTAATTGTTTGTTTATAATCGAAAGTTTTGTGTTCCTAGATGAGGACAAATGTGGCTCAATTTGGTTGCCATAAATAAGTCAAATTAGGATGCCAAATACAAAATTTAGCCTAAATGCACACGAAAAAATGGAAATAGATTTGTTGACCAATATAAATACTAAAATAAAGAGGCCTCGCATTTATACATTTGGGACATCTTGTTGTGCAAAACATTACAAACAATTAATGGAACTTTCATTTTTCAGTCGTCTACATCAAATAGCTTGACGGCATATAATCATCTTTCAAAGAAGAAATCGATAGGAATGTAGTTAAACAGTTTGATTGTGGTCATCTAGTTCTTTTACTTCAAAAAATTGCATGTTCCAAGTCATACTTTCTTTTAAAAAATGACCAACTAAGGCTATTCTATTTTGGATTGTGTAACATCCATACCCCCAAACATAGTCCCACATCTAAAACTCACAAAGTGTGAGAGTGGGTTATAAGTGATGGGGATTACTACTTGACAACTTGAGCTTAATCATTTTGGGTGGTTGTTAACGGGTCCAATTGGACTCGAACTCAATAAGTTGTCAGGGCCAGTTTTCCTCGATAACGGACCGGGGACCTAAACCCGGGACGTTACAGATTGCAAGAAAATACTCTTGTGACAACAGGTTATAGCGATGAAATTATGTAACAATCAAACATCTTTTTGCTAATGAAAATTTTTCCACACAAGCGTTCACACCAAAGTTATTGTTGTTGGAATTAAATATATTGGGATAGTTTGATGCAATTTGATGGTCAATATCAAGTTGTATTAATGTATCTCAATTCCTGGAATTCAATGTTTCAACCCTGTGGGGTGCTGTTTAGTCCCACATCGTGGAAAGAGAAAACTAGCACTTGGTTTTTATGTGGGAAGTCCTGAGACTAGTCTGGAAACAGAATAGAGAAGAATTTAGACCACAACACATGCACGCACGCACGCGCGCGGGCCGGGCGTGGGCGCGGCTGCGGCTGCGGCTCCGTACGGAGATGACTTTCGAGGACGCTCAAGCACGGTGCGCACCGTCGACGAGCGTGGACCGTCGGACCCTAAGAGCGGTACGTCAAGGCCATGTGCGCTAGTAAAGTGGGGGACGCTGTCTCTCTAAGGGGAGTCCTACTACGGGACGCTTCGGTTGTGATTTCTAACTCTACTCTTTCTTTGTCGCATTGTTTGTCATGATATTGGTTTCCGGATTTTTCCCTTGCGTGAATATGCATATGTTCTTTAAACGGATATTTCTCTTATCATTGTTAACATGGATGCATACATACGTACATCTATTCTAGAAATCTGTTGATGTTTGGATTTTATATATGTATGTTCATGTACGTTTTCTCAACAATCTTAGAGAGACAGAGATATAACCTGATAAGAAAAATATCGGATTTGAGGTTTCGGTCTCGTGTGAATTTCACTGATATGCCAGAGAAATTCGAGGGTCAGAATTTCAAGCGTTGGCAACAACGCATGAAAATCTGGTTGACCACGATTAGCCTGATTTTGGTTTTGGAAACCGAGTGCCCTAAGTTATCTGAACAAAATCCGGATCCTGAGGCGGTTAAGATGGCAGATGCGTGGAAAGAACATGATCGTTTGTGTCAAGGGTGCATTCTTACTGCACTATCGAACGTTCTGTTCGATGTCTATGGCGCATCTACCAACCGCTAAGGATCTGTGGGAGGAACTGGACAAGAAATACAACACGGAGGATCTGGATATTGAAAAATATTCAGTTTCTAAGTTCCTGAAATTTCAGATGATTGAGGGCAAATCGGTTTCGGAACAGGCTCATGAGTTTTTATTATTGCTCCATGGATTAGCCGAGGCAGAAATGAAACTTTCTGAAAAGTTTCAAGTTATATCGATCATTGAGAAATTTTCCAAGTCTTGAAAAGATTTTGGGATGTCCCTAAAGCACAGGAAGGGGAAAATTTCTCTGGATGATTTGATGGTCTCGATAGCTATTGAAGATGAGCATAGGAAACAAAAACCTGTGATGCCTGTAGACGTGAACCCTAAGGTCAATGTGATAACCTCAAAGGGAAACAATGCTAAAGGGAAAAATAAGAAACTAAAAGCCAAGGGAAAAATCCAGAAAAAAACCAAAGAACAAACCTTGCTGGCAGTGTGGACAGGTTGGACATTGGAAGAAGGATTGCCCTTCTGAAGACCCAACAGAAGTCTACAGATGTCATTCCTCAGGCTCTTGTGTTGACTGAGGGAGGCGTGTCCGGTGAGGGGTATGTCTCAGTGAACCTTGAACTCTACTTTGTAAACAAGCCTAATGAGTGGCTTGTTGATACAGGTGCAAATGTACACATTTGTAATGACAGGACATTCTTTGTATCTTATCAGGTTTCAGCCGGTGGAACAGTAATGATGGGGAACAGGTCTGCAGCCAAGGTGCTTGGGTCCGGACAAGTCGAGCTGAGATTCTCAACTGGATGAGTTTGGACTTTGCGCAGGGTGCTGCGCGTTCCTGATATTAAGAAAAATATCTTGTCTGGTTCTTTATTAGTTAGAGAGGGTTTTCAGTTAGACTTTAAATATAATAAAGTAGTTTTTCTAAGACATGGTGTTTTCTTTGGCAAAGGATATTTGGCTGATCATGATCTTTTATTTAGAATAAGATGTGACATTGATAGTTCAGTTAATAATATTTTGGTTTTGATTCTACTACTTATGTTGTTTCAAATATTGAATTTACTGATTTATGGCATGCTAGGCTAGGACATGTGAATTTCAATTCTATGAAAAGAATGATGAAACTTGACATGATTCCTAATCATACTACAGACAAACTCACCAAATGTGAAATGTGTGCTCAAGCTAAGTTGCCTAGAAAGCCTTTTTATTCTGTGAATAGGGAAACTGAAATTTTAAACTTAGTACATTCTGATATTTGTGAGTTTGGTGGCGTGATGACTAGAGATAACAAAAGATATTTTATCACCTTCATAGATGATAGCAGTAGATACTGTTATGTTTATCTGCTTAAAACTAAGGATGAAGCCTTAGAAAAATTTCTTATTTTTAGGAATGAAGCAGAAACACAAGTCCGAAAAGTAATTAAACGTCTAAGGTCAGATAGGGGTGGTGAATACACATCTAAGATATTTGATGAACAATGCAAACTATTTGGCATAGTTCATGAGGTCACTGCACCATATTCACCACAGTCCAATGGAATAGCAGAACGAAAGAACAGGACCCTAACTGATATGGTCAATGTATTTCTAGAAAGTTCTGGGCTACCATCTTACATGTGGGGGGAAGCTTTGAATACGGCCTGCCATATTCTGAATAGAGTTCCCTTAAGGCATAAAGATAAGAGTCCATTTGAACTTTGGAGAAATAGGAAGCCAAGCCTAAAATATCTTAAGGTGTGGGGATGCCTGGCTAAGATCTTAGTCCCAGAACACAAGAGAAAGAAGCTTGGACCTAAAACAGTTGACGCGGTCTTCTTGGGGTATCTGGAAAATAGTTATGCCTATCGATTTTTAGTAATTCGGTCTGAGATCACAGACATAGATACTAATACTATTGTTGAACTTCGTGATGCTACGTTTTTCGAAGATATTTTTCCAATGAAAAAAGAGATTCCTGAAAATCTGACTAGTGACGTAGCCTCAACATCTGGTTCTATTCCACAACAAATAGAAAAGATATCAAATGTGGGGGCTACCTCTTCTGAACCCAATGGATTTTTGGAATATGTTGAACCTAGACGAAGTAAGAGACCTAGGATTGCAAGGATTTAGGTAGCGACTTTGTCTCCTACCAAATCGAGCGTGATCCTCCCACATACAAGGATGCCATGGCTTCTACTGAAGCAAGGCATTGGAAGGACGCTATTAAATCTGAAATGGATTCGATCATTTCAAATGGCACGTGGGAATTGGTGGATCTACCTCCTGGGTGTTCCACCATAGGAAGCAAATGGGTATTCATAAGAAAACTTAGACCGGACGGATCCATAGAAAAATATAAGGCAAGACTTGTAGCTAAAGGTTTCAAACAGAAAGAGGGTATTGATTATTTTGATACCTATTCTCTTGTTACTAGAATGACTACGATTCGGATGCTCATTGCGTTGGCCTCCATACATGATTTCACAATTCATCAAATGGATGTGAAGACTGCCTTTTTATATGGTGATCTTGAGGAGGAGATCTATATGGACAAACCTGAGGGATTCGTAGCATCTGGTAATGAAAGAAAGGTCTGTAAGCTTGTAAAATCTCTTTATAGATTAAAACAAGCTTCGAAACAGTGGCATTACAAGTTTGATAAGACTATCCAGTCTTATGGCTTTATTGTAATGAATCCGATAAATGTGTGTACTCTATGATTAAAGGTGATATGTTTGTTGTCTTATGCCTATATGTAGATAATATTTTTGATATTTGTATCAAACATAAGGATAGTGGAAGAAAATAAGAGGTTTTTGAGTAGTAAGTTTGAGATGAAAGACTTAGGAGTTGCAAATGTGATTTTGGGGCTCAAACTGATTAGATCTACTAATGGGATAGCTGTGTCTCAGTCACATTATACTGATAAGGTTCTTGAAAAATTTGGCTGTCAGAGCTGTAAATCTGTATGCACTCCTTATGATTCATATAAACCCCTCTACAAGAACAAGAGTGGAGTACCTGTAGCACAGCTACGATACTCCCAGATTATAGGATGCTTGATGTATCTTGCGAACTGTACTCGACCTGATATTTCATTCACGGTCGCAAACTTAAGTAGATATACGAGTTGTCCTGACCGTACTCATTGGGAGACCTTGGATCGAGTGTTGAAGTACCTTAAGGTACTGCACTTCTTAGACTGCATTATGGTAAATATCCTCTTGTCTTAGAAGGATATAGTGATGCAAGTTGGATAGGTCAAATGGAGGACTCCAGGAGTAACGGTGTGACTGGGTATGTATTTACCCTTGGAGGCGGTGCAGTCTCCTGGAGGTCTGTGAAACAAACCATCTTGGTTCGGTCTACTTTTGAGGCAGAGCTGTGTGCTTTGGATGCAACAGGTATAGAGGATGAATGGCTTAGGGAGCTTCTCCCTGAGATGCCCATGGTGGGTAAGCCGATACCGGCAATTTCTTTACATTGTGATAGCATGACTACTTTTGCAAAGGTAAAGAGTTCAAAGTACAGTCAGAAAACAAGAAGACATATCCAAGTTAGACTTAAGTCTATTAGGGATTTGGTGTCTTCTAGAGTGATTGCTGTGGAATTTGTTGGTACCAAAGATAACACGGCAGATCCACTTACAAAGGGACTTGATAGATTTTTAGTCTAAAAATCCAGACTTGGGATGGGGCTGAAACCCACTTAGAGTTTACCTGCAGTAGCAACCCAACCTAAATGAGTGGAGATCCCACAAAATAGGTTCAATGGGAAAACAAGCTATAAGGGGAACTGGTTGGCACTCAATATGCAATGTTTTGCATGTGAGTCCTATCCCTGAAAAGTCGAGTGCCTGAAAACTGCAGGAAAAGGTTGGGCATTATGCTCTTAATGGATTCAAGCTTTTATAAGCAGGATGTGAGCAGTGCATCCTTGGAGAATGCCACCTATATGAGTATTTCTGTGGGCCGCAGATAAAGGATGAGGGTTTATCCTTAATAAACTCATGAAACAGGGTAGGGTGCAAGGTCATTAATAGCACCAAAACCAGAAGATTGTCACCATAGACTTCACTCTGTTGTTACCACTCGATACCATTACATCAAAGAATTGAAGTTCAAGACTTAGTTCACTTTATTCCTGTGATGGTGAAAGGGGATAACTCAGGTAAAGCTTCAAACCGGAAGGTACCTTTACTGAAAGCAGAGTGTGGAAACCCGAGGTCCTTGGCTCTTTGTGTTTCAACAGTGAATTCGTGGGGGATTGTTGGAATTAAATATATTGGGATAGTTTGATGCAATTTGATGGTCAATATCAAGTTGTATTAATGTATCTCAATTCCTGGAATTCAATGTTTCAATCCTGTGGGGTGCTGTTTAGTCCCACATCGTGGAGAGAGAAAACTGGCACTTGATTTTTATGTGGGAAGTCCTGAGACTAGTTTGGAAACAGAATAGAGAGGACTTTAGACTACAACACACACACGCACACGCGCGCGCCGGGCCGGGCCGGGCTCGGGTGCGGCCGCGGCCGTGGCAAAGACCAAGTCAATTTTGTAACCGCACGTTTGAACTCCAAGGGGTACGCCCCATTATCCTCTCACGAAACGTAACCGCCCGGGCGCCTTTAAGTATCTCTTGAAGTGCGTGGGTATAGGTTACGAACATTCCATCCATTCTACCCGGCGCCTCTTCTTTCTCTCGAGGACGCCCTCTCCTCTCTCGATCTCGGGCTTCGTCTACGGAGGTGACTTTCGAGGACGCTCAAGCACGATGCGCACCGTCGACGAGCGTGGACCGTCGGACCCTGGGAGCGGCACGTCAAGGCCCTGTGCGCCGGTAAAGTGGGGGGCGCTGTCTCTCTAAGGGGAGTCCTACTACGGAACGCTTCGGTTGTGATTTCTAACTCTACTCTTTCTTTGTCGCATTGTTTGTCATGATATTGGTTTCCGGATTTTTCCCTTGCGTGAATATGCATATGTTCTTTAAACGGATATTTCTCTTATCATTGTTAACATGGATGCATACATACGTACATCTATTCTGGAAATCTGTTGATGTTTGGATTTATATATGTATGTTCATGTACGTTTTCTCAACAATTGTCACCCATCATACTAAAACATTATGTTGATACAAGTTTGAGGTAACATATTGTCAGTTGCAACACAACTATGTCTATCGAGCTTTTGCTAATGGCTATTGGTGATGTTAATGTCCAATTTCACTGCCACGACTAAATCTCGATTGCTAAAATTTATCGCCACAATATATTTTTGCTGTAGTTTTTCTTTCTGTTTTATTCCTTTCGGCCCATTAAAATCACAATTGGACCTACGCTAAAGTTGTTGACTTTAGCACAAATATGACTTCATTCCTTCTTGGTAAGAAGCAATTAGCAAGGTCGAAATCCCGAGCTTTTAGGTAGAAGACACATTACTCAATCACAAGACCATTTAAATGATTTATAAGCTTCAATTTCTTTCATGGAGGGTGGCATGATCCAGCTATGCATCATTTAGGGCTCGTTTGGTAACCGGGTTACCCCCGAGTTATCCCAGGGTAACCCGGTTTACCCTCCTCTTTTGATGGGATGGAATTCTATCACAAATCATAGTGACATCACATTCTTTATTCCAACCCTCTCCAACCTTCATAACCATCCCAAACAGCTACCATTCCAATCACGTTATCCCAACCCACTCCGACCCAGCAACCAAACGAGCCCTTAGTGCCTTGATTATGTCTTGTAATAGTAGATTGTCTATTATCACCCATATCTTCTATGCTTCTTGACTTGTTTTCAGACTAAACATCAACTAATATAACCTAATATAACCTGATAATGCTTTCATTGAACATTTTCATCGTGGTTGTGGAAGGAAATCTTTGGGAGATCCCCTACTATCTATCGTAACTCGTAAAAAATGTCAAAAAACATAGTCTTACATATGGAAAATCATTATATATCTTAGCATATACAACTACTCCCATAAATATAAGACTAATGAAGCAGAAAACTAATTTCATATGATTTTAGCTCTTTTTAATGAGCGAAATCAGTTATAGTTCAAGTATTTAAAAAACTTTGACCTGTGACAGTTTAAACATCATACAAAATTCATTACCAAAAATGCAGCTTAACTATGTGCTTAATCCACTTCTATCTTTCAACATGGTTGTTGCACTACTTGTGGCATTGGTGCTAGAGAGTATCGTCCACATAGCAAGCACGAGCAAGGGATGTTCATATGGTCTAACCGCATATGGTCTTGATGAGGGTGAAAATGCGTCTCTTTCAGCTTAACCATCGCCAAAACATTTGGCTTCGTTTGGTTGCAGGGTTGGGCAGGGTTGGGTTGGGTACTAAGTACTCCCTCCTCACAGTTTACTATTCACAGGGGTGCCTCAATCCAACCCAACCCTTCCCAACCCTGCAACCAAACGAAGCCTATGAGTTGCATGTTCAGGCGGGCTAAGTGTCCCCATTAGCTTGTCAACCTTGATGCATCAAATGTTGTTATGGCCTGATCGCTACTCCATATTAACATGTGCTTGCGACCAAATATTTGCTTGCTTTTCATTGTTCACTACAAAAAGCAATAGAGATATGGTTTTGTATAGGCCAATTCCTGTATTTGTTGTGCAAAGCGTACTTGTACTTCTTATCCAATTCAAGAAATAAAAAAGAACTTGTTAGGTCGATCCACTTCAATGTTTATGAATGGTCCAATTTTGCACCTCTCAATAGTTACAAGTACTTCATTACATTTATGAATAAGTTTTACTAGCAGCTTGTTTATCTACTTCATCATTTGGAAGATGTCCATATTGGAAAGAGTTTTCTCCGTCTTGTCAAGTCACGAAAATAGGAAATTCATCAAGCACTTTAGGTTTGAGAATGTTCATGAGTATGTATCTAAGCAGATACAATTAATGCAATAGGAACTATTCAAATTAATATCTTATGATTTAGTCCCTCAATGGAATGGATTAGAAAAAAGGAAGAAAAGACTATTGAAGTTGGAAAAACTCCTTCTTAAGAGATAATTGCTGAAGATGTCTTTACAAATGCCTTTTTTTGTTAATAGGAAGCCTTCGGAATGTTAAACACGAACACAAATTTGGGTGATTCAATCTGAGACTAGACATTTATTTTTCCTTGAAAGATTTTTGAATGTATATGTTGCATCCACATATTTGCACATGATGCGAAGAAACTTTGTGTCCACGTCGTTGAAAGGATTTCATCGGGTCTCTTATTTGAATGGGTATAAATGTCTAAATCTTAGTAATGGAAAGTTGCATGTGACTAAATATGCCACCTTTCTAAAGCATATCTTAGTTTCCATGGGGGGAGAGGGGGACTCTCAAGAAGAGCTTTATGGATGCCTTTGGTTACTCCATGGGCTAATTAGTTGGTTCTACATAGGTTAAGTCAACAACAGAGGAGTTAAAGCCATATAATTGCCATTAGCACAAAAAACTTATAGTTGGAAGAATCAACCAGAAGTTCAAGATCAGATTCACAAGAAAGAAATTAATCCCATCAAGATCACTCCTTAGATGATCTAAGGTCCTCTTCCACTAGTTTGAATCTAAGCTATGACTTGGGAGGTGATGTTGAGGATGGGTTTCAGAGCATTGACACTGATGAGCAGACCAATCATTGTTGAAGAAGAATGAACTACATAAAAGCAGGATTAAGGAGTGATAATTAGACCTTCCACTAGATGTGTAGATTGTATTAAATATACTATTAATCGATTTGTCTACTACTTTAATTTAGTAATAACTATAAATATATTTTTCTTCACTTTTTACATTTGAGATTTCGAGGAATGTTGCTGAAATCAATGCTAGTTCCCAGTGGATTAAGAACATGCATGAGGAGATGGAGACCCTTGATAAAAACTACACCTAGCCCTAGGGCATTGTAGAACTTCATGCTGAGGCAAATGTAGTTGTCCCAGAGTGGGTGTATAATAAAAAATACAAACGAGATGGTAGACAAAGAGATATGAAGTTAGACTCGCTACGAAGGGCTATAGTTAAAAGTATAACATTGACTACTGATAGATTTTTACCCTTATGGATAAAATAATTACATTACTTGTTTTTTTTCATTAGTTCTTCGAAATTAAAAACTTCTCTATTACGTGAATAAGGGGAATGGAATAAGGGGAATAAGAGGCCATTTTCCTCCCAACACGGTTCCCCGTGGTACGACTATTCCCCATTATTTCATCTTATTTCACTCTTATTCCTATCTTTATCCCACCTTACCTACCTTTATTTCACCTTATTATCCTTATTCCTATCCTCCAGCCGAACAAAGAATAGACCTGTATTCTCCTTATTCCCAATCCTTATTCCTGCTTATTCCCGAACCGAAAGGGCCCTAATTGGACATGAAGAATTTTTCTTTTAGTAGATATCTCCAAGAGAAAGTTCGTATGCAAATGCTACCGAGCTATAAGAAGATTAAAGACCATTGCAAATAGAAGAAAACAATCTCTTAAGGTATAATTTAAGAAACAACCAAGGAAATGGGGATCATGTTGGGTGGGTTCCTCCTCAAGTTGAGCTCATTCCACATTGGATATATAATAGTACAATTGTAAAACATTGAGACCTTGTTGCAATTATCAGTGCAATTGTAGGCATGGCAACAATATGAACATTATTTGGCAAATAAAAGAGAAATGACAGGCCATTCTCTATTTTAAAATAAGTGAGTTCGTTCAGTTATACTAGGGATTCTTACAATTGATCCCTTCCAAAATTTTGTAATCACACTCACGCCCCTAGCTAATCTGCAATAAAACTTGTGTATGTATGTTTTTACACAATTAACAATTATTCTCCATTGGTTAGTTGGTGTTCCTTTAAAGATAGGGGCACAAGTGTAAATTAATGCTTTATTTTTCTTCTTTGTCTTCCTCTACCAACCTCCCATAGCCTCCCAACCCCCTCTACCTTCCTTGAGACCCACTCCTAGTTCCCTCCTTCTAGAACTTATGCTTTCATCATTGTTAGGCACCCACATCCCCTAGTCTATCCTCATTCACCCTCCACCATGAGCTCCCTCCATCTTTTCCCCCACCCTGTCGTTCTCAGGCGCCTTCACTCTTAACCCGCACTTTCTAGTCTTCTCTACCCTCAACCTCATACTCTCCAATGCTCTCCACCTAGAGCCCCCTCCCATTGTTCCCCCACACCTCCTAGCTCCCTCTATCTCAAGCCCACACTTCCATCATCGCCAAAGCCCTCTCTTCTTACTCCAGACACCTTTCACCCCCACCCTTCAATCCCCTCCGTCCCGAGAACAACCCAATTGTTGGACATATGAGCCCACGGCGAGCCATTATGCAATAAATGTTATTGCAAATATCATTCCCTGATCTGAAATGAAGAATAAATAATTTGCATAATAGGTCCCTTAGTACAATTAGGGTTATGTACCATGACCATCTTGATGATCATACAACTGTTGATTCAAGTATTGAATCATAGAGCTGGTGCTTGGATGAATATCTAAAGATTTAGATTGAGGACTCATCAAGCACCGTCAAATGATTGTTAAGAGATGATATCCAGCCTGAGTAGGAGATGGCAATCCTTTCTCAGTTAGGCTGATATTTGACTGGCCTCTTGATGCAGGTCCTCTACATAGGAATAGAGATTCGGAGGTATCAGATTAGTTAGGTCAAAGAGTTGACTTAACGAGATCGAGATAACCAAAGTCCTATAATGTAAGCCGTCACGATATAAGCACACATCCTCTGACCGGAGACAGATGTGTTACTATATGTCTGAATATGTACATTTGGTAGACCAATAGGTTGATGACATAATCAATGTCTATACACCGGCGCGTTGGTGTGCATATAAGGGCATATGAGTAATACGATCTCTCAAAGGGATCATACAGGTTCATTACTGAACCGGAAGACATGAGCTCACTCATGAGATATTGGGGAGAATCAAATTCCGTGCACGGTCGTCTTGCTTTGGAAGTTTGACTAAATTTGTAGGTTTGATATATACTTTTGGAAAGTATATGATCAACACCTGGGTATGATATATGCTTTTGGAAAGTATATGATCGATACCAACTCCAAATGATCGAATGAGAAACTTAATGATAAATCCTTGAAGTAGACAATGTAAAATTGATCTTATACTTAGGGATTATTCTGGGTCTTCTAGTGTGCATGATGTATAGGTATTGGGAATACCTGAGGGTGATGTGATCATAAACGCTTGTATAATCATGACACTTCCATTCCTATGGGGTGATGAAACGGGTTGGATTTTAGTGACTCCTCTCAGTAGAGAAGTAATCTGATCTTGGTCCAAATGTTGGACATTGATCTAAATGTGATTCAGATACAATGAGAAGATTAGATTTGCGTCTTGATTTAATCAAGCATCTATGGGAGGCCGAGATCTTGATTTGAGATGTGATTTCAATATCCAAGTCACTATACATTGAACAATACAATCACCCTATCCTTATCTCCAAGTATTCGCGGAGAAAGCACATTATCCTTGAAAGGGTTCATGATAATTTCATTGTTGATAATATATATCCGAGCATTGAGAAAATGGATAATTAAATATGATTTAATTATCATGAATAATATGAATTTGATTCATATTATAAGGATATTTATCTTAGATAATTAAATGTGATTTAATTATCAACGATGTTAATAATGTGAATGTGATTCGTATTATTTGGGCACATGAGAATAGAGATCCAAGATGATTAAATGTGATTTAATTATCATGGATATGAATAATGTGGATAACACTATCCACATTAATCATATATATTGTAAATATGATTTATAATATATAAGAGAGAGCTATTTGTAATTTACATTTGTTAATTAAATGTTGATGTGAATTGGATTCACATTGGACATTAAATTGAAAATGTAATTTATATTTTATTTTGCGTTGTGAATGTGATTCACAATTTTCCAATGGCAAGATCGCAATATTCACATAATAATTATGAATTATTTTTATTGAATAATTTACAACAAGTGTTGTTGTAAATCTTAGAGATTTCCATGGAATAATGTAATCTCATGAGATATCATGAGATTACATGAGATTGCCACCAAATCCCATATAATGGAAGGAGGCAATCTTCATTCCAATAATTTCTATGATTGCTTGATTTAATTTGGGATTGATTTATATTGATTTATCAATATAGAATTAATCTAAATTAAATTAATTGTTGTTGGTTTTTACCAACACAAATCTTAGCCATTAAAAGAAACACAATCAATGAGAGCCATTGGATTTGCGTTGTCCATGGATTGAGATCCATGGATCCCAAAACATTATAAAAGGAGAGGCACCCCTTCGCTCTTCTTTACACAAGAGAACATAAGTCTCTCTCTTTCTTTTTCTCTCTACATGCCCTCTCTCCTTCTCTCATGTGGCCCTCCACCATGGATGCCCTAGAGAGAGTCTCCATCGCCGTAGTGTCGACGTTATGCTGCCCGATCATTTGCTCGTAGATCTCCGTCTCCTTCGGTACACCTCGCACGTGAAGAAGACGTTGGATCTTGTGTGTCGAGATGAGGAGATCCACCGCTTGGATCATCAACATGGATTGCGAGGAGCACGTGTTTCATCAACACACTCGCAAGCGTCTCCTCCATCGGATCGGACTTGAGACAGGAGGTCTCTTCGTTTAAAGATTCAATCGCAACCACGCTTCAAGAGGTAATCCTATTACTTGTTTGTGGTTTAGACGAAATGATTCGAGAAGTGTTCTTGGATCATGTGGTTTCGTCACATGAAAAATTTTAATTTCCCATGCATAGAACAACTAGTCCGACTAGTCGTTCCTCGTCGTATTCGATACGACGCTCATGCTTCCGTGATGCGCTTGAGGATTATCCCATATCCTTCAAGTGGTATCAGAGCCTGGTTGAAGGTTTTGGATACGATCCGTAAACCTAGGACGACTTGGGTTCGTTATGGTTGCAAAAGTTTTTGTCGCATTTCATTTTCACATCTCTGTTTTATGATTATTTTCGGCCATGTTTAAATTGTTTAAAACAAAAATAAAACTTGGATTTTGTTCCCCATTAAATAAGGAAATCATAGGATTTGAGTACGTAATTTGGATTCCGTTTGCTCGAGATATGGTTGTTTTAATGAACATGTATTCACTGTTGCGGGAACTACGAATCTTAACGTGATTATTGAGTTTATTACTGTTTTGATCCGCCTAGAAATGCGTGAAATATCACTTAGTTTCTGTCATAAGTCAAATTAACAATCTTTGGAAACTGATTTTATCTAATTTGAATTTGAATTGATTGAGATATCGTAATTTTAGTAAGTAGGGGTCACTGCTGAAATTACAATCCTAATCAAGAACCATGTGATTGTCAATTAGTGAAATTAATTGTTAATTTCATGAAATAATTATGGCAAATATTTGAGAAATATTGAATGATGATTATTTCCTTAATTGACTTGGCCTCAACCAATAAATTGATTAGATTTGATCTAGATCATAATTGGAAACACAATCATCAAACTCCTTGCTTGAATAGGATTGGGAATTTGTCTAGCAAATTTCCTTATAATAAAAAATGTTTTGATTATTACTATCGGTATAATTTCGGTTGAAGAACCTATGATCATCTCAAGTACAAAGTGATTGACTCGGCATTATTTTTTCTCAAGGCGTATATGGTGTCTAGTCGGGGATCGCTGGGGTAGCGGATCGCACCGGTTGCGGTCCGTCCCACTCCCACCGGTACTGACCATGACAGCGGGTAGGGAACGAATGATTCCTGAGAGATCACGATATATTTTTCTAATTATTAAAATTCAAATTAATACATACTTTGAGATAATACCATATATATACTCAAGTAAAAACAATCAAGTTTGTTGATTGAATTGGATTGATAATTAATTCAATATGATTGAATTAATTATGTCCAATTAAAAACGCTCTATTATGAATAGATGTGTATTTCCCTTGGAAGAATTAATTATATGAATATGATTCATAATAATTGAATAAAATTTGAATATGAGGTGGAGGATCACATAAGTGACATCCATGGTCTCCCGTCAAGGCGAAGGGTTCCGTCGTCAGATATTGTATGTGGGAGACGCCTGTCCGAAGTGACAGCTCCTGCATACGATCCATTTGGATCGGGCTCGTCGCTTCTCGAAAGAGTAAGGACGTATGCGTAATGACCCCAATATCGAGTCCTCATATTATTGGGGCGATATTGGATTGCGCATAGCGAGTTGTATTCCTATTGACGGTTGGTTCAATTAATGACGGGTCAACATCACCTTAGGGGTGGTGGGCCCAGGTGTTAAAGACCGAATTGGGAGATGCAAGTTGGACTTGCAAGGCGGAATGTGTTCTCGCTTCTTTTTATCCGAGTTACAGATTCTCATATTATTGGGATGTAACAAAGATACCAGATCTTGCTTGAGATATAATGGTAAACATATCTCTTACGTTGAAAGTAATTAAGAGAATGAACTTTCATTGTTGACATGACAAGACAACTTTGATATAAAAACTCCTAAATCAAAGTAAATTATATATTTATATGTTTATGCAAATTTCTTATTTCAGATAATCCTTCTTTGATCCCACTCAATGTTATACTCAATAGTAACTAGTAGAATATCATGGATTGGACCTATGATCCAGATATTGTACTTGCAATTGGACACATAATGTATGTGGTTGCAATGTACAAGTTTCCTCATAATAATGAGGAATGATAATTAAATAGACAATAGGACTAAAACCTTAGGGTTTATATGTCCCTATAAGTCTTGATCTCATCGAATGTATTTTTGAAGTGACATGTCGATAATGATCGTAATTATCAAATAATCCTCATAAAATCTAAGAACTGAATGAAGCATGTATAAATGTTGAAATACTCTTATATTGAAATTTTTGATTTTAACATAAGAGATCCTTTGTCTTGAGCAATGGTTGCTTATAGATAAAGGGAGCACAGTGGAAGCATGGGTTGGACCTAAGTAAGAAGTATAGTCAAAGAGTTGATTGTACTTCTGTGACTTCCATATGACATCCAAAGAGTTAGATGAATGCCAATACTGTAATAAGTTGATGTGTTGATAGTATGACTATCAAATCTATCTAGAATCCTTAGAGAAGGAATCAGATAGTACATCAGAATAATCTACATATAATCATTGAAATTGACTTACTTATTTGATAAGATAAAGTCTAATAATTGTATCTCAATCTTCTAATGACACTTGCAATTGGTTGTATATGTATTAGAATATTAGAAATTTGATCTTAAGGTTTAATGGTCATCCATGTTGAAAGTGATGCAATTGTTGCAACAATTTCCATTGGATCAATAGACTTCATATTTTCAGTGGGAGCCCTTAGTCTTAGAGAATGTCTCTGGGACCTGGATATTAGAATACACTCATAGTTTATTTCTAAATGTTGGAAATAAACATGAATTCTGGAATAAACCTATCATAGATAGTTATGATGGATATATTTCAGATAGTAATCTAACATCTAGTGGACTTCGCTAAATTAGAAAATTAATGAATGGTTCATTAAGATTTCTAATACTGAAAATTAAACCTTTAAAGATCAATAGGAGGATAAAGATCATTTGACAATGATCTGACATCATGTTTTGGACATATGTCTGTTGATGAGATCAATGGACAAGTAAGAGATGAAACTTTAGGATGTCTAAAATTTCAAAACTTGCATACTTATGAATATTGTATTCAAAGTAAAAATGTCCAATACACATTTCTTTTGGAATGGTGTAAGATGTTAAGGTATTCAAGATCTCATACATATTTATGTATGTGAATCATCTATATAAGAATAAACATTATGGATATGAGATATCTATTAATGATTATTTGTGATATGAGATTTCTTCTCTTCACTTAGAAAACTTTGAAATGTTCAAAGATTTCACAACTTTTGTTTAGAACCAAAGTTTGAAGGAAGATGAAATGAATTTGATCTAACCAAGGTAGCTTGTACCTATTAGATGAATCATAAAATACCTTATAGAGATATGAATATCATTTCTATCTCACCCCTCCTAATAAACCTAAACTCAATAAAAGTTATAGGGAGATACAATTGGATCATGTGCGACATGATATGATCAATGATGAATCTTAGCATAATTACCTCTTAGTTTCCAAGGTATATATGTAGTAGAGACTGCAATATATCCCTAATAAGATTCCATGCAAGTAAGCTGGAACTTAGCACCTGAGAGTGCTACTTCATTAGGAAAATAAAGGATGGTATTGGATACCTACTTTATGACCTTGAGATTCTTAAACGATTTCATATATGAGAATGTGATTCTTAGATGATGAGACTCTTGAGAATCAAGATGAAAATGAAGTAAAGAAACTCATTTAATCTTGAGAAGATAACGAGGCTCCTAAAATTGGAAACTAAAAGGACAATTAAAGACGAAATACTGATACCACTTCAAATAAGTTTGAAGATGGATTCAATGTGGCAGTTGAATCTGACAATGATCTGGCTTCATGTGATGAAGCTTATGAAGATCATAGCATAGAAAGGTGGATGTTAGCAAAAAAGTCTAAAGTAGACTTCATATACAAATGTTGTATATGGACACTCGAGGATCCACCTATATTGGTAAGACCCATTAAGGTGTAAATGGATCTTCAATAGAAAGAGTGAACCTGATGAGAAGGTAGAGACCTTCAAAGCATAGCTCATAGCCATGAGCTACATACCGAAGAGGAGACATTGCTTGCGATGAGACTTGCTCTTCAGTGACCATGCTTAAACCCATCAGAATAATACTAACCATAGCTACACAACTTGACTATGACATCTCTATGATGTAAGTCAAGATTGCATTCCTCTATGAATACCTCTCTGAGGACATTCACATGAAGCAACCCCAAGGCTTCATGGTTGAGGAAAGCAAGATGTGCAAGCTAAAGAAACTCCATCTATGGACTCAAATAAGCTTCTTGTAGTTGGAACATTAGATTTGATGAAATCATAAATGTTATGATTTCAGATAGAATCTTGATGAACCATGTGAAGCTTAGTGGGAGTGCCATTGTGTTCATCGTGCTAAATGTAGATAAAATCCTAATCATTTGGAATGATCTAGGGATGATAATAATATGGTGATATGATCTCAAGGATATCTCTTAGATCTTAGTTCTGAAGTTGTTCAGAAGCAAAGAGAAGAGGGTATGTGGGCCGTCACATTAATGGTACACCTTGGACATTTCCATTTTCTGGAAAATTCCAAGAAAGGCTTCTTTCCCTCAAGATATGGTACTAACCTATCTAAAGGGATAGCACCTCAAAGAGTTGAGGATATGAATGCTAAAACTGCTAGCCCTTGGGCATCAGTTCTGAGAAACCGAGTGTACGCTAGATGTGTACAAAAGCCAGATGTCTGCCATGCAGTGGGAGTAGTAAACTATTATTAATCCTACTATGGAGATAAAACACTTGATTGCAGTAATATCAATATCTTCAAAGATGACAAGACTTTAGAGATAGTGATCTCTAAGTCTTATCTTCAAGTAATTAAGATTTTATAGATGAAGATCTAAAAGGTCTTAACTACGAACACCTTAGGAGATAGAGATCTCAAGGAATAAGGGTATTCTGATAAGGATAATAGAAATTACATACTGGTTATAATAATTATTGAGGTGTAGTGTCAAGGACACTATGACTGATATGATTAAGTATCGGTTGCATAAGATGCAACATTCGCATTGGATGCGAACACTGTTACTATGAGATATGCAAGTACCGTAAAAGGACTTGACGTAGTCTCTTGGGAATAGAGTGACTGATCAGCTTACCTAGCTATTTTTCTAAATAGCTTATGATTGTCACATGAGTGTGGGTTTAAATGATTAGCCCACTAATGGCTCTTTGGGCTAGTGGGAGATTGTTGGACATACGAGCCCATGACGAGCGATTATGCAATAAATGTTATTGAAAATATCATTCCCTGAACCGAAATGAAGAATAACTAATTTGCATAATAGGCCCCTTAGTACAATTAAGGTTATGTACCATGACCATCTTGATGATCATACATCTTATGATTCAAGTATTGAATCATAGAGACTGGTGCTTGGATGAATATCTAAAGAGTTAGATTGAGAACTCATCAAGCACCGTCAAATGATTGTTAAGAGATGATCTCCGGCCTTAGTAGGAGATGGCAATCCTTTCTCAGTTAGGTTGATATCTGACCGACCTCTTGATGTAGGTCCTCTGCATATGAATAGAGATTTAGAGATGTCAGATTAGTTAGGTCAAAGAGTTGACTTAACGAGATCGAGATAACCAAAGTCCTATAACGTAAGCTGTTACGATATAGGCACGCATCCTCTGACCGGAGACAGATGTGTTACTATATATCTGAGTATGTACATTTGGCAGACCAATAGGTTGATGACCTAATCAAGGTCTATACACCGGTGCGCTGGTGTGCGTATAAGGGCATATGAGTAATACGATCTCTCAAAGGGATCATACATGTTCATTACTGAACCGGAAGACATGAGCTCACTCATGAGATATTGGGGAGAACCAAATTCCGTGCACGGTCGTCTCGCTTTGGAAGCTTGACTGAATTTGTTGGTTTGATATATATTTTTGGAAAGTATATGATCAACACCTGAGTATGATATATGCTTTTGGAAAGTATATGATCGATACCAACTCAAAATGATCGAATGAGAAACTTAATGATAAATCCCTAAAGTAGACAGTGTAAAATTGATCTTATACTTCGGGATTATTCTGGGTCTTCCAGTGTGCATGATGTATAGGTATTGGGAATACCTGAGGGTAATGTGATCATAAACGATTGTATAACCATGACACTTCCATTCCTAGGGAGTGATGAAACGGGTCTGGATTTTAGTGAATCCTCTCAGTAAAGAAGTAATCTGATCTTGGTCTAAATGTTGGACATTGATCTGAATGTGATTCAGATATAATGAGAAGATTAGATTTATGATCTTGATTTAATAAAGCATCGATGGGAGGCCCGAGATCTGGATTTGAGATGTGATCTCAATATCCAAGTCACCATACATGGAACAATACAATCGCCCTGTCCTTATCTCCAAGTATTCGCGGAGAAAGCATATTATCCTTGAAAGGGTTCAGGATAATTTCATTATTGATAATATATATCCGAGCATTGAGAAAATGGATATTTAAATGTGATTTAATTATCGTGAATAATATGAATTTGATTCATTATAAGGAGATTTATCTTAGATAATTAAATGTGATTCAATTATCAAAGATGTAAATAATGTGAATGTGATTCATATTATTTGGGCACATGAGAATAGAGATCCAAGATGATTAATTGTGATTTAATTATCATGGATATGAATATTATGGATAACACTATCCACATTAATCATATATATTGTAAATATGATTTATAATATATAAGAGAGAGCTATTTGTAATTTACATTTGTTAATTAAATGTTGATGTGAATTGGATTCACATTGGACATTAAATTGAAAATGTAATTTACATTTTATTTTGGGTAGTGAATGTGATTCACATTTCCAATGGCAAGATCACAATATTCACAAAATAATTATGAATTATTTTTGTTGAATAATTTACAACAAGTGTTGTTGTAAATCTTGGAGATTTCCATGGAATAATGTAATCTCATGAGATTACATGAGATTACATGCGATTGCCACCAAATCCCATACTATGGAAGGAGGCAATTTTCATTCCAATAATCTCCATGATTGCTTGATTTAATTTGGGATTGATTTATATTGATTTATCAATATAGAATTAATCTAAATTAAATTAATTGTTGTTGATTTTTACCAACACAAATCTTAGCCATTAAAAGAAACACAATCAATGAGAGCCATTGGATTTGTGTTGTCCATGGATTGAGATCTATGGTTCCCAAAATATTATAAAAGGAGAGGCACCCCTTCGCTCTTCTTTACACAAGAGAACATAAGTTTCTCTCTACATGTCCTCTCTCCTTCTCTCATGTGGTCATCCACCATGGATGCCCTAGAGAGAGTCTCCATCGCCGCAGTGTCGTCGTTATGCTGCCCGATCGTTTACTCGTGGATCTCCATCTCCTTCGGTACGCCTCGCTCGTGAAGAAGACGTTGGATCTCGTGTGTCGAGATCAGGAGATCCACCGCTTGGATCATCAACATGGATTGCGAGGAGCACGTGTTTCATCAACACGCTCGCAAGCGTCTCCTCCATCGGATCGGACTTGAGACAGGAGGTCTCTTCATTTAAAGACTCGATCGCAACCACGCTTCAAGAGGTAATCCTATTACTTGATTGTGGTTGAGACGAAATGATCCGAGAAGTATTCTTGGATCATGTGGTAACGTCACATGAAAAATTTTAATTTCCCATGCATAGAACAACTAGTCCGACTAGTCGTTCCTCGTCGTATTCGATACGACGCTCACGCTTCCGTGATGCGCTTGAGGATTATCCCATATCCTTCACCAACACCCCCCGCCCCCGCCCCCACCCAACCCAACCCAACCCAACAAAACTCTAATCCTTTCGGCCTTAAGCCCTCTTTCCATCATCCTTCCATTATCTCTAGAGCCCCCCTTGGTCCAGACATATTTACATTATACACCTAGCCTCTTTTGACTAAGCCCCCATCCTTCAATGCCTCCGTCCCATGAACCACCACCACCAACCCCTAAAGATCTATCTACACTCCATGGTTTTGTACACTCCACAAGCTGGAGAGGTCGAGGAGGAGGGAAGGGGTATGTGGTCAAGATTATATGGGTACTAATTCAATTTATTTCAAACCATGGTCTAGTTTGTTTTAGAAGACAATCAACTAATGGAAGGGCATAATTGTTAACGGATGCAAGAATCTATGAGAATAAGTTTTCTTGCAAAAAAGGTAGGGCATACATGTTACTATGAGAACTTTGAAGGCCAAAAGTGTCAAAAACCTTTTAGGTGCCAATAAGAGAACGATGAACTAAAGGCTTGCCTTTCTAACTATGAGGACTTTAAGAGGCATGTCAGAAAAAAACTGCAATGTGAGAGCACCCATCCGTAAAGGAATCATGGTTCTTACCAAAGACAAGTTTATAGCTCTAAAGAGCTAGGAGGCGCGTGTCATGTTTGTTAGTGACTTAAATTTTGTTAATGACTCGGTTGCATATCTGTTTTGTAACTTGATTAATTTTTTAGGTAAAAGCTCTTTGTTCAAAAGTGTAGAAAAGCTAGAAGCTCACTCAAAGCCTAAAAGTGATTCTAAAAGACTCAACTAGAAGGTTCAAGATTCAGAATCAGATTGATGAAAGAATCAAAGAAAGACTTAATTCAAAAAGCTCAAGTTTTGAAGATTCAGATGCTGATGTGGCATTACATAATTTTCATTTTATACTAAAAATAGTCTTATTGTTTTTGCATATTCTTGATCAACAAGCTAACTTAAGACAGCATCATCAATCTCACTTTTTCCATTTCTAGACATATGATCGATCACTTTGACATCGATGATCGATCAACTATTATCAACCATCTTGTTTCTCATGATCGATCAACCCTGATTGACCATCCTTTTGAACATGATCAATCATTTCTTGAAATTAAGACCAACGATGAAATATGATTGATCACTTCTGTGACATAAGCAACCACCCACGATCGATTACTATGGATTATTATCGGGTCGGGCGGGCCGGGCTGGGCATCGACCCGAACCCGAGCTCGTTTATTTTGTAGGGCTTCGGGCCGGCCTGCAGCCCGAAAAATCTAGATGGGCTAGCCCAAACCCAAACCTGACCCGAAGTTAAACAGGTCGGGTTCGGGCCGGGCCGGCCCAGTAGCTTTTTTCCCTTTAAAAACTTTTGATTTTTTTAAATGCTTAATTCAACAGGTGATATGGAAATGTCTTTTTTTTTTTAATTTTTTTTAAAACTTCTGATAAATCTAAGAGTTTTGACATCCCTATGGCATTTTGATAAAAAAAATTTTGAAATGTTTGATTTTTTTCTCTTCAAAAACTTTTGATTTTTTCATATACATTTTATTTATTTTTTCAAAACTTTGAAATGCCAGTGCATGTAGTATCGTTGGAGAGTGGAGATAGGGTTTGAGGGGGATTGGGTTGAGGTGGGCCATGAGGGATTAGGAATATTATATATATTATATTATATAGGTTTGGGATCGGGCTTTGGGCCGGGCTTCGGGTCGGGCTATACTCAGCTCGAACCCGGCCCGTTTTAGAAACGGGTTCTTTTTTGGGCCCGAGCCCGGCCCAAATTTAAACGGGTTCGCGTTCAGGTCGGGCTTAACGGGTCGGCTAGCCCGACCCAATGCCCATCCCTATCGATCACCTTGTTTCTATGATTGATCATTTCATGAATTTTGGAAATCAAAATGTTGGATTTTCTATTTTTGGAGACCACCAGCTCTTTTGAGGCCAACCCTATGCAAGAGACCCTATGGCTCATTGTTTGAGACACACAACCAAGAGAAACATTTTCTACTCTAAAAAAGGAAGAGTGGTCGTTTTGTACGATATTCGAGTTCTTACAACATTTCTGTACTCAAACTTTCTTCAATCCCAAGTTGTTTAGCTACCGAAGTTATTTGTGCTCTATCTGTTCTTATTGCAATTTTCATCGTCATCCTCGAATATATTCCACGCTTAAAGTCTGTAAGCTTGTTAATTCAAGTTTTAGTGCTTAACTATATCCTGTTTAGTATTTTTGTATAGATATTCGAGTTGTGGATTCCTTTCTCTGAGAGAAATAAAATCTTCAATTGGAAGTTGTCCAAGGAAGGATACAAGTTGTATGAGAGGTTGTGCTACCTTATGTTAAAGTAGCTGGAATAGTGGAAACAAGCTTCATCTAGAGAGTGAAGGGGAAATCCTAGAACAAGGTTATGGGTCATGATTTTCACCCGATTGGGTTTCCATGAAAAAATCATTGTGCATTTTGTGGTTTGATATTCTTCTATCTCTGTGATTTGTGAATTATTTTTTAATTCGATATTGTTACTGCGATAACTGTATATTGCACAATTCACCCCTCTTGCTCCCGACTCACAATGTGGTTGGTCAATGGCAGCTCTGTCGATTAACCACTGTTTATCCTCAAAAGTGCCTTCGCAATTAATTTTCTTCTAAACTGTAGCCATAAGTATTATTGATGGTTTGAGACTCGTTAGAGTCTTCTTTTGAGACCTTATTTGTGAAAATAAGCATGAAGCTCATGAATCTGATATGAAATGATTTTTTCCTTGTCTCCATCTACTTGTTCAGATATACCAGTAGCCATCTTCTTGATCCTCTAGTCATACAGTCCTTAAGGAGACATTTTCTCATGGTGGAGTTCCCATCATGAGTCGACAAACCGCGCAAGTCTTCTAAATGAGTGCACTTCATGCTTTGTTTTCCACTAGTGCTAGCAACATAAATCGTGAGCGCATATGGCTCATCATTATTTATAGGGTTTTTTTCCATTCATGCCCTTCTTAACTTCTGCAATATCAATCACGCCTACCCTTTTTTAGAATATCAATTGTACCACTATATTCATACAAATTCATTGTTATGCTCATTTGTGATGTCATTTATGTCCCTACTCCACCTCAACGGAAGGGCCTGTGAATTTTCTAAGACGGTAGGGACACAACTGGTATTCCAAAAAAAACAGGGACATAACTGATATTGCAGAAGTTAAGGACACAAGTGATAAAAAACCCTTATTTGTATCATCAACGGTATTCGTCGTCATAGTCCTTTGTTATTTAACCTTAAATTTAACTAAACCTCAGTAAAGCTTGAGATGACCCTACATTTGAGAAATTAACTCTCGACATTCTCAAATTCAAATTCAAGGCATTCAAAAAAATGAAGGTCATAATCTTCCACACCCCTCCTAAGATAAGCTTCCAATCATCTATACACTTGCAGGATTCCTCAGAGTGAATGGGATTCTTCCCACTTGGCCAAAATAACACTATATTATGTTGCAATACCCGACGAAGACTAAAAATATCCTTGGGGCCCGTTCGGTTCGGGAATAAGCAGGAATAAGGAGAATAAGGGTATATTCTTTGTTCGTCTGGAGGATAGGAATAAGGAGAATAAGGTGAAATAAAGGTAGGTAAGGTGGGATAAAGATAGGAATAAAAGTGAAATAAGATGGAATAATTGGGAATATTCGTACCACTGGGAATCGTGTCGGGAGGAGAATTGGCCCCTTATTCCATGGCTTATTCTCCAACCAATCAGGGCATTAATCAATGGATAGAGGTCCACATTTCTTTCTTCCGCTGGCCATACATATTTCCAAGCATCAGTCACGCGCACATGGCAATCATCTTCCTAACGAGGAGAGGTTGGATATCACTGGAGATAGCACCATCATTCCCATATTCGTCAAGCTTGATCCTGCTCATGCATCCAACTCTAGCTTTCCACACAACAACCATCTTAATGGCGACAAGCGAGATGAGGGAGTTATCCGTGCTTAGCATTAAGGTTTATTATCTGAACTGGATGATTCCATCATCAACTGTCTTTCAATAACAACCTTCTACTCTAATGACATCACGAATGTGAGAAGAAAAAAATTTATTGCATGTTTCTGAGATATGAAAGAACTTTATCAGGCCATACAGCACAACTAACTTTCAAAGACAGCAAAAAGAACAAACATATCATTCTAATATGCACTAGATGCCATCAGCGAAAAAACAATAGGCATGTCGACGATTTTCTGAATGTTAGAGCCTTGAACCCTAAGAACCTTGTTCTGATCCATCCATCAAGCTCATCTGCAAGTGACAACCCAATAATAAATTACACCAGCTTCTTCCCCGGCCAAAAGATAGAAAAATATACATAGCCCGTGCCACAGATTCTTATAGGTCCTGCTGCTGAGAATTGACAGCTTCTTCAAACGAGAGAGCGAGATACTCCGCGAGGCTGGATCTAGTGCGGGAGTTCTTGCCACCTTCATCAACCTTAGCCTTCTTGGTAGAAATTGAGGCTGGAAGCCAAGAGCATGAGTCAGGAGTCCTCTTGGCCACGAGAGGCACCAATATGCTACCGACGACTGGATTCATGTTTTCCCATGGATCCACAATCATCAATCTGCTGTAGAACAGATGCGGAGTCTTGAGCGCCGATGCATAACCTCCGGCAGCTTTTTCCCATCCACCACTCCTCCCAGAATGACCAGAGTTGTTTCTGTTTCCAGAATAACCTGAACTGTTACCTAATCTACAGTCGACAGGACTGCTCACAAAACGGGGAGTATAGCTTCCACATCCCAAGTTCGTGATCTGACAACCCCTTCCAGAACTAGTACTAGGGCTGCCTCGACCATGTGTGTTCATGGCGCTGCCTCCTGATATGGGCGCAGGATTGAAGAAGCTTGAGGGCTCAGGGGTCTATTCTGCATGTGGGACCGCCAAGGGTTTATGCACCCCAAAAAAGACTTGCCTTCCCAGCAGGGCTTGGTTGAGAGGCAGATTGCAAAATGGGTGAACGTGCCCCGTACGATCCCCGATACGGAGATGAATTAACCTGAGCAGGAGTTGGAAGAGGGATCATATTTCGTATTCCTTGATCCTGCTTAACCAATAAGAAAAGAAACCCACTGCTCAGATACATAAAGGCACTCTTTTGCAGGATTCTCAGTTAGCCATATAAAACAACAATAAAAAGTTCGACTCATCGCATCAGTCCGTGAACAAAAAATCCGAAGGGAAGTATTTACATGCATTCTTATCAATATTTTTACAAAAACCCAAGTCCGCGACATCATATTTCTCAATGTGTTGGCAAGATAATATTCGATGTATCGTTTCCCCGACCTCATACTAATTGATATCATATCATTATTGCTAATATGTCATCCATATCATCGAATAAATATCGCCATATGTCACAGTTATATCACCAAAATCAGGGACACTTGAGGGAACATGCTTTACAATTCTAGATCTCAAGCTCTGACCCATGTTTGTCTTGCCATTCTGAAAAGAGGGTCCATGACGGAGAATCAATCTCCTGTTTCACAACACAGCATGTGGTACTGTATGTTTACAGGTATCGAATCTTCAGTGATGATACTGTTCTGTATATATAGGTCTCCATTCCACACGCTTGCCGCATGAGAGCCATCATCCACATACTTGGGCAGGATTAAGGGAGGACTGTAGATTAATAATCGGTTATCATCCTTCTTAGCTTGTGGTATGGGGGGTGATGAGGTCAATATTAATAGGAAGGCATTGCCCATAGAAAACACGGAATTATCGCTAGCTTATTGTGGTAAGCAATTATTGAACTCGTCCTGTATACTGTACTGGGAGGCAGTAACATGGAAGATAAAACAGAGCTTGAAAATTAGAAGCCCAAGTTACTCGATAGGGGTTGGCACTTCAGAATTCAAAAGAAGCGTCGAGGATCCACTCAAATACTTTAGCGTTCAGTTGTGATGTTTGTACTTAGATTATGGTTGCAATGGTTGTACTACGGAGTTGGGTGTGGCTGGTTGGCGGTGGTTTAACTGTAGGAGACTCGAGTCTCGTAATAGTTGCAATGTATCGTGTATACCTACACCAATGTTGTGCATAATTGAAAATGACTCTTCAATCTCCGCACATGCCTGATGGCACATTAAACAGATAGCTTTCAATCTCTTCCTCCTTTCATCTTTTGAAGGGTCATCAAATCGTGAGAACGATTCAAAAGCCACTCGGAAACCAACAGATGCAGATGCAGAACGATTTTTGGAAGGGGAGATGTATTTGAAGAGAGTGAAATAAAGAAGAAAAAACACGTCGGCAGATTGGGTTTTGGCAGAGAAAGTGAGGGGATGCACATGGAGGAAGGAAGAAGAAATGAGAAGGTGGAGAAAACTCCATAATTTTATATAACAAAATATGTCTCTTTACATCCGCACATTAGCCTCCTTTGTAGAAGGGAGGATGGGATTCCAAAATAAATAAATAAAACAAACCCTAACAACTCTACCCTAACCCTTAAAATGACTCTATTTAAATAACTATCAAGATCACAAGTGATCTCAATTTCAACAATAACAACGAAGCATCTTCCCATATTAAGCATGGTCGACTATATGGATTCTTTGCATCCATTCATATCTATTTTGGGCCATTCTAGAACTTAGAACCAAGTAATTAAGTTCTCTTAGGATATTCTATATTCAGTACTTCTTGAGCCTTCCTTGCTCTCTCATAGCCGGCTCCACACCCCAAATCCCGCATCCTCTAATTGGTGCATTAGCAAACCTCTTTTGCAAATGGACAAATTAGCTTAGGCACTTCTCTCTCATCTTATCGTCAATTGGAGCTACACCAACTTTCCTTTTGATCACAGATATTTGATCGTACATGTATTATATATTGATATAATAACAAGCCATTTATTCTTTAGGTTTTGTCCATGCGACATCTGTTGGAAGAATAGAAAATGGATACGTTTATATAGTCCCTAAGGCTCTTTTATATAGGAGAAAAGCCAGGGGTAAATTATATAAGTGGGACATGAAAGAAACTGAAATAAGAAATAAATACAATGAGATACAAATATCTCAACACTCCCCCTCAAGCTAGAGCATATATGTCTATCATGCTTAGCTTGGAACAACATCTCTGAAATGGACCTCTAACAAGGGCTTTGGTGAATATGTCGGCAGTCTGATCTCCAGTAAAAACATGAGAGGTGGATATGAGACCCTTTTAAATCATGTCTCTGGTATAGTGGCAATCCACATCTACATGCTTGGTCAGTTCATGGAATGCAAGATTATTGGCAACAAAAAAAACTGCTTGGTTGTCACATAGAAGATGCATGGGAAGAGGTACCTCAACTACAAGATCCGTCAAGACCGATTTAACCCGCATCATCTCTATGCTCCCCTGAGTCATGGCTCTGTACTCAGACTCTGCACTGGATCTAATAACCATTGTCTACTTCTTGCTTTTCCATGAGACGAATGAGCCCTCAACAAAAATAGCAAAGCCATAGGTAGACTTCCTGTCTCTAGGGCATCCTGTATAATCTGCATCTGCACACGCTGTCACATCAAGAGAAGTACCTCTGCTGAAAATAAGACCAAGTACCTGGTGAAGTCTTCAAATATCTCAGAATCATATAGACAACATCCATATGAATCTTCCCAGGCCGCTACATGAATTGACTCATCTTGCTTACAACAAAGGATATGTACGACCTGGTGATAGTAGCATAGAGGAGCGTTCCAACAAGCTCAATATATCTCCTCTTGTCTACCTCCTCGGTGTCATCATCATATAATCTCATGCTTGGATCCATAGGAGTAGTAGCAGGTTTGCACCCTGTCATCCCTGTCTCAAGAAGATCAGACACAAACTTTCTCTGGATCATCACAAGACCATGTTAGTTCCTGGCGAACTCTAATCCAAGGAAGTATCGAAGACTACCAAGATTGTTCATCACAAATTGTTGACCTAGGAACACCTTGTCACCCAAAATGCCCTGCTCATCATCACATGTGAAAATAATATTATCAAAATAAACCAGAATGGCAATTGCACCTCTCTGTGTTCTTTGAACAAAAAGCGAATGATCCGCAATGGACCTTGCAAACCCATGTTGTTCTATCAACTCTGACAACTTTTGATACCAAGCTCTCGGACTCTGCTTCAGGTCGTAAATCGCCTTGTGGAGCCTACACACCTTCTAAGACCCCTCCTCAGCAGTAAACTTTGGTGGTTGTTGTATGTTAGAAAATAGGAAGCGGAATGATAAATAGAGCATAAGAACAAAAAGAGAAACACAGAACACCATGATTTTTACGTGGAACCCTACTCTGTGAGGAGCGTGATGAAACCACGGGAGAAGCCCTCAAAGGGGCATATCTTTATTGCTCTTTTTCATCTGATACAGGAGGTCTGGGGCTCCTTATATAGCCTCCACAGAGCCTCCAAGGCCCACCACTGGTAGATGTGGGACTAAATATCAGAGCAGTGGTACCCCGATACGCACATTCGCAGTATTTCAATTCCAATCGCATTAAGTTCTCGAATAGCAATAGTCTTCCGACTTATTGTGAGTTCGATAAGGGAAATATGACATTCATATTCTATAACCACAAATGTCACCAAGTTCATTAATTTTCATATTATATCCCAAAAAGAGAAAAGCATTTACGATAGTATCTGTCTATGGCATTTTATGACTAATTATGGTTCTCATTCAGAGCCATAGCATCTCGACCAGGTCAGGATACTTCTGATCAGCTGGCACGCATACTGAGCGCACTTACTGATCTTCAGCAGCAGCAGGCTGCTATGAGAGGCCAGCAGGAGCAGATATTGGCCCAGCAGACCGAGATTGCTGACAGGCAGACGGACATAGAGATGAGATTTGAGGACCTGTCAGATTTCACGTACCATCCATCCCAGGATGGAATACGACAGGACCAGCACCAGTCCGTTGAGGTGGAGCAGCCTCATCCTGATGATCCACTAAAGGCCATTCTA
Source organism: Ottelia alismoides (assembly GCA_037367405.1). Lineage (NCBI taxonomy): Eukaryota > Viridiplantae > Streptophyta > Magnoliopsida > Alismatales > Hydrocharitaceae > Ottelia > Ottelia alismoides. The sequence continues at coordinate 606,582 of JAZKJV010000565.1, read as the reverse complement.
GAGCATGGAGCTGAGGAGGATGCAGACTTAGACAGGGAGCAGGACCCTGTTGACCTTGCTGACGAGGATGCACACGAGTTTGCAGCCATTCACAGGCACCAGTCAGTCTTCACTTCTTATCAGCGGGCCAACATACCCTTGTTCGAGGGCACAGGTCCACCAGATGACGCTGAGCAGTGGCTGATGAGAGTAATGAAAGTGCTCAGGGCGATTAATGCGCCACGAAACACGTGGCTATCTTTCGTAGAGTACTCACTGATAGACTTCGCCGAGCGATGGTGGATGGCCGTAGTGTCCGAGTTAGGCCGAGAGCCTACTTGGAACGATTTTGTGACGAAGTTCAGAGCCCACTTCTTTTCTGCGAAGTGGAGGGAGTCCCAGCGCCGACTGTTTGCAGAGCTTCGTCAGGGACAGATGACAGCCCGGGATTACTTTATCCGATACACAGAGTTGTCACGACATACACGAGCAGCTGGCGCATTTCCAGAGGAGAATCTGGAGAAGTTCATTGGCGGCATGCGAGAGGAGGTGCAGGAGAAGCTGGCTGGACTACACATCACTTCTATCTCCGAGGCTACCGACGCTGCGGAGAAGTTCGAGGACATCAGAGGGAGACGTTACGGGAGCTCGTCTGGAGCACCGCCTAGACCGCGGCGATATTTTGGGCCGATACGTCGACCGTTTCAGCAGCAGAGGTCAGCCAGACGGTTCCGACCTACAGGTTCGACATTCTCTGGCAGTGCTCGCTCTTCTCCATCGACTACTCTAGGAGGAGCACTTGCCGGACGAGGTACAGAGTTCGCTCGACCATCTGGGTCGCAGCGAGCAGATAGACCACCTGCAGGACCAGCTCGGAGCACGGACACAGCTACTCCCTCTACTCGACCAGTCCGGTGCTACCGATGTCACGAGTGGGGACATTACCGTGCACAGTGCCCACAGGCTTCTGGCGAGCCTCAGCCACAGCCTTCTCAGCCACAGCCTCAGACACGGCGTTCAGGGAGTTTCCGTGGCAGGAACTCCAACTTCAGGCGACCGCAGCAGCAGAGACAGACGCAGAGTGTGGCAGGTTCTAGTGCTGCATCAGCCAGGCAGGGACAGTTACATGCCGTTACTGAGGAGCAGGCACGTTCAGCGGCTACTGTAGTGAAAGGTATGGTCTCAGTCTTGGGCCGACCTTTCCATGTTTTATTTGATTCCGGCGCGACACACTCTTTCCTTGCTTCGAGATTGCTTGTTTCTTTAGATAGAGTTGCAGAGACGCTATCGTCTCCATATCACATCCGAGGGCCGGGTGGCCAGTTATTTGTCATATCTCTGATAGTCAGGCACTTGCCCATACTGATAGGAGGTCATGAGATGATCGCAGATTGTCTACTTCTGCAGCTTGATGAGTTCGACTTGATTTTGGGCATGGATTGGCTATCTACTCATCATGCACTAGTTGATTGCTTTAGGAAGACCGTTGTCTTCAGGATACCTGATATACCCGAGTTCACCTTTGAGGGTACTATACATGACTCCACCATGGAGTACATTTCAGTGTTGCGAGCCCAGCGACTTGTTGACCAGGGTTGCGATTCATATCTTGCTTTTGTTCGGGAGGTGTCTGATCAGGAGCCGATGATACAGGATATCCGAGTAGTATCTGAATATCCAGACGTATTTCCTGATGAGCTACCAGGGCTTCCTCCTGAGAGGGAGATCGAGTTTGAGATCACATTGTTGCCAGATACACAGCCAATCTCTATGGCACCATATCGCATGGCACCAGCCGAGTTGAGGGAGCTGAAGGTGCAGTTGCAGGAGTTGCTTGACTTGGGATTCGTGAGGCCGAGCACTTCACCTTGGGGTGCTCCGGTTCTATTTGTCAAGAAGAAGGATGGATCCATGAGACTATGCATCGATTACAGGCAGCTGAACAAGAGAACGGTGAAAAACCGTTATCCTTTGCCGCGCATCGATGATTTGTTCGACCAGCTCCAGGGATCTTCGGTTTTCTCGAAGATCGATCTTCGCTCAGGCTACCATCAGCTGAGGATTCGTGAGTCAGACATTCCGAAGACAGCCTTCAGGACTCGCTATGGACACTACGAGTTTGTGGTGATGCCGTTTGGGCTCACCAATGCCCCTGCGGCTTTCATGGATATGATGAACCGTATCTTTCGTCCATACTTGGACAGGTTTGTAGTGGTGTTCATCGATGATGTGCTCATCTATTCACGGAATGAAGAGGATCATGCTAATAATCTGCGGATCGTCTTAGACACATTACGAGAGCACAAGCTATATGCCAAGTTGAGCAAGTGTGAGTTCTGGTTATCCCAGGTCTCATTTCTCGGGCATATTATTTCTGGAGCAGGCATTGCGGTTGATCCTGCGAAGATAGATGCAGTTATGTCTTGGGAGCAGCCCAAGTCAGTCACTCAGATTCGGAGCTTCCTCGGATTAGCGGGCTATTACAGACGCTTTGTCAGCGGATTTTCACGCATCGTCCGTCCATTGACACGATTGACACAGAAGGGAGTTCCATTCATTTGGGACGATTCATGTGAGCAGGCCTTCCAGACACTGAAGGAGAGGTTGACCACAGCACCTATTCTTGCTCTTCCTTCAGGCACTCAGGACTATGCAGTTTACACAGATGCATCTGGAGAAGGTCTAGGAGCAGTATTGATGCAGAGAGGACAGGTGATTGCTTATGCATCACGACAGTTGAGACCGCACGAGCGGAACTACCCCACACATGACTTGGAGTTGGCGGCAGTTGTCTTCGCCTTGAAGATCTGGCGCCACTATCTATATGGGGTGAACTTCGAGATTTTCACAGACCACAAGAGTCTGAAGTACATCTTTGATCAGAAGGAGCTGAACATGAGGCAGCGTAGATGGCTCGAATTGCTGAAGGACTATGATTGCACGATCTCTTACCATCCCGGTAAGGGAAACGTAGTAGCTGATGCACTTAGCAGGAGAGCGCATGCTGATGGTACGGCGAACTGGCTATACACGTGGGATACGCTTGCAGCTTTGACCGATTGGCATCCTCAGGAGAGCACATCCATTTCTACCGCCGTGCCTCCACGATACAGCAGTCTGTGGGATCGTATTGTAGAAGGCCAGAAGACTGATCCTTGGATTCATGATAGATACATGCGCGCCGTCAAGGAAGAATTTGACGACTTTGTTGTGATAGAGTCTATTTTATGGAAGGCAGGACGGGTCGTTGTACCCAATGATGAGCAGCTTCGCAGAGACATTTTGGACGAGGCACACAGTTCACGGTTATCTATCCATCCAGGCAGTACGAAGATGTACCGTGATCTGCGTCGACATTTCTGGTGGGATGGGATGAAGCGCGATGTGGCGCTACATGTTAGCAGATGCATGACCTGTCAGATGGTCAAGGCTGAGCACAGGAGACCACCAGGATTACTGCAGTCTCTCCCCATTCCTGAGTGGAAGTGGGAGAGCATTTCTATGGATTTTGTCACGGGATAGCGGTACCGAAGACGCCAGGTGGCCATGATTCTATATGGGTCGTTGTTGATAGGTTGACCAAGTCAGCCCATTTCATACCTGTCCACACGACTTATACTCCATCCAGATTAGCCAAGCTCTATGTGCAGAACATTATCAGGCTGCATGGTATACCACGAGAAGTGGTGTCTGACAGGGATTCGAGATTTACATCTCACTATTGGCATCAGTTCATGTCAGCACTACAGACAGAGCTGAGGATGAGTTCTGCATATCATCCGCAGACAGACGGGCAGAGTGAGCGCACCATTCAGACACTTGAGGATCTACTTCGCGCGTGCACTTTGGAGTGGAAAGGGTCCTGGAAGGACCATTTGCCTTTGGTGGAATTCACGTACAACAACAGCTATCACTCCAGTATTGGCATGGCACCATTCGAGGCCCTATACGGGCGGAGATGCCTCACACCTCTCAGTTGGCGTGAGGTAGGTGATCATGCTTTGTATTCCGTGGATCTCTTGGAAGAGACTGCGAGAGCTGTTGATCTTGTGAGACGGAGACTTCTGACGGCACAAAGTCGCCAGAAGAGTTATGCAGACCGTCGGAGGAGAGATTTAGAGTTTCAGGTAATCTAATTAATTTCTCCTCATCCACTCAATTATAATATATATGTGTTCAACTTAATCTCATACTAATGACATTCCTATAAATTATAGGTTGGAGATTGGGTATTTTTGCGAGTATCTCCCATGAAGGGAGTGCAGAGATTCGGTGTTCGTGGCAAGTTGGCGCCGCGATATGTTGGACCGTTCGAGATTCTGGCTAGAGTAGGGAAGGTTGCTTACCGAGTAGCTCTTCCTCCACATCTTTCTGCTATTCATGATGTCTTCCACATATCCAACCTGAGGAAGTATGTCCACGACCCTCGACACATTATCAGTTATGAGAATCTTGATGTAGAGGCAGATCTGACCTATGAGGAGAAGCCAGTTCAGATACTTGACCATGCTGTGAAGAAGCTTCGCAGCAAAGAGATTTCGTTGGTCAAGGTTTTGTGGCACCGGACACGGCGTCAAGGAAGCGACATGGGAGACTGAAGCCGACATGCGGGCACGATACCCGCAGCTATTTTGATGTAATCATCAAAACAAGCTTTTGTAATTAGATACATTATAAATATATGGCTTGTTTTCTCTTTGAGGTTTTTATGGGTTCAAAACCTTTGAGGTTTTTATGGACATATGAAATTCAAACAAGTCACCGAATAGCCTTAACTCGAGTCTCGAGGACGAGACTCCCTTTGAGGTTTTTATATTTGTAGCACCCCGGTTTCCAATCAAACCCGAAGTCGTCCGATTTCGGGTCTAATGAACCCAATAACGTTGTCGGTCAATACTAAACAACCTAAAACGACCAATTGATCATGAATCAAAAGTCGTTCGGGCGAAATCAACCGAAAATCGGTCACACCGTAACGCGCGCCGTGAAAAGCCGCGACGCAAATTCGGAAACCGCAAAACGAACCGAGACCGTCATTAGATCCGATTCGACGATACAAGACCAACGGAATCGACCGTTCGTCAATCGGAGGTCGTTTGATATTTTTAAAATCGTAAAATTTAACCTTAAACAAAAACCGTATCCGAAAATTTCGGGGGTTCAAAACCCAACCGAAAGTATATCAATATTGTACTCAAATTGATCGTCGTCCCGAGACGATCAATTCGAGATATTTCACGTCGAAATCCGACACCTGATGCGCGAATACGGTCACTTTTAAGTTTAATAATTAAAGAGAGAAAAAAAAATATATATAAAACAAATTATTTAAAAACAGAAACAGGCTGCTGCTGGAAATTCCAGCAGCCTCCACTTGCCTTATTCTTTTAATTCCACTTGGTTTAAAGTCTTTATCCACTTGTCAACCCATAAGACTCTCTCTTCTATATAAATAGACCCCAAAAAACCCTTTCTTCCCCATTTCTTTCCCAACGAGAGTCTTCAGCCCTTCCTTCCAGCCACTACTGCTTCAGTTAAACTCAAATTCTGCTGATCTCTTGAAGCCCTTGAGGTTGGTCAGGCTACTATTGTCTTCTTCCTCAGCTGCAGCTGGAACTACTTCCCTGGAAAGCCCCAAATTGCAGCTTCCTGTTGCTGTCCAGCAACTGCTGGAACCTCCAGAGCTCTTCATTTTCTTCTACTGCATCATTGGAGATGATGTTTCTTTGCTCCAAATCAGTCCCTTGCTGAATGCAACCATCCTAGCTGCTGAATCCTTCATTACAGACTCCTGCATGCTGTTCTAATTCTCAAAATTTAGGGATTTTAAGGTACATTCCTACCCTATCCCCATTTGCTGCCATGCATATTTTTTTTCACAATCTATTTCTGTCTCAATTAGTGGGATTGAGATTAATCCATGATTTAAAATCCATCATTTAATTATAGAGGTTGGTTTCATCCCTTGTTAATTACATTAATAAAAAGAATCACTACCATTATGTTCAAGAGATGAGCATCTTCCTTTCTAAAGAATCTTTATACTCAAGCCTATTAATCGAATGCTTAGGCTTCACATTTTCTTCAATGTGTTCGCCCCCATCAGAAATCCCATTTCTCATGTCTTGTTTTTTTTTTTATAATCACAGTTGTTACAGACAATCTGAGATTGTGGTAATCGATCTTTCAATAAACATCATGATCTGGAATCCAGAATTTTATAGAGGGATTTTTTTTTATTATTGGTATAATCCATATCCAGATTACTGGTTGTTGAAATCTCATCAATGGTTGAAAATTTGACAATATTAAAAGTTTTGTTTAGTAAAATCTTGAACTTGGGTATCGGTCTGGATTTATTAATGATGTTTCATATTCATACAAGTCATGTTAAGGTTTTATAGAAATATATGGATATTTGAAAATCTCAGGACTGCTTCAACACAGTTGCAATAGATATTAAATTGGTCAATAAGCTCCTTGTCTTATCTTAAAGTTATCCATAAACAAGGCTATGTCTAGAATAATACTAGTTACAAGTGGAAAGAGTAAGCCTATAGTTAAAATATATGAATTAATAGATCTTTATCCGAAATAAGCTATATGTATATACTCATTAGATCTAGCCAGGCCATAAATACATAATTCCACATGTATAATTTTAATAAATCATGCTTTTATGGTTAAGGCTGAAGCACCATTTTGCGAGTTAAAGGCATTTTACTTATGATACAGTAAGTTGTTATCTTACAATATAAGTATATATAATAAATAATAGTTCTACAACAAATCGTTGGTTCGGTAATAAATATTGGAAGAAAAGTTAGTTTCAAATACAAGGAATTTGTTTCGAACTTGTAACGACTAGTTCTGGTATATGACCTTTCATGAACCTACATACAATAAGACCTCTATGAATTAGGGGACATTGGGTACCAGTTAATGTTCTTATATGTATAACTATATATATATATATTGGCAACCTCTTTTCCTCATTAAAACTAGGATCATTTTCTAGTAAGAGAGGTGAGTTCATACAGCAAATAGGAAACAACTTAAAGTCGGTACGTAATAATATAAATAAGAGCTATGGCTGGACCCCACTTGCGTTCAAAAGTCTGTGTAAACTTAGTTATCTACTTCCATTAGTATAAGTATCAACATTTTGGAAATTTCTAGACAATTATATTGCTTAACTCTCAATAGTGCCAACTTTTAATAAAAAGATCAAGGGTGTTGGGATATATACATAAGTGGTTACCAAGTACCTAGATCTAAAAGGATAAACACAGAGAAGAGGGTGAAAGGATTGATTAACTAAATAAGTGGGCTGATTTTTTGAATTCATTTCAATTAATAGTGCCGATCATGGTGATCTTTACCATGATCGTGCGAGGGCGCGGTGACTCTCACCTGGGCGGAGGAAAGGAAGCCCAGTTAGGGCAGCGGCCGCCAAGTGCGCGGGTCTAGGATTCCAATCTTTTACACGGTTTTTACGCGAGCTCGCAGTGTTTTTACGCCTCGTTGGGATCCAGACTTTAGACCAGTTCCGCTGACCCTGTCTATTAGGATACCCAGGCGGGGGATCCTTGGTTTTCAGTTTTTACGTACGAGCTCGTCCGCCCGTACTAGTCGGGCAGTTTTCTAGAGCGACTTTTCTAGGGAGTCTCTCTCACCCGTCTCAGTGGCGTAGTTGGGGAGTAGACCTATCCCTCTATTGGACCGCGCTTCCAATTAGAGGGCGAGACGGAAGAGCCATTTGTAGGCTTCTTCACCGCTTGAGTTACTTCGCCAACAGACTGGCGATTCTATATCTAGATCATCCATATCTACATCTACAACATCTGGAGTTATATCTGAAACATTGAAGATTGAGGAATTGAGAAGTTAAGATCAAAAGATCATTCTCTCTACCCAAGAATTTAAATAAATTAATAGATCTCTACAATCTCAACTTTTCCATTCTTTCACTAACCAACATGATCTCTAAGGAAAATGATATATGCATTCCCCCTCACACACTCATGATTACGCAACTGCTATCGAAATAATGTTACATATGGGAAATGCCGGGTTCAGGGGAAAGTCATTAGAAATGCATTACGAACATTTGAGATACTTACAAGTAACCTGAAAAGCCGTTTTCATTTGCAAGTAGAATTAAATCTTAATTTGAGTTGCTCTCGCCTTTCTGCTTGTTTCTTTTGTAAATAATAAATGCCGTTATTTTATATCAGTTTTTGGGAGGTACCAGCAACCGCTGACGCCTTTTCTTCCTATTGTGTGTGGCAGGCAAACAGCCTGCAGTTTAGTAGCCGCTCAGTATATACATGCTTCCAGGAGATATAGTGTACACCCGACGTTATGGTTTACTTTATTAGTTTTTGTTCAGATGATGATGTAAATGCTATCTCTTTTGTCACATTTTGGGATATATGATGTAACATGGAATATGCTTGTACATGTTGTAAATGGATATGAATATTAATGAAAAGAAATTTTGGTGATGTCTGTCTCTTTTACTTGTGGTCATGTGTTGTGAATGAATGTCATAGTCGCGAAAAAAAAAAAAAAAATTTTCCCTGCATTTTTACAACTTGTGCGATATAATTGTGAATGATATCTTGCGAATTGCGCGTAAACGGGTACCCGGATCCAGAGGGGTCTACACTAAACTCTTGGATGGGGTAAATGGATCCTGGAGAGATCCATTTACCCATCTCTCATATATGTGACGCATATATCAAATACTCCAACACTCCCTCAAGCTGGAGCATGCAATGCTCAGCTTGGACAAACAGAAAGAAACTCGACACACTACAGGACAATATGGACAATATCAACCCAATGCGCACAACTGCTGCTATCGAGGACGTTGCTTCTCATGCCGTGCAGGTGAGGAGTACGAACGGGCTGGAGTGTGAGTCTGCTGAATCTCCTCATCGGAGAGCATGTGCTCTGAACTGCACCTGTCAGAGTCACTGCAATTGGAAATGAGTCTCCTCGTCGGAGTACTCTGGCCCGCCACAATAATGTGGACAACTGCTCCATCTCTGAAAAGGGTCGAACTGAAAAAGGACCGTGGCTGTGCAATCCTCGTCGGAGTCCATGGTCGTTGGAGAATGGAGTCTGATCGGAGAACTGGGTCTCTCCCATCTAGCTCAGAGAATGGTGCACTACTCTGGTGTACATATGATACCACATGAAAACCCTTGCCAACATGGCATAGGGAATGGTCCTCTAGTCTGGAGTCCCCATGGCTCACATGAAAACTCTGGCCGAAACAACAAGAAAATATAAGGACCATAACAAAAGATGGCAAACATGTGCTCATCTGAAAATGACCGCAAACATATGCGTGTCTGAAACCGAGTCTCTCTCAAGAGAACCCAAATATGGGCCTCTCAACATGGAGTGCCCCGAACTTGGACTCTGACTAGTTTGAATGTCGAGTCTGAAATCTGTTGTAGAGTCTGAATCTGGACGGGCATCTGGACTGGAATCTGAACTGACATCTGGAGACTGAAATCTCTAAAGACTGGATCTGAACTGAAAGAGATGTCGTATGATCGATGCCGAATAACTCTACACTATACTCCCCCTTTCTCCCATACTGATCGAAACATGAATGACAATTATCGACCAGGTTGGGAGAATACAAAGAAATTAGGGGTACACATGAACATTCTCAAAAAACTTCTTGCAGCTCTTCCAAATATAATTTTTTTAAACATAAGCCGTTCATTCTTTCTTTTTTAATGGCTTTTGCAAATCATTTTTTTAACGTGCGTTTGGCTTTTTTTCGGTGTACGCGCCTCTTTTTTTTTCCTTTTTCTAAAACAAAAGCTTTGGCCCATTTGGGCCTAAAAAACAACCTCAACATTTTTTTTGGTACTCACGGCCACTTGGCCCTCCAAACCCCTTTTTTTTAAGTATTGTTGCATCCCCCTTTAGGGCCTGTTCGGTATGGGAATAAGGGGGTGGAATAAGGGGGTGGTGACGCCCGTGAGAAGGCTGGGGCCTGTACGGCTATTCCGCACCCTTGCGCCCCTGATGGCTATTCGCCCTGGGGCTTATTCTCATCCTCCCCGCGCCCCTCCCGTGCCCCTCCCTCCTGCCATCTCGTCGACGCTTCCCCACCATAGTTGCTGGTCCTCTGGGTCCCGCCCTCCTCTGATCGACTGCTGGTAGGTGCCTTTATGATTCATCCACCTACGTACCTCATCCGTGATTTAGGCCCGAGGTATGTAAGCTTTCACTGTTGGGTGGAGTGTGATGGGTCATCCGCGTGCTGTTGCTTTTGACCATAAAATCGATACACTGTGGCCTTGATCTCTCTGCTAGAACCATGGCTTCCATGGAGTCTAGGGTTTCGAATCAGTATAAATTTGGGCGGAGGTGGAAGTCCACGTGCTCCTCTGGTGCTATTGCTATGCATTTTGCACTCGGATTGTGCATTCACATTTCTTATAGCCTTTGCTGGATCACGAGGTACATTCTAAACCCCTATTTCCTCTTGATTCTGCAATGAACTTGCTGGATTGTGCATTCACTATTTGATTTGTTCAACCTTATTCCTAGCTTGTGAAAAGTTGTGTGATGATAGCCATTATGTGATGCTTGGGTGATGAAGTGTCTGTGTATGTTCTTGCCCTTTAGTCGCTGCTATGGTTGTATGTCTGTGATGCTTGTGATGATGATGTATTTTCCCCTTATGGCTGAGAGCGTCTTGACAAACCTCAGTGATGCAAATTTTGGTTGTCTATGTTCTGGTAGTGTTTCTTCCGAGATGGATTGCAATGTTGATGGTTCGCGTTTTGTATCTTTGGGCCATCTTTAGAAATATCCCTGACAGTCTCGAAATATAGGATGGTTGAGGTTCAGAAGTATTTTTCTGATCTCCTTGGGCCATCCCCTGACATATTCCCGTTATGTGATGGTTTGATATGGTGCCTGCTCTGTTAATTATTTATGATATGTTGCTTTTAGCTTTTGACTGGTAGAAGCTGCTCAATGATGCATGAATTTGTATGGGCTTCAAGACCCATAAATCTCTTATTTATGATATCTTCTCTGCTAGATGGTTGTAACTGGTGCTGACTCTCCAACATCATTTACGCGAATGTGTTTGCGCATGGACTGAGAGCAACCTATTGGGTGCTCGAGGACGTCATTTACTTGGTTGAGAGCTGCGGGACGCTGCTCATTGATGCTTGAATTGGTGTGTGCTTCATGACCCCTTTGAATTGGTTGTTTATGAGGTCATAGCTGCCACATGGTGGTTAGTGATGCTTGGTGCTCGAGGATTTCATTTCGTTGGTCCCCAATGTACCTAACAACCCCTATTGTCGTTTGAGGTTGTGCTTGATCTTGTTCTTGCGGGGAACTTTGTCAAGTGGCTGGAGCACATTTGTTATCTCTTTTGGGCTTGTTTATGATTGGTTTCCTTCACCTCGTGGCTGTTATATGTTAGTCTATGATGCATGATTTGTTATGCGCTTCAAGACATGTCGGTGGTTTATGATCTCCTATCTGGTAGATGGTTCTCAGTGATGCATGAGTCTCCAAAATCATTGATGTGAATTTGTTTGCGTTTGGGCTGAGAGCAACCTATTTGGTGCTCGAGGATGTCACTTTCTTGGCTGCGCAACCTACCGGTTGGCTGAGAGCTGTCGGTCACCTCATGGCTGCTGTATGATGCTCTATGATGCATGAATTATTATGGGATTGAAGACAAGTCTAGTTTGGGCTTGTTTATGATTGGTTTCCTTTAACCCATGGCTGCTATATGTTGATCTATGATGAATGAATTGTTATGGGTTTAGAAGACCCATAAGTTGATTGTTTGTGATCTCGTAGGTGGTTGATGGTTCTTACTGATTCATGAGTCTAGTACATCATTGACGCAAATTTGTTTGCGAATGGGCTGAGAGCAACATATTTGGTGCTCGAGATAGTCATTTTCTTGGCTGAGAGCAACCTAGTTGGTGCTCGAGGATGTCATAACTGGTTTCCTTTACCTCATGGTTGTTGTATGTTGCTATATGATGCTTGAGTTGATATTGGTTTCATTTACCTCATGGTTGATGGTTTTTACTGATTCATGACTGTAGTACATCATTGACGCAAGTTTGTTTGCGAATGGACTGAGAGAAACATATTTGGTGCTCGAGATAGTCATTTTGTTGGCTGAGAGCAACCTAGTCGGTGCTCGAGGATGTCATAATTGGTTTCCTTTACCTCATGGTTGTTGTATGTTGCTCTATGATGCTTGAGTTGGTATTGGTTTCATTTACCTCATGGTTGATGGTTCTTACTGATTCATGACTCTACTATGTCATTGATGCAAATTGTTTGCGAATGGGCTGAGAGCAACCCATCTGGTGCTCGAGGATGTCATTTTGTTGGCTGAGAGCAACCTAGTTGGTGCTCGAGGATGTCATAATTGGTTTCCTTTACCTCATGGTTGTTGTATGATGCTCTGTGATGCTTGAGTTGATATTGGTTTCATTTACCTCATGGTTGATGGTTCTTACTGATTCATGACTCTACTACGTCATTGATGCAAATTTGTTTGCGAATGGGCTGAGAGCAACCTATCTGATGCTCGAGGATGTCATTTTGTACGCTGAGAGCAACCTAGTTGGTGCTCGAGGATGTCATAATTGGTTTCCTTTACCTCATGGCTGTTGTATGATGCTCTGTGATGCTTGAGTTGATATTGGTTTCATTTACCTCATGGTTGATGGTTCTTACTGATTCATGACTCTACTACGTCATTGATGCAAATTTGTTTGCGAATGGGCTGAGAGCAACCTATCTGGTGCTCGAGGATGTCATTTTGTTGGATGAGAGCAACCTAGTTGGTGCTCGAGGATGGCATAATTGGTTTCCTTTACCTCATGACTGTTGTATGTTGCTCTATGATGGTTGAGGTTGTGCTGCCTCCAACTTGTACGACACATACATTTATATGAGCTCCTACTGCTGAATATGACAATTTGCTGGCACACAGTCTTTGATGATTTCTTATTGCTACTCTATGAAGAATTCTTATGATGCTTGAGGTTGTTAGGAGCCCTTACTTGCTGCCACACAATTTTTGATGCATAAATTGTTAAGAGCCCTTACTTGTTGATGCTTTGTTGCTGTTGTTGTATTATGAGATTTTCCTGGCACACGGTTTACATTTTCTGTTCTTTTCTGAAATGGTTTGGACGTCATTCTACCAACCTGAGACCCACTCCACGGAGGTCATAGTTGCGAAATGGTTTGTTGCGTGACATTTGCGTGGGGAATCTGATTTGTACATCATTGCAGTTGATATTTTCTAACTTAAAAGTCGTAATACTACAGGATGTTCACTGCCGGTGCGGGCTCGTCTGGGGTTCACACTAGGGAAGATGAATCCTCAGTCCAACGCGTGAAGTGGACACCCGCTATGGATGAATGTCTTCTTCAGTTGTTCAAACATCAGTTTGATGTTGGGAACTGGGTTGGAGGATCTTTCACATCACCAGCCTGGCACGGTATAATTGAGAAGTTTAACATGAACATTGGGAAAAACTGGGATAAGGCAAAGCTCCACAATCGATGGAAAACCATCAAGAAGGATTACACCGCATTCGTAAACCTGATGACGAAGAGCGGTTGGAGATGGGACCCACTGACATGTACCGTTGTCGCACCTGATGAGGAGGCATGGCTCACGGTGAGTAATTGCATGTGCACGTACTTTATCTCGGCATAAAACTTCATAGCCTCTCATCAATTTATATTGCACTCAGATTGATAAGGCGTACAAGCCATACCAGAGGAAGTCTTTCCCCCACTTCGGTCTTGTGGATGCAATGGTCGGAGACTACACTGACAAGGGTACATTTGCCTTCTCTTCACAGACAACACCCCCTGGTTCGTTTGCTGCATTTTTTGAGGGTGATACTGGTACGCAACAAGCCTTTGAAGACGACCTCGAAGGGGACACCGATGCCCCTGAGGTACCGGAACCAGGAGAAGGTGGAGGCCCAAGTACTCAGCAAAGTCGGAGGAGACGACGCCGGGATTCAGGCGCTCAGTCATCAAGCACAAAGCGCTCACGAAGTGACGGTGCCCCCTTACCCTCACAGCTAGTGGGAGATGACGTCGTTCGTCTGACGACACAAATCTTGGAGCTGCAAAGGGAGCAGATCCAAGCGTGGACTCCGAAAGATCCCCACCAAGGGGTGGAGGAGCTTCTTGATGAGCTTGAGACCCTAGTACCGGGCCTACCTGTCGAGGCACAAATTCGTCTTGCCCATAGCCTTCGGGACCCGTACGAAAGTATCATCTTCAATCGGGCCAAGTCTGTGCCTGCGAAGTTGGCTGCATGGGTAAGCTTCCAGTTAGGCAAGGATTAGACGATGATCACCTCCTACGTTCCCGACTAGTTAGAACGGAAGTTTTTCTTCTTTTTTAGTTGTCTACTTGGTCTGTTGAACATTTATTCCTTCTCTACTCTTAACTTAGATGGCATGTAATAACTAACTACCTTGACGAACATTTCTCGCTTGCAATAGGATAACTTCGTAACTTCCGTAAAAATGTTGTACACAAATCCCATTTCACTGTTGCCGGCCTCGTATGATTATGAAACTCATTATGAAATTGTAGGTTTTCTACAAGACCATTGGAGGGAATGGCGGCAATCAACGCGATGAGATATAATTTGGTAATGTTGAATATGACATATCTGCGTGCAGTCCTAGAGGATGACGAGGACAACCAGAACAATGGAGCCGGTTACATCCCCAGAGTGCCACAGCACACGTCAGTGCGTACAGGTCATGTCTGGATTCGGGAGATGCTAAATGGACATGTTGCCCGATCGTATGTTATTTTCCGAATGTACCCCGATACCATACTACGTTTATGCACCATATTAAAGGATCGAGTTGGCCTAAAGGATTCGAGGCACCTCAAGGCTGAGGAATCCCTCTGCATATTCTTGTATTATCTCGGCCACAATGCAAAGAATCGTGTACTTTCTGAACATTTCCAACACTCTGGTGATACAATTTCCAAATACCTCAACGACATCCTCATACGCATCGTCTCTCTCAGAGATCAGTTCATCCAATTCCCATCAGATGATTGTCCGATACCAGATGTTATTCTAAACAATAGGAACTTCTATCCTTATTTCAAGGTACTCTTGCATGCTGGATTTTTCATGCAACATAACACCCTCTCAATTTAATTACGAATTTGTAATGTAAATACCGTTATTACAGGATGTCATCGGCGCAATCGATGGGACGCTTATCCCAGCAAATGTCCCTGCGAATATCGCTCCAAAGTTTCGAAGCATGCACCAAACACTAGCACAGAATGTCATGGCGTGTGTGGACTTCAGTTACAGATTTATATACGTTGTCGTCGGATGGGAGGGGTCAGCCGTTGATATGAAGGTGCTTAGGTGGCAATAGACGATGGAGGCTTTCATGTACCTCCGGGAAGGAAGTTCCTTCTCGACTGTGGATATGCGAACACGGAGACCTTCCTCACCCCATACCGTGGCGTTATTGCACACCTACCCCAGTTTAGGGCACGAAGGGGACACGGATATCGCTGGCCTGAGGAGCTGTACAATCACAGGCACTCACAGCTTCGGTCGTACATCGAACGAACATTTGGGATCATGAAGGCTCGCTTCAAGGCAATAACTGAGCGATCGTTCTATAGCTTTGAGAAGCAATTTTTGGTTGTCATGGCGTGTTGCATCATCAACAACTTCATCTGTGATGTCCAGGGCGAGGATCAGATATCCAGTGCATTTACTCTTGAAGCAGCACAACGTGGGTTGTCTGTAGAGCCCAATTCGAATGACGAAGAATTTGACAACAGCTCTGCAGGGAGTGACGTGAGGGTTTCAGAACATGAGATCCGAGCTGGAGAGTTGTTACGTGATGCTTTGGCAACAGCCATGTGGGAGAATGCGCAGCGTTAAAGTTGTTTAAATTACGTGTATCTTTTCTTACCAATGTTCCGCTTCCACCGACTATTTCGTAATACGTTCAGGTTATCTCCATATTGCATCGTGGAGTACTATACACCGAACGCCATTGATGGATTACAATCATGATATTTTACCCACGTACATCTTTAATTTATGCAACGTCCCTATGATGATTCCACCGTTATAAAGTAAGATTTAATGATACGGTGTCGATCATGGCTGAGCAGCCACAGTAGTGGCGTGGCTTAACCGACGTCACTGTCATCGTTATTTTCGATGTGGAAATTCAATTCTGAGGGAAATCAAATCTATAATATGTTTGTCATTTTCTGTTGTTGTAGTTTGCATATTATCAGGTCTATTTCCTTCTTCCTTATTTCAACCGCTTCCGTCGCCATCACGACGTCGACGATCGTTTGTGGTACATTTGCCATAACAGGGTAAACACCTTTCATTAATTTAATCTACCTAGTAATTATGGATCACAATATCAGTGACTAATAAATCGTGTAATTGGTGCATATTTCAAGTGGATACAAGGTCAACGAGTCGGACTTGACATCAACTACAGAGTCAGTATGAGATGCAACGATAGTTCAGTCGTATGACACTCGGATCATCCTCTTCAACTACCATTGAAGATGAACCATTGTATGATAAGCATGTAATAATGTAATAAGCACTTTACTTCATTGTATTAAACCTTTTAAATTTTGTATTTCAACACATATCGGCCGGTAATTGACAACTATATGCCACCTATAGTGAGACCTCATTATATCTCACCACATCAAATAACAACCAACAGCTTTACCTAACTTTCAAACCTTATTCCTTAACCCCCAATACCCAGCCGAACAGAGAATAACCCCTATTCCAGCTTATTCTCCTTATTCCTATACTCCTGCCAAACGGAGAATAGACCATTATTCCCATTATTCTCTATCCTTATTTATGCTTATTCTCCTACCGAACGGGCCCTTAGGGTTTTAGCTCAATTGCTGAGACCCCTCCTCAGCAGTAAACCTTGGTGGTTGTTGTATATATACCTCCTCCTGTAGATTTCCATATAGAAACGCATTCTTCACATCAAGTTAGTAAAGAGGTCAGTCCCGAGACACAACAATCGATAGAAGAATACGCAATGTCGAATGTCTTCCCACTGGTGAGAAGGTATTCTGATAGTCCACCCCATAAGCCTGGGTGAACCTGTTAGCCATGTGAGCCCGATGCGAACCATTCCTACAATAAATGTTATTGTAATATATATGATTTATCAATAAAAGTTATTGATTGTTACACTCCCTTTTTGAGATTAAATGGATGAATGCACTATAAGGTCCCTGTGTACAATTAGGGTTATGTACCATGGCCATCTTAATGATTATATAGTTGTTGATTAAATGATTGAATCATAGAGGCTGGTGCTTGGATGAATATCTAAGGAGTTAGATAGAGGACTCATCAAGCATCGTCAAGTGATTGTTAAGAGATGATCTTCAGCCTGAGTAGGAGATGGCAATCCTTTATCATTAGGCTGATATCTGACCGACCTCTTGATGCAGGTCCTCTGCATATGAAAAGAGTTTCGAAGGTGTCAGATCAATTAGGTCAAAGAGTTGACTTAACGAGATCGAGATAACGAAAGTCCTATATCGTATACTGTCACGATATGGGAACGCATCCTCTGTCCGGAGACAGATGTGTTACTATATGTCTAAGTATGTACATTTGGCAGACCAATAGGTTGATGACCTAATCAAGGTCTATACACCGGCGAGCTGGTGTGCATATGAGGACATATGAGTAATACAATCTCTCAAAGGAATCATACGGGTTCACTTGTGAACCGGAAGACATGAGCTTACTCATGAGGTATTGCGACTGTTGGAGTATTTGTTATGTGCGCCTATTGTGTTGTAGGAGGGTAAATAGATCCCTCCAGGATCCATTTACCCCATCCAGTGGTTTAGTCCCACATTGTCCAGTAGTGCGACTTGGAGGCATTGTTGAGGCTATATAAGGAGCCCCAGGCCTCCTGTAACAGATGAGAGAAAGTGCAATGCAATATCCGCCCCTTTGAGGGCTTCTCCCGTGGTTTCATCCCGCTCCTCACGGAGTAGGGTTCCACGTAAAATCATGGTGTTCCATGTTTATCTTTTCTTGTCATTATGCTCTGTTTTATCATTCCGCTTCCGCTTCTGATTTTCTAACATGGTATCAGAGCGGGTCGATTCTCGAGGCGTTTTGTGTTCTTTATTCTTATTGAGATTCGGTTCAGTTTTCAATTATTCGATTAACATTGGAGGGTTATTATTTCGAGTATAAAGTTACAGATCTCTCATTGCTCTTTCAAGTTCCATATGGCCTTGACATTATGCTAGCCAATGATAGGGTTTCGTTTCTAAAACCCTAGTACATACGATATCCTCCAAGCAACAGGCGAAGCATCCTCCTCGCGCATGGCGCGTCCCAGCGGCTGCAGACATCTTCTCGCCGCATCATCTGGCTCGTGCGACTCCAGGCGATGCACAACGCGTCCCTCCCAGTTTCCAGGCGGCTGGGCCCTCGTGCGCAACCCCAGATCTCATCTGAATCTTCAGTTTCCAGGGCACAACCTTCAGGCAATATCCATCTCCTCATCCTCCAGGCAGAATGATCACCTATGCCCCGAGCCCCAGCGGCATCTCCAGCCGCATATGTTTCTCCAGGCGGGACCTCACAAAGCCCCTGGCCTCCTCTTGGAGGCACGCACATCCGCTCCAGGCGAAATACCACAAGCGGAGCCCGCTGCTCCAGGAGGCGCCGCCCTACCAAGGCTCGAAGCTCCTTCGGCGTTTACCATCTGGCAATCTCGGCAAGCTCCAGGAGCAGAACAACCTCGCGAGTCCCTGCTCCTTGCTCGCAAGTGCTCCAGGTGACACAGGGCAGGCAGCGCAACGTCCATCATGCCCCTCCCTCTCGCGCGCGACACCCGCAACCGCATCCAGAGCGTGCGGCCCGCATGCCCCTCTGATCATGCGATCGTGCGTGCTCCCTTGGTGGCTGCGCCCCTTCGTCGAAAATCGAAACCCTGAATAGGGTTACATACTGGAGGGCCGTCACTTTAATTTTTTTTGCTGCTTAATTTGGGCCCAACGGGCCCGCTGTGTTGTATATAAAAAAAGGAAGGGGAGGGGAGAGATGGAAAAAGAGAGAGAGAGAGAGAGAGAAAGAGAGAGAGAGAGCCACGTAAAAATTTGGAAAGAAAAGTCATGTACAAAGAAAAGTCGTACGCAATTATAAAAAAAGGGAAGAAAAAAGGCGCGTACATCTCAAAAGCCGTACGCAAATTTAAAAAAAAATAATTGCAAAGCCGAAAAAAAGGGTTTGAACGGCTTAAAAAATTTTGAAAAAAAATTGACGGCTTATAAAAAAATGGAAAAGCCACAAGTTACATGTTTTCCCCATTATGTTGTCTTCTCCCAACTTTGTCGATTTCTCTGTTTCCCGACAAGTATGGGAGAAAGGGGGAGTATATGCAGAGTCACAGGTCTTGATCCGGATTCCAGATTCAGATATCAGTCTCCAGACTAGCCAGATGATCAGACTCTACAGTTTGGTTTCAGACTCGACGATCATTGTTTCGAGTCTGCAGTTCAGACACGCACGAGTGTGCGGTCTTCAGTTTCGAGGTCCCCATCATTCTTGTGGTTATTTCGGCCAGATTTTTCATGTGAGCCATAGGGACTCCAGAGCAGAGGACCATTCCCTATGCCATTGAGTGCAAGGGTTTTCATGTGGTATAATAGGTACTCCAGAATAGAGCACCATTCTGTAAGCCAGATGGGAGAGACCCAGTTCTCCGACGAGGAGACTTCAGGCGCAGTTTCAGACTCGATGGTCAGAATCCGACTCTTCAGTTGACTCACACTCCAGCCCACTCGTCCTCCTCACCTGCACGACATGAGAAGCAACGTCCTCGACTGCAGCAATGTGCGCATTGGGTTGATATTGTCCGTAGTGTCCTGTAGCGTTGAGTTGAGTCTCTTTCTGTTTATCCAAGTTGAGCATTGCATACTCCAGCTTGAGGGGGAGTGTGGGAGTATTTGTTATGTGCGCCTATTGTGTTGTAGGAGGGTAAATGGATCCCTCCAGGATCCATTTATCCCATCCAGTGGTTTAGTCTCACATTGTCCAGTAGTGGGACTTGGAGGCCATGTGGAGGCTATATAAGGAGCCCCAGGCCTCCTGTAACAGATGAGAGAAAGAGCAATGCAATATCCGCCCCTTTGAGGGCTTCTCCCGCGGTTTCATCCCGCTCCTCACGGAGTAGGGTTCCACGTAAAATCATGGTGTTCCATGTTTATCTTTTCTTGTCATTATGCTCTGTTTTATCATTCCGCTTCTGCTTCTGATTTTCTAACAGGGACCAATCAAATTTCCATGCATGGTCATCATACTTTGGAAGCATGACATGAATTTGAAGGTATGATATATGCTTTGGGAAAGTATATGATCGATACCGATTTCCAAATGACTAAGATTGAGAAACTTCATGATGAAACCCTAAAGATGACAGTGTAAAATTGATCTATATCTTTGGGTTCATCATAGGTCTTCCAGGTATTAGGAATACCTGAGGGTGATGTGATCATAAACGATTGTAAAACCATGATGCTTCCATTAAGGAGTGATGAAACATGTTTGGATTTTAGTGACTCCTCTCAGTAGAGAAGTAATCCGATCTTGGTCCAAGTGTTGAACATTGATCTGAATGTGATTCAGATGCAATGAGAAGATTAGATTTACGATCTTGATTTAATCAAGCATCTATGAGAGGTACGTGAGATCTGGATTTGAGATGTAATCTCTATATCCAAATCACTATACATGGAACATATAATCGCCTGTCCTTATTTCCAAGTATCTGCAGAGAAAGCGCATTGTTCTTGAAAGGGTTCAAGAATAATTCCATAGTTGAATTATATCCAAGCATTGAGAAATGGATAATTAAATGTGATTTAATTATCATAGATAATGTAAATTTGATTCACATTATTTGGATGCATGAGAATGATTATCAAACATATAATTAAATATGATTTAATTATCATGGATAAGAATAATGTGGATAGCAATATCCAATTACTCATAATATATTATAAATGTGATTTATAATGTATTAGAGAGAATTTATTATGATTTATATTTGTTGATTAATTATTGGTGTAAATTGGATTCACATTGGATAATTAATTGAAAATGTAAATCACATTTTATTTTGGGTTGTGAATGTGATTCACAATTTTCCAATGGCTAGTTTGCAATATTCACAAAATAATTATGAATTATTTTTGTTGAATTATTTACAACAAGTGTTGTTGTAAAATCATAGAGATTTCCAAGGAATAATGCAATCTCACAAGATTGCATGAGATTTCATGGAGATTCCACCCTTCCATATTGGAAGGGTGGACTGCCACCAATTCCTATACGGAAAGGGTGGTCGTCCACTCTATATGGAGGGATGAAATCTCCATCCAAAAATCTCCATGTATGCTTGATTTGATTTAAGATTAAATTATATTGATTTATCAAATATATTCAATCTAAATTAAGTTAATTGTTGTTGTGTTTTTCCAACATCTTGACCATTGAAAGAAGCACAAATCAATCTCATCCATTGATTTTGTGTAGTCTATGGATTGTGATCCATGGACTCCCAAACCCTATATAAGAAGAGGCCCCCCGTGCTCTTCTTGGTTACAACAATAACAACAACAAGCTCTCTCCTTATATTTCATTCTCACGCCCTCTTTACCTCTCTCTTCTTGGGTGGCCGTCCACCTAGCCCTAGAGGGAAGAAACCGCCGTCGTCGCTTCGTCGTTGTGCTGCCGCCTCGACGACCCTTGGTTCTCCACCTTCTTTGGTCGAAGAAGATGTACGATCTCGTGCGACGAGATTAGGAGTTCCCTTGCTTGGACCAGCATCTTGGATTGCGAGAAACACGTGGTTCATCCCCCCGCTCGCAAGCGTCTCCTCCAAAGATCGGACTTGAGAAAGGAGGTCTCTTTTCTTAAAGGCTTGATCGCAACCACGCTACAAGAGGTATTCCTTTATACATTATGTGGTTTAGATGAAATGATCCGAGAAGCGTTCTTGGATCATGTGGTTTCATCGCATGAAATTTTTTAAATTCCGCTGCATAGAACAACTAGTGCGACTAGTCGTTCTCGATCGTATACGATACGATCCCCACGCTTTCGTGATGCGCTTGAGGATTATTCCATATCCTTCAGAATCCTCGTGCTACAAGCCTTGCCTTGTAGCGATCCACACTGCTATATGCCCGTTGCTTCATTGTAAAGATCCATTTGTACCCCACAACAGAGGCACCTGGAGAAGCAAAAACAACACTCAATGTACCACGAGACTGCAAAGCGACCATCTCCTCCTCCATGGCAAGTCGCCAGCTACTATATTGTACGACCTCCTGGTATGTTCATGGGATAGTGACAACGGAGAGTCCCATGACAAACCTCTTGTATTCCTCTGAAACTGAAAGATGAACTAAGAAAACATGAGCAGCAAGAGGATAAGTGACACAATTATGATGCGACTTCCTCAATGCAATAGATACATCAAGATCATCGGCCTCTCTGTTTTCTGGTATCAACTCCTCATGTACAGTATCATGTGGTACAAGCATATCACCAATGCAATCAGTAGAAACAATGTGTTCAGTACATACCTAAGGCGTGCTAGATGACAAGGAATGCGCTTGAGCAGAGGGGTGGGTAGAGGACCTGCGAACATAAAATCGTGGCAGGAATTGTGTCAGGGTAGATGGAGATGGAGGTGATGGAGGAGGTGGTGGTGGAGATGACTGTGACTCAACATGAGATGGTGTTGGTGGAGATAACCGAGGTGCTGGAACAAAGACATCCTCTCCAGAGTCGGAGTTAGACAACATATCACATGTAGAAGAAAAATACATAATAAACCCAAAAATGTGACATCAACACTCACATAATACTTTCTCCCTACATGATCAAAACATCTATGCCCTTTTTGTGTACGAGAATAGCCAACGAACACACATTTTGATAGCTCTTGGAGAGAGCTTGTCACGACCAGGAGTAAATATGTAGACAAAGGCCACAGACCCGAAGACCCTGGAAGTAAGGGAGAATAGGTCCTTCTCGGGAAACGCAATCAAGAAAGGAACCTTTTCTTCAAGGACCGTGGAAGGCATGTGGTTCACTAAGTAACATGCAGTGAGGACCACATCACCTTAAAACGAATGAGGAACTCGACTTTGAATCAAAAGAGTCCTCTGACATCTAGAAGGTGACGGTGTTTGCATTCAGTAATACCATTCTGCTGCGAAGTGTAAGCACAAGAAGTCTGATGAATAATACCAAGAGATCTGAGAGAGTCAGACAACTGTAAAGTGGAAAATTCCAAGGCATTATCAGTGCGAATAAACTTCACATTAGCAGAAAAAATGTTCTTAATTTACATAAGAAGCGATTTGATGACATAACCAGCTTCAGACTTATTCTTTAAGAAGAATAACAAGAAAATTCAAGATAATCTAGAAAAATCATTCATAACAATCATATAGAACCGATGTCCCTGATGATTGGAACACGACTAGGACTCCAGATGTCAAAATGAAACAACTCGAATGACTGACTACTGTGACGACTCTGGCGACTCGGAAAATATGAATGATGATGCTTCCCAAGTTGACATGCCTCACACTCCAAGGTGGTACGAGTAGAGATCTGAGGGAGAACAAGATACGGCTTCTGCAGAGGAAGGTGTCCAAAGCAAAGATGCCACATATGATAAAAGGAGAAAGTGGTCCAGAAGGAATGGTAGCAACACTAGCATCCTGCCCGTGAGTATGTCCTGAAACACAAAAGGAGATGGGTCAAATATGGTATGCCAATGTAAATCTTTAGTAATATGACTAATAGACAAAAGATTCGTCTGAAATGCAAGAGCATGTAAGACATTCTGCAGGCACATCGATGGGGCTAGGACAATCTCCCCCTGACCAACAATGGGTAGATGAACCTATTTGCAATGATCTACCAGGAGGGATAGATATGTAAGAACTAAATTGAGCTCGATCTCCACACATATGATGAGATGCTCGGAGTCCATGATCCAGTCAATCATATATGAACTGCTACAACGTGTAAGTGCATAACAATACCTGACGAACTCGCAGAAGCTCTGGCAGCAGTTGGAACATCTAAAGATCCCGCAGATGGGGTGGGTGGTGTAGTCATCATCTCTCTCAATCTAGAGATAATATCAAGCCTCACATCATGAGGAGATGAAGTAGTTTATGTCTGCTCAGCTACACGAGCAGATGCAGGATACCCATGCTTCATGTCTCCTCTGAATGACTTGGATGGTGGCAGTGTGAGCATTTGCCACGCTGACGTCCTCTTCCTCGACCACGGGATCCTCTCTTGTGAAACTGTGAAGTACCCCTCTGTCGCGAGAATCTGCCATTATAGAGGGAGTTTGGGCCATGGTAGTAGACGAAGTAGTGATTCTGCTCAACCTCTTGTAGACCTCCTCCATTGGTGGTATTATCTCTCCAGTAAGCAGTTGGGTATGTGCTGCATCTATTAGTATAATGTCAACTATTCATAAGCCCTCTTTTGATCGATTAAAAACCATACAACTACCACCAATCGCCTTAGAAGGTGCGTTAATGAGATCAAGATGATGCATTCAATTTCAGTTCTCCTGGTTTGCAAGGCGAATCATTCTCGCATTGCGGTTACATCGGTGTATGGTATCTCGAGCACTTCACCGAATGAGGTAATGTAGGGAGAGCTAAGAAGCATCAGGAGCGGTTTGTGAATGTGGCCTAGGTGTTGGGTGGAGATTTTAATGTCACGATGTATGCTGAGGATAAGCCTGGCAAGAGAGGCACAAGACTTTGGCTCTGGTATTTTCGCTGATACAATAGAGGAGTTGAATCTGGAGGTTGTTGATGCAACGAACTGCAAGTTTACGTGGAGGAGATTCTCATCAAGATCGTGGATCGACATGTTTCTCTTATCGATAGAGGCACTGGAAATGTTCAACTTGGTGGCAGTAAGTTCACTGGCTAGGTCGAGATCGGATCACACCCTCCTTTATTTGGATACATGCAACGACAGAGGTTCATCATCATATTTCATATTCGAAAGAAGCTAGTTGTTGGAGGAAGGTTTTCGCGACCTGGTTGCCACCGTCTAGACGAGTTTGGAGGTAGAGGGTTCGGCTACTGCAATTTTCACAACCAAGCTAATTGCTTTGCATTGCAAGCTCCTGGAGTTCAGACGAGTCACCAGGGCAGAGCGAGGGTTGAGAAGGAGCTAGGGTCAATATGAGATAGTGAGTCTGGATTTGCTAGAAGACGAAAGAGATCTCGATTACAGGGAACTTTTATGATGTGGGATGGTGCAAAAAATCCTAGAGGAGGATAAGAAAAGTGAGGTTGAGTGGAGGCAAAGGTCAAAACAGAGGTGGCTTAATGAAAGTGATGTGAATACTAGGTTCTTCCGTAATGTGGCAAATGGCAGAAGAGGGCGAAACCTTATGCGTTCGATTAAGGTGGGGGTGCGAAAGTGCAAGGGGAGGTGGAGGAGGCAAAGGCGGTCACGAGCTACTTTAAGAACATGAGCAGAAGAGCACCACACAGTGGCTCGAGATGGTTGAGTCTGGGTATGAGCAACATTGCAAAGGGAGGTGGGGAGGATTTGACGAGACCATTTGGGGTGAGGGAGGTACGTGGAGCTTTATTTGCTCTAAACTCGAACGGGTGCCCAGGCTCGGATGAGTTTCCTGTCTATTTCTACATAGAGTTTTGGAATTTTCTTGAGAGGAGATAATGGCAACAACGATGGAGTTTATGGAGGGGAATACGGGCTTTGGCAGCCTCTATCAGTCCTTCCTTTTCTTGCTTCCCAAGAAAGACATAGCTGCTGGAGTGGAGGACACATGCCCATTGCACTGTCAAACACAATCTACTTGATTTTATTTAAGACTCTGGCGAACCGCTTGACGGGGATGTTGAACAAGATCATCTCACCGGCTCAGAGTGCTTTCCTTCCAGATAGAAAGTTGATGAATAGTGTGGTTCTTGCTTCAGAGATTGTGATAGGTTGGCGCAGATGCACAACCAAAGGAGTACTATGGAAGGTGGACTTTTCGAAGGCATATGATTGTGCGGACCGGCGCTTCATATGGACGTCAACATACATACGTGATTTTCCAGGTAGGTGGATTGTGTGGATGAAGTAGTGCGTCACGATCGCGTCTTGTACAATGTTAGTCAACAGGTAGCCAAGGGGGGATTCTTCCAACCGTAGCGAGGTGTTTGACAGGGTTGCCCCTTAACAAATTTGTTATTTGTGCTTGTTGCAAACGTTTTGCCGTTCATGGTTAATCTTGTGGTATCAGGAGATTTCTTCAGAGGATACTCGAAGGAAGAGATATCAATTCCTATCTTACAGTATGCAGTTGATACGATCGTCTTTGTTGAGGGGAGCACTTCTAGTTGCGAACGCCTATCAACAGTACTTGATCTCTCTGGGTCTATTTCAGGGCTGAGGATTAACAGGGAGAAATCAGAATTTTAACCTATTGGCAGGAAGGATGAGAATGACGGACTAGAATCCGATGATTAAGAAGATAGAACGCGGATTGGCTGTGTGGAAATTTGTATGCTTGTCCAGGAGAGGAAGACTTGTACTTTTGAAATCAGTGCTTTCGATGATACCTATTTTCTTCCTTTCATCCAGGCTACTTCCGACCTAAGTAAGAAAGCAAATGGAGGACATCATGCGAAGGTTATTCTAGGCATCGACTATGAGATCAAGTGGGTTCCCGTTAGTTGATTGGAAGACGCTCACCTGCTCAAAAGATGATGGAGGACACGAGGTTCGAAGCCTGAAGGAGATGAACAAGGCCATGCTCAGTAGGTGGATTGCTCGTATGTGGGGGGAATGTGATAGCATGGTTTGCACTGTTATTCGTAAGATCTGCGCGGTTGTTACCTCATTTCTCAACCCTAGGGAACTAGGATTGACACCTTACTTCTGGCGAGGCGTATGTAGGTAGCTCAGGAGATCAGTCCATTTCTGAGATCGGTAGTTGGGGACGGCCGGAGTTCCAAATTTTGGACCGATGATTGGTTTAAGGGAGGAGCTCTAGGATTGAGATTCTCATGACTGATAGCGCTAGCTACCAACTCGGAGGGCTCAGTGGATGAGGTATGGGACAGACATTCGTTCTTCCCTCTTTTTAGATCTGAGTTGTCAAATCAACGCGTGAGTGAGCTGGTGTCGATGCTGGAGGAGCTTGAAAATGTGGTAGGGCTCACTGAGGGCAAAGATTGTTGGAGTTGGCGGGATGGTGTCTTCTCGGTGGGGAAGGCATACAAAGCGTTGAGGGGGCCTACAACATATGATCCGATAGGTTGCGAGGCGGATTGCAGAAGAATTTGGAAATGGTAGGTTCCGATTCGTGTGAAGATCTACCTCTGGTTTTGTAGAATGGGCAGACTGTTGATCGGGGCTTGCTTTGCGCATTTCATTACGGGTGTTCTTCCAACCTACTCGCAGTGTCAGGAGGAAGCAGAAGACGCAGATCATCTCTTCTTCAAATGCAGGTGCTCTGTCGAAGCATGGGCTCTTTTTGGCAGTCAGGTTGTTCAATGCGATGGGATGGCGAGTTTCTAGGAGTCAATTGGGGAGGGTTGGAGAGGCACGAAAAAGAAGCGAGCTAGGTACTTAGCGCTTATCCGGGCAATTGGATTGCAAGAAACGACATGGTGTTTCGTAGTGATAAGATATATGGGAAGAATGTTGTCGCACATGCTAAGGCGCTGTCAAAATGTTGTGGCACATCTCTTTACTTATGTCCGCCTTTTTCAGGCTTATAAATTCTAGTTGAGGTGATAGATGGTGAAGTTTTTGGGCACACGCCTATATGGTGGAGGCCCTTTTTCTTTCAAAAAAATATTTCCGCTTGCTGATCAAGAATATGTAAATCGATGGACTCGATAAATCTTGGAAAAAGGGTCCATGTGTCTTGTCCACATGTTCTTAAGCTTCAAATATTTCAAATCTTCTCTATAAATGAGTTTTCTTCAACATCTCTCTCAAGAGGATCCTCTCTTTCCCCAAACAACTTTAGGAAGGGTAGAGGACTATCATTTGAGGAGGAAGGCCAATCAACGACACTAAAGTACTAGCTAGCTACCTCAAAGGTCAAACTAGAACTCTTGATTTCTTGTAATTGAAAGTGATACCTACATATCCCATAGAATTGTGTGTTGTTGAAATCCATCATCCATAATAATGCATTTAGGGAATAACCTTCATACTGTGTACACCTATTACTAGGTGGAACATGGTAAAAAACTTCACTTATTTGCTTTTCGTGGATTATTTGTGAATCCTTTCTACCTTTCTCGTACTCACCCGTTGTCCCCAAATCCCTGATCAAGCGGTTTAAGCATTTGTATAGAGGGTAAAAGCATGATAGAAACCCTTTTAACTTTTTTTATAGAAAAGAGGGTGATCTCCTGATGTGGAAGACACCACAAAAACTATTTCATTAAAACAATTTTAGAGTACATTATCGTGAGACCCAAAAGTAATACAGGGCATTACAATGGGACGCTACATTTTCTGAGTAAAACCTCTGATTGTTGAAGATCAAATCATTTTGCCCAACCCATATGCCCCGCAGAACAACAAACGGCTTGGAAAAATCATCTGTAGAGTTGCTGCCCACTGCTCGAACCGACCTCCAGAACTCCACTGCCCCCTCCGGTCGCCACCCAAGGAACCCTTTTAACTAAGGGAAGACCAAGGAAGTCTAAAGAAAACAACAATCCATCTTATTTTGGATCAAAAACCTGTCATGCCCAAGGATCAATATGTTGCAAAGAATCCACATCTCCATCTCCAACATGGGAACAAGCTTGCAACAAACAGAAGCCAGTATGAAGCTGCAGCAAACAGAATCCACATCTTCGTGATGTTATGCATTCAACTTTCATAAGGATAAAGGGAAGCATCTTCATTCTCATCATACATATGATATATGGAAGGAAGATAAATCTACAGCTTCTTTTATAAAATATGCATATATATGAGAGAGGAATGCACAATTTTTATGTCAAAGAAAGTGTAGGTATTGAATTATCCAATAAACCAGGGGAAAAAGGTTTTATAGCAATGCACCCTTAAAAGTGTGAAGTAGGTTAAGCAAACGACAGAATCAGGATACCTGTATTTGTCAATGTCAGAATCCTTAAAAGTGTCATGTAGAAGCACACCATCAGTCATGTACTGCAGACATTTATAAATTCCGTCAGTAGACTCATTACTCATTATTTCTCCTTTCAACACAAAAGTACATAAAAAAAATTAAATTTACTTCAGTATCAAGTAGGTTATAGAAGTGCTGGTGTAAGCAAAACAAAATCAATTATAATGCAAAAAAATGCGCCTTGTGTATTCAGAAACTCTAGTCAATCAAGTACATGATCTGGAAAATACCTACACTTTGAAGTTCTCAAAAACAGCTTTGCATGCTAAGCATTTTTTTTGGGATGAGTCAACATAGCTTCTCATGACAAAGTTGTATTTCTTCATCATTCAATTGAAAATTAAAATGGCAACTTACTTATCGACCATTGCATCCCCAGGTTCACTATCAGGATAAACATTGAGGACCAATACCCCCATGTATCCAAAATAAGACTTGTTTTACCAATATACAAAGCATCCAAACCCAATCTATTTTGCCTCGAAATTATATATTTACTATTAATTTGTTTTGTGGGGGATACTTACACGTGTGACCATATATAATCCATACATCCTGATCACTGACTATTATAGTTAAACCAAGATCTCTGCAAAAAAAGTCCATCATACCCTGCACGTAACTTACATATCTATCAAATAGTCCTCAAAAGTAAAAATGATTTTTTTAAGGAAAAGGGTGATACACCGAGAAGATGCCCACCCAAAAACTTTATATTCACAAGTTAACGTAGAAGACTCCACAAGATCCAGCATGCTCTAAAACATGTGAGATAAAAATGTGTTTTTTATCCCCCTTTATATCTCCCCTTCACACTGGACTCGTAAATTTTCCAAAATATTAGTATTAGACAATTTGCAAAATCTGAGATTTTATGAAGGTGGGAGACATAAACTTGTTTGAATTGGCAACTTCAATGAGATAAACAAAATATCTCATGAGTAAATAAAATAACAATACTGTCATTTCTTACTTGACGAAGATTAAAAGTATAAATACGGCATCATGGCATGCCTATCCTAAAATAACAGATTAAAAAAATGCGTGTCGAATAGTCCACAAAGAAATATTATATAAAGTTTATTGATGGTATTTGCGATGTAACAGGAAATCAATTCGGTTCACGTCAGGTTGCTCAACGATTGAAGCTATTCACTTGTTGAGGAGAACAATGAATATTTATAGAGATTAAGGGAAGAACCTCCATATAATTTTTTATTTAAAGAAGGCTTATAATTCAATCCCACAAGAGATTTTGTGGAGTGTTTTGGAGAAGAAACAAGTACATATCCAATATATTAACCTTATAAAGGATATGTATGACGGGGCTTCATATTGTGTAAGGATCCGGTCTGGGAAGACTGACTATATTAACATTAACATTGGCATGCATCAAGGTTCAGCTTTGAATCCGTTCCTTTTTACTTTTATTATGGACGAGTTAACTAGTCACATTCAGGATGAGATACTTTGGTGTATATTATTCGCCAATGATACTGTGTTGATTGATGAGACTAGAGGAGTAAATTAGAAGCTTGAGGTTTGGAGACATGTCATAGAGACTAAAGGATTTCGTATAAGTATGGCTAAGACTGAATACATGGAGTACGCATTTGAAGGAAGCAGTGGCGAAGGAATCAAGGTGAAGATTGGAGACGATAACATTCAGAAGAATTATTCTTTTAGATACTTGGGATCTATTTTGCAACATGATGGGGAAATCAATGGAGGTGTTACTCAGAATAAATAGAGGTAGGCTAAAGTGGAAAGGAGCCTCTATCGTTCTATGTGATAAAGGAAAGTATTACAAAGCAGTCGTGAGACCTGCTATGTTCTATGGATCTAAATGTTGACATGTGAACCATAGACATGTGCAGAGAATGATAGAGGCAGAAATGAAAATGCTAAGGTGGATATGTGGTCATACACGAAAAGATCATATTCTGAATGATACGATTAGAAGGAAAGTTGGTGTTGCACCAGTCGCCAATAGTAGATAAGATGGGAGAAAACCACCTAAGATGGTCACTTGCGAAGGAGGTCAGCTGATGCGCCACTTAGAAGATGTGAGATTTGGGATGTTGAGCCGACTAAGAGAGGATGAGGAAGGCCCCCAAGAAATGTTGGAATGAGACTAACTGAAGGGATCTTAGTTATTTAGATCTAAGCTCAAGAATTGCCCAAGATAGATCTGAATAGAGGCAAAGATTCTATGTAACCGACCCTACTTAATGTAGGAAAAGGCTTTGTTGTTGTTGTATTCACTGATGGTATTCCTCCTTTCCTCAATGTAGATTTGCCAACGTGATTTTCCCAACATTTTTAAACGGTGTTTAAGTGGACATCAAGAGAATCTTGTCATTACAGAATGTAAATGTCTAACCAAAGGGTACCTAAGTTATATCATATACTTGGGATAAATGTTGGATTATTTGGTTGTGCACCTCATGAGTTGGAGATAAGTAAATGGATACCTCCAGGATCCAATTACCACATTCATGTATTTAGTCCCACATCTACCAGTGGTGGGACTTGGAGGCTCTGTGGAGGCTATATAAAGAGCCCCAGACTTCCTGTGTCCATTGAGAAAGTTCAATAGAATATCTGGCCCTTTGAGGGTTTCTCCCGTGATTTCATCCTGCTCTTTAGGGAGTAGGGTTCCACGTAAAAATCTTGTTCTTCCATGTTTAAAATTTCTTTATTTATGCTATGTTTATCATTCCGCTTCCGCGTTCCTATTTTCTAACATGGTGTCAGAGCCCGTTCGATTCTCGAGGAGTTTATTTTTGTATTAATTCAAGAATCGATACTTGGTAAAGTTGATTATGAAGATTTAGATTTTTGAAGATTTATGATTCATATTCAAGATCGAGGGTTTTTCAAAACCCTAGACATGTTCTATTCAAATCGATTTTAGTTGGCTACAGCATCAAGTTTGAGTTTTTTTGGAAACCCTTCCTGTGGGCATCTCCTGTTTTGGCGGCACCAGATCCAGACGCAACTTCGCGTCACTAGGTCGGCGGCTCAAACATCTTCGGAATGCATCGCTTCGTAGATCCCAAGATCTCACGCAGGCGATGTCGGAACTTCTCCATGCGCTCCAGGCGGCGATCCTAGGCTCCCAGGTTCTGCAATCGCGATGAAGGAACCAACAGAAGCCCTCCAGACGCGGACTCCAAATCTACATCCTGTATCCCAAGGTTTCGCACGCACCGCCTGGATGTACCAGCAGTCCTGCTCAGGCGGAACCCTCCAGGCAGGCGGCACTCCTTCTTCGTGGTGCTCATCTCCATCCTCAAGTCGCGCATGCGGCAGCTGCTTCTCAGAGGTTCAAGGCAGAGCCCTAGTGGCTCAAGGTCTAGCCGCTTCTCCTCTCCACGAGAGATGCTCCAGTTCCAAGGGGCGACGACATGTATAGCAGAGCCCCTTCGGAGGCATGGTGGGTGTTCGAAGGGGTTCTCGCAAGTGAGAACCCTAAATAGCGTACGAGCTGCACTTACGCCCATGTTATAAAAAAAAGATTATCTTTAAAAAAGAGGCGCGTACAATAAAAAGCCGTACGCAAAACGTTTGAAAAAATTAAAGGAGAAAAGCCGTACAAAAAAGGGAAACGGCTAAAAAATGTTCAAAAAAATCGTACAAAAAAATGCGTACGAAGAAAAATGCAATAGCCGAAAGCAAAATTTTTAAGTCGAAAAAAAATGTAATCGGCTTATTTGGTTTTTTTTCTCCCCATTATTCATGTTTTCTCCCAACTTTGTCAATGTCATGTTCCGATAAGTGTGGGAGAAAGGGGTAGTATTGTGTAGAGTCACATGTCCATTCAGATGTCAGATTCTCCAGACCAGCCAATTTCCCGACTCTACAGATGATCAATTGTTCAGACTCGACAATTGCTTCTGAGTCTTCAGTTTCATATGTGCCATGTATGCCATCTTTTGTGTGGTCCCCATCATTCTTGTTGTTTCGGTCAGAGTTTTCATGTGAGCCATAGGGACTCCAGAGTAGAGGACCATTTCCTATGCCATGTGGACAAGGGTTTTCATGTGGTATCATAGGGAATCCAGAGTAGAGTACCATTCTCTGTGTCAGATGGGAGAAACCCAATTCTTCGACGAGGAGACTTCCAGACTCCATTCTCCAGTGATCGTGCACTCCGACGAGGATTGCACTCCACGGCCTTTCAGTTTGGCCCTTTCAGAGATGGAGCAGTTGTCCATATGATGTGGCGGGCCAGAGTAATCCGATGAGGAGACTCATTTCCAGTTGCAGTGACTCTGACAGGCGCAGTTCAGAGCACATGCTCTCCGATGAAGAGATTCAGTTGACTCACACTCCAGCTTGTTCGTCCTCCTCACCTACACGACATGAGAAGCAACGGCCTCGACAACAGCCGACAGTTGTGTGCGTTGAGTTGATATTGTATGTAGTGTCATGTAGCGTGAGTTGAGTTCTTTATGTTTGTCCAAGCTGAGCATTGCATGCTCCAGCTTGAGGGGGAGTGTTGGAGTATTTGGTTGTGCACCTCATGAGTTGTAGATGGGTAAATGGATACTTCCAGGATCCATTTACCCCATCCATGTATTTAGTCCCACATCTACCAGTGGTGGGACTTGGAGGCTCTGTGGAGGCTATATAAGGAGCCCCAGACCTTCCTGTATCTATTGAGAAAGTTCAATAGAATAACTGCCCCTTTGAGGGCTTCTCCTGTGGTTTCATCCCACTCCTTAGGGAGTGGGTTCCACGTAAAAATCTTGTTCTTCCATGTTTCATATTTCTTTATTTATGATATATTTATCATTCCGCTTCCGCATTCCTATTTCCTAACAATAAATATGGTTTTTTTTAATTAAGTAAATGTGATCTAAGTTTATCGGCATCATTGAGAGATATTTGCTATAACCCCGTGAGCTACCTTCATCTTTTATTTATTCGAGATCCTCCTATGTGTAACTCCAACCTTAGTTTCATCTTATATAAGGAGCATTAGGGTACCCAACTTATAATATAAAAAACATTCTTCCCTTTACTCTTGCATGAAATCAGAACCAACATCCTACATTATCATTCTCTCCAGCCCTACCGCCCCATCTCACCATTGTCATCAACAACCTTGCCTCAACCCACTACCAAGTACCTCCTCCCTCGGCATCGCTCCTGGTATAGCCCTACTCCAGGGGTTGCCTAGCCAATCCTGGATTGGTGCCTATGTCTCCAGTGTTATAAGGCAGAAGAAGTCACCAACCTAGGTCAACCGGATGACCCTCATGCTTCTAGGCAGACCATCAAGTATGCATCACCCAATGCATGCTAGCCACTTTTCTGCCAGTCATCATCTGTGCAGTCGTGCATCAAGCACTGAGGGTATCACTGTTATTGGTTAACAATCCCGCAGATGATCTATGAGATCTCAGATTCTTTTTTAAACTTTATCATTTATCTCCTTCTCGGACGAATATTTTATCCATATTGCAATAGAAAATTCTAAAACGATTTTCCACCGTTCGGATCCATGAAAGCGATAGGTATGATTGTCTATGGCCATGTAATTCACAAGTACTATCAAAAGCTTCAACAAAGCACGTGCTCACTCAACTAGGACCGACTGAGAAAACCGAAGTTAAGTCATGAAAGCAAGACATTGCATTTGCAAAGGCATGGATGGCAAGCTCTACCAGCTGGAAATCGTTAATGGTCTTTTGAATCAGCTTACAACAAATACTGTGGGATATTTCCTCAAAACAAAAGACAAAGACTGTGTGCGATATCTGGGTCACAATCTATTCTTGAGCAAAGAATGAAAGTAGGATTCTTCAGCTACATCACGATATCCACCTTAAGAAACAAGACGCCATTCACTACATGCATATCATGCAACTATGAGAACCAGAAGATATAGAAGAACATGCTTGTGGTCGGAATTTTTTCCGAACCTAGAAATGTGTGCTCGCAAAGCTTCACAGTTTCCTTTTCTTCTTGCAACTATGAGAACCACAAGATATGGAAGAGCATGCTTGTGGTCGGGATTTTTTCCGACTTCAAAATGTATGCTCGCAAAGCTTCACAGATTCCTTCTTGCAACTATAAGAACCATTAGATATAGAAGAACATGCTTGTG
The DNA here is from genome assembly GCA_037367405.1 of Ottelia alismoides. Lineage (NCBI taxonomy): Eukaryota > Viridiplantae > Streptophyta > Magnoliopsida > Alismatales > Hydrocharitaceae > Ottelia > Ottelia alismoides. The sequence goes on along the minus strand of JAZKJV010000565.1, from coordinate 571,152 downwards.
GTCGGGATATTTTCCGAACTCCAATTAGTGACTCACTACTGCAGCTATATCACCGACAGAGGAGGCATATAGTAAGCTTAGTACGATTGTTTTTCCTACTATTTCAAGGGCATCTCCTACCATGATTGCATTTCTTAACAGAGTAGGCTTCACTACAATCGGAGGATGTGGTGGCTAAGGATAGGTGGAGATAATAGATGACCCTGTCAACATTGCACTACTGCTAGAGAACTGAACGTAGAAGACACATGCTAGCAATAGTATATTCTAACAGACTCCGCGCATGGAACAACAAAGCCATCAGAGTCGGTTATTTTACAAGATCACAAACATAAAAACTTGTTGTCACATCTACATGAGATGGTTGTTTCTCCTACTCCAACTCCAACTCCTACGATTGCATCATCCAACAACGTCGGTACTACATCATATGTTAGCTTGTCTGATTGCATCATCCAACAACGTCGGTACTACATCATATGTTAGCTTGTCTGCTATACGCACTGTTCTTTCTACTTACCCAAATGATGGAGAATGGATAGCTGACTTAAGTGTTCTACCATATCTATGGATGCAAGAATCATTTCACTATATACAAGTTACATGCTCCGGGATAGTGAGTTATCTTTGTGAAGATATTTGTGTTTTTCATATTCCATATGTATCTATTTTTTATTATCGTTTTCTGTTTTCTGCTTTATGCAATTTACAGATAGGCCTCTCTACTATATAAGAGAGCCTAGGGTTCACAGAAATAACAAGTGCTCTTATTTTCTCCAACATGGTATCAAAGCGGAGGTCCTAGACCAGAGCTCTCGATTCCCAAGAAACCTTAACCCCACCTCCAACCCTCTCGGGCGCCGCACCTCCTCTTCGGCGCTGCCTCTTCGGCTCGTGCGCACGCCCTTGCTGTCTCTCCGGCGTCGCTGCCTTGCGCCGCCGCAAGGTCATCGCGCAAGCCTCCCGCGCGCTCCTGCACAACGCGCCTGCCCACGCGCATACCGCGCGCTTGCTCTGCGCGCACCGAGACTTGCGTGCACCGCGCGTTCTGCATGCACAACGCGTTCTACTTGTGTGCACCGCGCGCATCACGTGTTGTCCCGCACGCGTGTACCGCCTCGGCTTCGTCAGTTGGTTGATGGGTTGGCGTGCATGAGTCTACACGTGCACCTAAACCCGTGGACGGGACAAATTATGAGCTCTGGGCCATGCAGTTCATGAGCCTGATGAAGTCGAATGGTAAGAAACATATTCTTACTGAAGATGAGCCGGTGGAGAAGACTGGGGTGCATGCCTCGTGGGAGGCAGATGATGCGTATGCCAAAGTTTGGCTATCTGGGACGTTGACGATAGAAATCGCCAACGATGTACTACATCAGCCCAGGCTAAGGCTATGTGGGATATTCTAGCGGTGACATATTCACAGGCGTGGAACGAGACCAAGATACTTCAGCTGCAACGTGATATTTTTACAGTCAAGCAGAATGGGCGCCCTCTTCACTCACTGTACACTTCCCTAAGAGGGATGTTTGAGAAGCTCCATAGCTTCATGCCATTGACAGCCACTCCAGAACAGCAGAAGACGTACATGAACGCTACCATGGTAGATGTATTCCTGGCTGCCCTTGATCCAGAGTATGATGTTGCCCGGTCTCAGATTCTAGCTGACGCTACTATTCCTCCAATGGAAGAAGCTTTTCGTCGACTGAATCGAATCACTGTTCCTAGCTCGACTGCCAGTCAGACACCTTCAGTGATGGCAGCCTCCAGGGGTAGAGGTGGCTCCTCTACCTTTCGTGGTCGTGGGGGTCTGATTCGTCAACCATGCAGTTACTGTTGTCGACCTGGCCACTCCGAAGACACATGCTACTCAAAGCATGGCTTTCCTGCATCACCTCGGGTAGCAGAACAAGTTGAGTCTCCTGTACCTTCCTCATTGGACCAACGATTTGATGATCTTGTTGTCAGACTGAGGAATATTATGCCTCCTGATACAACTTCTGAAGGTCAGTCAGAAGTGGTCGTCTCTGCATCTGCCAGTTCACCTGCCACGACCAGTACGTCAGGTAGCTCTCATGCTCTCACATCTTGCGATGGATCTATGATTACAAACTGGATTATGGACTCTGGAGCGGCACATCATCTCTGTGGGGAAAAAGAACAGCTCACGTCATATAGACCTGTTTCTTCAGGACGAACGGTGGTGATAGTCAATGGGACACATTCCCCGATCACAGGACAGGGGGAGATTAATTTAACACCTTCATTGAGATTGCAGAGTGTGTTATATGCTCCTGATTTCTCTATGAACTTGCTGTCCATTAGCCAGATTACAAAGGATTTAAACTGTCGAGCTATTTTTGACTCATCATCTCTTGTTTTTCAGGACATACCCTCGGGCAACGTGATTGGCTATGGCTGTGAGCAGAATGGTCTCTATCGTCTGATCCATACTCCTTATGTTGGTGCATCTCTCCATTCTACAGGATCAGACTCTCCATATATCTGGCATCTCTGGTTTGGTCACCTCCCTCTTCAGAAGATGCGTCGTGTTTTGCCCCAGCTTTCTCCGAAGTCGTCCTTCCAATGTGAAGTGTGTCAGTTGGGAAAGCATCATCGGTCCACTTTCCCGAGTCGTCAGAGTCGGAGCAGTAGCTCCTTGTTCGAGTCAGTCCATATTGATATTTGGGGTCCAAGTCGTGTTCCTGACCACCAGGGACACAGATTCTATCTGGTTGCAGTAGATGATTTTTCTCGCTTGTCTTGGGTGTTTTTATTGAAGAATAAATCTGAAGCAGGAGATGTGATTCAAATGTTTATCAATGAAGTTAAAAATGTTTTCTCTTCTTCTGTGAAAATTGTGCGTTCTGATAATGCATTGGAGTTTTGTACTAGAACTCTGTCGTTATTCTTTTCCTCTCGTGGCATAATTCATCAAACTTCATGTGCTTACACGTCACAACAAAGTGGTGTTGCAGAACAGAAACATCAACATGTATTGAATATCACTAAAACCCTACTTATTCAGAGTCATGCTCCACGCTCATTCTGGGGTGATGCGGTTCTCACAGCTTGCTACTTAGTAAATCGCATGCCCTCGTTTGTCTTGGGTGAGAAATCTCCTCTCTCTCTCTAGCCTTTCCTGAGAAGGAGTTGTTCTCACTTCCACCCCGTGTCTTTGGCTATGTTGGTTTTGTCCATCAGTTAGGACCAGGTCTTGATAAGCTCTCTCCCCGGGCTATCAAATGTGTGTTTGTAGGATACTCCAGGACACAGAAGGGGTATCGTTGCTTCGATCCGCTGCGTCGAAAATATTTTGTTAGTGTGGATGTCACATTCTTTGAATCTGTGATGTTTTTCTCGCCTATAGGTGACAGACTGACTACTTCTCCTTACGATACTGAGGTACTCATGCCACCACCTCCCATGAGTCAGTTACCGTCGATGCCATCTCCACCACCATCCCCTGTCATACCTTCACCTCCACCTTTACCACCTCCAGTGACCATTGTTCCCCCACTACCAAAGCATTATACTCGTCGGTCCTCCTCTGCTCAAGGTCATGGCCAGTCATCCAGCAGCCCTCAGGTTGGTTCTGATAACTTGATTTCTAACGATGAGTCTGAGGATCTCTTGATACAGGGTACACAGCAGGATGCGGCTAATGGAGATTTGGACGTGCCTATAGCTATTAGAAAACAGAGGCGTACTTGTGCTTCCTACCCCCTTGCTTCTCAGGTCTCCTTTCATCGTCTTACAGGCGATTTCCAGAGATTTGCAGCGGCTCTATCCGCCGTAGAAATTCCACGCAACTATCAGGAGGCACTACAAGATAGCAAATGGCGTCTTGCTATGGAAGAAGAAATGGTCGCATTGCAGTCCCGTGGCACTTGGACACTTGTTCCTCCCCCTTCCGGAGCGTCTATTGTTAGTTGCAAATGGGTCTTTACTGTTAAATATCATGCAGATGGCAACCTTGATCATTACAAGGCAAGGCTCGTGGCACGTGGTTTTACTCAGACCTATGGAGTTGATTACTTGGACACGTTTTCCCCAGTTGCTTGACATTCTACTTTACGTGTCCTTCTTTCAATCGCAGTAGCACGTGATTGGCCGCTATTCCAGCTAGATGTGAAAAATGCATTTTTGTATGGAGATCTACAAGAGGAGTTCTATATGCAGCAGGCCAGCAGCCCCTGGGTTTACTGATGAGGGGGAGTGTCAGCAAGTTTGTAGACTCCATAAGGCAATATATGGCCTTAAACAGAGTCCAAGAGCGTGGTTTCAAAAGCTTTCAGACCTGATTGAACGACAGGGATTCAAGAGGTCAAATGCAGACCATCCACTGTTTGTGCAGAAGACGTCTAGAGGTACTGTGGCTATCATGGTGTATGTTGATGATATTGTTGTTACAGGAGATGATGCGCAAGGAATCAAGATGGCGAAAGATTTTCTGGGCAGTAAATTTGTCACTAAGGATCTGGACACCCTAAGGTATTTCTTGGGGTTGGAATTTGCTAGGAATGCACAGGGTCTAGTGATGACCCAAAGGAAGTATGTTACAGATATGTTTGCAGAGACATGCATGATTGGATGTCGGCCTTCCACGACTCCTATGGATCCTAGCATGAAGCTATACGATGATGATACAGATGAAGTTGATAAGAGGAGATACAGAGAAATGGTTGGAAAAGTCATTTATGTTACAATTACCAGGCCAGATATTGCATTTGCAGTGAGTCGAGTGAGTCAATTCATGGAGCAACCTCGACAGGTACATATGGATGCAATACACATGATATTGAGATATTTAAAATCATCTCCAGGCTCAGGATTGCTATTCAAAAAAGGAGACACACTCTCTGTATCCGCATATGCCGACGCGGATTATGCAGGTTGTCCTAAGGATAGGAAATCAACTTCAGGATTTACAATATTTGTTGGCACTTCTCTCGTTTCTTGGAAAAGCAAGAAACAAACTGTTGTAGCAAGATCAAGTGTTGAATCCAAATACAGGGCTATGGCCCAAGCAAGTAGAGAAATGATGTGGGTTTGAGCAGTGCTATGCGATCTACATGTAGAGGTTCCTATACCTATGGAGTTACACTGTGATAACCAGGCTGCTCTATTCATTGCAAACAATCATGCGTTCCATGAGAGAACGAAACATATTGAGGTAGACTGCCATTACACCAGATACATGATTCAGAAGGGCCTGATTTCTACTTCCCATGTCAGCTCTGGAGAGCAAACCGCGGACATCTTCACTAAGCCACTGCCCAGAGGATCATTTCAGAAGTGTTCATCCAAGCTGAGCATGATTGACATCTATGCTCCAGCTTGAGGGGGAGTGTGAAGATATTTGTGTTTTTCATATTCTATATGTGTCTATTTCTTATTATCATTTTCTGTTTTTTGCTTTATGTAATTTACCCATAGGCCTCTCTACTATATAAGAGAGCCTAGCGTTCACAGAAATAACAAGTGCTCTTATTTTCTCCAACAATCTTAGGTGAACATCACTCCCTTGTAACGAGACAAGGGGAAGTTCATATTACCCACAACATGCGGCTATCTAGTATTCGATGTGCTCCAGACTTTCCACAGAGCTTACTTTCTATAAGTAAGATAACAATAGATTTAATCTATGATGCCATATGATGCCATTTTAACTCTATTATTCTTGTGTTTCAAGACATACTTAAGGTAATTAGATGAGGTCATAAATAAGGAGGTTTCTAGGTTGGACTGGAGCAGTCGACTTTTGTAGGCATTTCTCATACATTGACAAGACACGCCTTCGCATACGTCTAGCACTTACGTTTCGAAAATTTCAAGATCCAAAAGATACATAGAGACCTCCCTCGAGGTTTTTTCTTGGTTTGAGTTTCAGTGTGAGGCATGTCAACAAATGCCATCGTTCTAGTTTTTTTAGGACTTCTCGTAAAAGTAGCTTATGTTTAGAGTTATTTCATTTTGATTTTTGGAACTCAGTTGAATTCATGATCTTCAACAATATTGCAAAAGTCGGTATTTAGTATTCAGTTAGAAAGGTCGATGAATAAAGAATAAAGGGTATCATGTGTCTAATTGGAAGAATTCAATTAGATCCTTTTAATTATTTTAAATAGAAAAGTATGTTACAATATTATATATTTATACATGTATGGTTATATATTAAAAAGATAAAAGTAGTAATTGAAATACAATTAAACTATTCACATCCAACCTATATTTAAGCTTAAGAAAATATAACAACAAAGTCTTTTCCCACAATTAAGTAGGGTCAGCTACATGGACTTTTTGCCTCCATTTAGATCTATTTTAGGCGTTGTCAAGCTTAAATCCAAATAACTAAAATCTCTTCGGATAGTCTCATTCCAACACTTCTTGGATCTTCCTCGCCCTCTCCTAATTAGCTCAACATCCCAAATCTCACATCTTCTAACCATTGCATAAACCGTCCTCCTTTGCAAATGTCCAAACCATCTTAAGTGGTTTTCTCTGATTGAATCTGATCTTTTCGTGTATGACCACACATCCACCTTAGCATTTTCATTTCTGTTATTGTCATTCTTTGCACATATCTATGGTTCACAGACCAACATTCTAATCCATATAGCATATCAGGTCGCACGACTGCTTTAGAATATTTTCTTTTGACACTGGATTTTCTTATCACAAGAATAGTATCGGCTCCTCTCCACTTTAGCCAACCTGCATTTATTCTATGAGTAACATCTCCATCAATTTTATCCATCCAGTTGCAAAATAGATCCCAAATATTTAAAGGAATCCTTTTATGAATGTTATTGTCTCCAATATTCACCTTGAGTCATTCATCGTTGTTTCTATCAAATGTGCACTCCATATATTCAGTCTTAGTCATACTTATACGAAATCCTTTAGTCTCTAAGGCATGTCTCCGAACCTCCAGCTTCCCATTTACTCCAGCTATTGTCTTACCAATAGACACAATATCATCGACGAACAACATACATCAAGGCATCTCATTCTGAATGTGATTAGTCAACCCGTGCACAATCAAAGTAAAAAGGAATGGACTCAAAGCTGAACCTTGATGCAGATCAATGTTGATATTAATATAGCTAGTCTTTGCATATGGGAAGACTTACACAAGATTTTTTTTGAAAAATGACTTACACAAGATGAAGCCTCATCATACATATCCTTTATAAGGTTAATGTATAGGACAAATACTTGTCTCTTCTCCAAAACTCTCCACAATAACTCTCGTAGGACTGGATCATAAGCCTTCTTCGAATCAATAAAAAACTTACGGATATTCTTCCTTTTAGCTATATAAATCTCCATTGTTCTCATCAACAAGTGAATAGCGTCAATAGTTGAGCGACCTAGCAAGAAAATTATGGAAAAAATAAAAAATTACAACAACAACAAAGCCTTTTCCTGCATTACGTAGGGTCAGCTACATGGACTCTTTGCCTCCATTCAGATCTATCTTAGGCCACTCTCGGACTTAGCTCCAAATAACTAAGATCCCTTAAAATAGTCTCATCCCAACATTTTATGGGCATTCCCCGCCCCCTTTTAGCCGGCTCAACATCCAAAATCTCACATCTTCTAACTAGTGCATCAACCAACCTCCTTTACAATTGGATAAACCATTTTAAGTGATTCTCTCATCATAAATATTATGTTTTATAAGGCAACTGACTTGTCAGCCGAAGTTATTCTGTTGGATCACCCTATGCGTAGAGTAGTCGAACCGACTAATCATTCCATGCAAGTGACTATTGCAACAATGGTTTTCGATGTCACCAATTTTATCTTGTTACTATTGATGCTTTTTACAGTTTCCCAAGTTTTTTTGACAAAAAAAGGGCAACGCTCTAGGATGTCCGCTCCAGATTTATAAATTTATTTAAAAAGAGAAGATACATGGTTACCTTATAAAATTCACGAGTCAAGGAGAGTATTTGCATGAAAAACTATATTTTCAAAATAAAACCAAACAAAAGCAAAAATAACCATATTTCTCACTAACCAAATTGCCCACAAGCCAGTTAAAGGGAGTAGCAACTCATTGAGTGGATGCATCTTCGCAGCATATAATAAGTCCCATAAGGCTTCATTATTCATCATTGTTCACCAAATCAAGATGCGGGTCTTACCAACACGACATATTTTTTAGACATGCGAAAAATTAATGATTGACATCTTCCACTGCATTATCACAAAGCGAACATCTAGCAGTACATCCCACGATGAATCTGAAGCATCTATCTTTAGTCGGGATTCACCCTATTCTCAAAAGCCACAAGGAAACAAAGATGTGAGCTGGCAACTTAAGGTTGATGAGGAAGGGGCAGCCACGAACAAGAGTTCCTTACAAAGGCACCGTTGGCATGCCAATCTTCTAGTAAGCTTGTTTGACAGAAAATGTACTCCCCCTCCATAACCAATGATGTCAAACTATTAACGGATTCTCCATATGCCTAATAGAATCAAGCAGTGTAAGGAGATCCTACATGCTTTGATTTGAAAGTGCAGAAGTAAAAAGCTGGCATCCAAGAGGTGTTATCCCAGGAATATGCTACTAATGCATGTTTATTTGATGCCAGTGCAAAGAGACGTGGCAAACGATTCGCAAGCTTTCCATTGTCAGTCCAGTTATACGTCCAAAAATCAAAGGCACGCCCATCCCCTGATTTAGGCTGGAACAAAGCAACACATTGAGGCAACAAAGAGCAGATTCCCTTCCAAAAGGCTGAAGTAGCAGCGGATGGGTGTTGCATAGGAGGGTTTATTGTGTCCACAGCATAAAGTTGACGACTAATTTTGCAACATAAGATTTCTTCTGTGCCCTAAATTCTAGCAACCCATATCAAAAGGAGAGCCTTGTTCATGGTTTCCAGTCAGTGGATCCCCAAACTGTCCTCCTTGGGAAGAGTAATTGTCGCCCATACTATTAAATAAGTGTGATTGTTTGATTGTTCATTGTACCACAAAAGAATCCACATATAACCTTTTCCAAGCGCTGCCGAACCCAAATTTGAAATAGCCTCGAAGAACTAAAAACCCCTGGAATGGTGCTAAGAACTGCCTTTATGAGAACAAGACGTCCGCCTCTAGAGAGCAACGCTGCCTTCCAACCAGCCACCTTCTTCTCAAGCTTCTCAATTACAAATAACCAATCACGAGCTCTAAGACATCCATTGGTTAAAGGTAGCCCAAAGAAGCGAATAGGAAGAGAGACACGAGATGTGTTCAAAGCCTCTTTACAAGATAAAACATAAGGTGTTGATAAACCAAAAGGGATCGCATTGGACTTTGCATTGTTCATAGCCAGACCCAAGAGTTCACCAAAGATAGTGAGCTCAGTAGCCATACACATAGCCTTATTATGCCCCCTTCAATAAAAAACATTATATCATTCGCATAATGTAGTAGAGATATAGATAAATCACCAAGACAGTAGCCCAATGTAATGCCCTGGCTAGTTACCCGATCAACCATACGTGCAAGAACATCCACCGCAATAACAAATAGCATCGGTACCAATGGGCGACCCAGTCTGACTCCACGCTGAGGTTGGAAGAAACCTCCTTTTGGGTGACCGTTAATTAAAACAGAGTAAGAGGTTGTTGTTACACATCTCTTCACCCAATAAATCTAGAGCATTGAGAATCCTCTCTGGGCCACAGTAGACCAAAGAAAGCGCTCGTCTACGGTGTCATAAGCCTTTGAGAAATCTACCTTCCATAGTACACCACCAGTATTCCTTCTTTTCCAATCGATTACGATCTCTGTTGTTATTGCCAAACTGTCACTAATTGACCTAACATGAATGATCTTCACTGCTATTCCTTCTTTTCCTAGGGATTTTGTTAAAGAATAAATATGAGGTTGGCGATGTTATGATATATTTTATAAAGCATTTTCCCATGTTAAGTAGGGTCGGCTACATGGATTCTTTGCCTCCATTCTGATCTATCTTGGGTCATTCTCGGGCTTAGATCCAAAAAACTAGGATCCCTTCGTATAGTCTCATTCCAACACTTATTGGGCATTCCTCGCTCTCTCTTAGCCATCTCAACATCCCAAAACTTGCATCTCATCATCGGTGCATCTGCTGACTTCCTTTGCAAATGGTCAAACCACCTTAAGCGATTTTCTTGCATCTGATCCTCGATCGGAGCTACACAAACTTTCTTTCTGATTGGACCATTCCAGATATGATCTTTACGTGTGTGTGTGTGTGTCTACACATCCACTTTAGCATTTTCATTTCTGCTACTGCCAATATCTGCACATGTATATGGTTCACAAGCCAACATTCAGATCCATAGAGCATAGCAGCTCTCACGGTTGCTTTGTAAAACTTTCCTTTGATTTTCAAAGCAATTTTCTTATCATAGAGAATAGTAGAGGTTCCTCTCCACTTTAGCCAACATACATTTACTCTATTAGTAACATCTCCATCAATTTCCCCATCATGTTGCAAAATAGATCACAAATATCTAAAAGAGTCTCTCTTCTGAATGTTATCATCACCAATCTCTACCTCGATTCATTCACCAGTTCTTCCATAAAAAGTGCACTGCAAATATTCAATCTTAGCCCTACTTATACGAAATTCTTTAGTCACCAATGCAAGTCTCCATACCTCAGGTTTCTCATTTACTCCATCTCTAGTATTCTCAATCAACCCAATATCATCATCAAATAACATATAACAAGGTATCTCATCATGTTTGGATGGTCCTCTAAAGGAGGTCCATCCCACCGTTTCTCAAAAAAATAAAAAAAGGTATCTCATCATGAATGTGACTTGTCAACTTGCCCATAATCATAGTAAAAAGAAATGGACTCAAAGCTGAACATTGATGCAGAACAATGTTGATGTCAAAATAGTTTGCCTTCCCAGACTGTATCCTTACACAAGAAGAAGCCCTATCATACATAGGTTAATGTATAGGACATATATTTGTCTCTTCTCCAAAACTCTCCACAATATCTCCCTAGGGATAGAATATAAGCCTTCTCCAAATCAATAAAAATCATATGACGGTTTTTCATTTTAGCTCTATAAATCTCCATTATTCTCCTCGTCAAGTGGATGACTTCAATAGTTGAGCGACATGGCATGAATCTGAATTGATTTTCTTTTACCTTGAAAACTTGCCTCAACCTTCTTTCGATCACATGTTCTAAGATTTGTTTAGTGTGATTCATCAGCTTGATACCTCTGTAATTTAAATAATTTTGAATGTCTCCTTCGTTCTTATAAAGAGGCAACACGATGCTTCTCCTCCAATCTTCAGGCATTTTCTTGCCTCGCCAAATAACATTGAATAAATTTGTAAGCTAAGTCAAACCACGTTTACCTAAAACTCTCCAAACCTCTATAGGAATGTCATCAGGTCCTACATATTTCCCAGGTCTCATAATCTTCAAAGCCTCCTCTACTTCCTTCCTTTGTATTCATTTGTAGCTTGCACGATTCAAGTAACTTTCACTATTAGCTAGATCTCCCAATGTGATCTCTCTATTTCCTTCCCCAATGCAAAGCTTATGGAAATATTGCTTCCATCTAATCTCTATATCCTTATGAGTAACAAGTGTGTTAGCTTCCTCATCTTTAATGCATCTCACTTGAGAAAGGTCTTTGCTCTTTCTTTCTCTTGCTTTAGCTAACCTGAACATATCCATATGGCCCTCTTTAGATTCAAGATTTTTGTACAAAACTTCATAAGCTTTTAACTTAGCTTCGCTTACAGCCTTCTTTGTTTCCTTCATCGTAATTTTGTAGTTTGTGATCGTTTCATCTGTTTTACCCTTAAACATAGCGTTAAACCATGCTCTTTTAAGTTTGAGCTTCTCTTGTACCCTTCCACTCCACCACCAAGCCTCCTTTTGACCTGGAGCTCCTCCCTTTGACTCGTCTAGCATCTCTTTGCCTATCCTTCGGATACAAGATGCTACCACCTCCCACATCTCCCTTGCACTTTTGTTACAATCCCAAGATAAATCTTCTAAAACCTTCTCCCTGAAGCTTGATTACTTCAATTGAAGATTCCACCATCTAGTACAAGTGATCTTGAAAACCCTCCTTTTCTTTATCAGCCATTTTGTTTGCACATCCCTGACTGTTGGGAAAAATAGAAGAGTTGTTTATTCCTGAGAACCCTAGGCTGTCTTATATAGAGGAGAGACCAATGGGTAAATTACATAAGATGGATATAAAGACATAAAATAAAGAAAAGGTACATAGAGAACATAGAAACATCTCTACATTCCCCCTCAGGATGGAGCATAGATGTCAATCATACTCAGCTTGGAAGAGCACTTCTGAAAAGATCCCCTGAGCAATGCCTTGGTAAAGATATCAATCGTTTTCTCTCCTGAGGTGACATGGGAGGTAGAAACCAATCTCTTCTGAATCGTATCTCTAGTATAATGGCAATCTACCTCAATAAGCTTAGTTCTTTCATAGAATGCAGGATTGTTTGCAATGAATAAGGCAGACTGATTATCACATTGTAACTGCATGGGCAGATGTACATTTATATGCAAATCTATTAACACTGCTCCAACCCACAACAATTCTGTGCTAGCTTGTGCCATAGCCCTATACTCAGATTCGGCACTTGATATAGTCACCACCGCTAGTTTCTTGTTTTTTCAAGAAACAAGAGAACTGCTAACGAACACCGCGAAGCCCGAAGTAGACTTCTTATCCTTAGGACACCCTGCATAGTCAGCATCAACACATGCAGAAACAGAAAGTGTTGCTCATTTCCTGTCCTAAATAGTAATCCTACACCTGGAGAAGATTTTGGATATCTCAATACCATATATATATAGCATCCATATGTACCTGTCAGGGTTGCTCCATGAATTGACTCAACCAACTCACTGCAAAAGAGATATCAGGTCTAGTGATAGTAATATAGAGGAGTTTTCCCACCATCTCTCTATATCTCCTCTTGTCGACCTCATATGTATCATCATTATATAACTTCATGCTAGGATCCATAGGAGTAGTAGAGGGTCGACACCCAATCATGCCCATCTCAACAAGCATATCTATAACATACTTCCTTTGGGTTATCACAAGACCCTGCGCATTCATAGCAAACTCTAACCTTAAGAAATACCTTAGGGTGCCAAGATCCTTAGTAACAAACTGACGACCCAGAAATTATTTTGTCTTTATCCCCTACACATCATCTCCTGTAACAAGTATATCATCAACATAAACCATGATAGCAACAATACCTCTGGGTGTTCTATGCACAAATAGTGAATGGTCTAAATTTGACCTCTTGAACCCCTGCCTTTCAATCAGATCCGAGAGCCTCTGAAACAATGTCCTTGGACTTTGCTTAAGGCCATATATGGCCTTATGGAGTCTACAAACCTACTGACACTCCCCCTCAGCAGCAAACCCCTGAAGCTGATGCATGTGGACTTCCTCCTATATATCTCCTAGGGGTGCAAGTGGATCCGATTGGATCGGATTTTAGCTTAATCTGTTTCCAATCCAATCTTAACTGATATTTTTAATCCAATCCAATCCATCAAATACTTCAATCTGATCTGGTCCAATCCATCGGATTACGAATTGGATCGGATTGTTAAATTACATTTCTCGCTCAATAATATACTCTCTCGTGTTTGTATTTTATATTCCACTAGCCCTAGACATTTGAATAATATCTTAAAAATCAATAAGATGAATAGATGTAAAAAAGAGAACGACTTAATCAAATGAAAGTTGAAGGATTCCATTAATCTATAGTAAAAAAATTAAAGAGCACACAATCAAACTAAATGATTATATTGAAATCGAAATTTAAGTTTCTTCTTATAAATGATGCATATGTTTCTTTTTTTTATAATTAATTCTCAACAAATTAATGATTCGAATAAGAATAATGCAAGTTACCAAAAAAGAATACATAGACGAGCTAGATAAATAAAAACATGATCTTTGTTGTCGAATATTCATGAAGTCCATGATTAACCCGACCACATCCAAAAACACCCTTCAAAGCTCTATAATATATCATTAACAAACGAAAATCAAATAACATTAATACTAGATTGAATATCCAAGATAAATTAACTTAAATATAGCCCACCATTTGATAAACATACCTCTCATTTAAAATAAACTTGAAATAGAATTTATTTGTAAGATTATACATATACTAAAAATATACATATTTTATGAATAATATGAATCAAAATCATATATCAATTTAAAAATAAAAGAAATTGAATGCTTATTTGTTCTTAGATGGGTGTGGTACATTTGATCATGTAACAGATCTAGCTTCATCCATGGTTGCGAGCTAGAGCAAGTAAAAGATAAGAAGCAAAGAGGTAACGAATAACTAACAAACGTACTAGGCAACTACCCCAAAACTTTTTCTTTTAATGAAGATAAGAAGAGTGGCAACATACTGAGGACAAATGGCATCGCATTCGAGGGGGATGCTGTTGTATGAGATGAGTGGCGACATCGTGAGGGATGTGGCAGTGGGTTGTACTAAAGGAAATAATATTGTGCAAGAGAGGGCATCATCGAATCAGACCCAAGAAGAACTGAGAGGAATATTAGCAGTCAAGAGTGAAATGAGAGAGAGAAATGGAACTAGGTGGAGAATAACAGAACATGATTTACAATTTTACAAGTTATAGTCATACTTTGTTATTTCGGAGATTTAACGTTTGACTTTCAAGAGAGAAGAAATGGTGGCAACAGGAGGACTTGTATCGAAGATTATACGAGAAAAAATGAGATGAATGGTCTTGATTAAGGCCATAGAGGAATTCTAAATGGGTGCACATAGATATTATATGTATGTAAGTTTGTATGTATGTATGTATGTATATGCGTATTTATATGTGTGTGTGTGTGAATATTAACAGATTAATGGATTGGATCCGATCGGATTTTAGTAAAGATCTGATCCAATCCATACTTGAACGGATTTGAAAATTTCCAATCCGATCCATTAGAATGATAAAACCAAACCAATTCAATCCGATAGCATCGGATTGGATAGGATTACGGATTTTATCCGATCCGTGTGCACCCCTATCTCCATACAAAAACGCATTCTTAACGTCTAGCTGAAACAAAGACCAATCACGTACCACAGCGGTGACGGAGACAAGGGGGGCAGGAGGGGGCTTGGCCCCCCTGTCTCCCAAAAGCTACTTATTATATATTATATAATAGTAGTATTACATGATGTAAATACATTAGTTAAATATAAATGTTAATAAGTTGTATAATTTAGCCCCCCCCCATCTCCTATTTATAAGTTGTATATAATTCTTCCACCCTCATTTCTCAATAAAAAAATCAATAATATGATCTGAATACGATAATTTAATTATTAATGCTTGTATATTTTACAGGAACTACATGTTATACATATAGGGATGCAAACTGTTACGGATATATCCGTATCTGATTTGCCACTGTATCCATTTTATACAGAATTTTTCACATATGTATCCCTATCCGTTTTAAAATGGATACATATATTGATATTGTTTTGATATCCGCAAACATCCGTATCTATATCCATATATCCGTTTTCGTATATAAATATAGTCATAGATTTATTTTAAACCATATATAATATAATTTTTACCTTCTTTTGCCATATTTGTATAAATTTTACGATACAAACACATTTAGTAAATTTATATCATGTGTTTTCCATCCAGTTCATATATATTTAAGTCAATTCTGTAGAGTAGTTCTAACATTACTCTTATGCAATTATATCTATTTTATATCTGTATCTGTTTTTTAAGTATATGGTAAGATAATTTTAATATCCGTCAATATCCGTATCCGCGTTCGTATTCAAAAAATGGATAACGATTCGGTAATACCTATATCTATATCGGTATCCATCCGTTCGCATCCCTTTATACATAACTACACGAACAAAATAAGTATGTAGAGATTTTTTAATTCGTCATTATATCGTTGTTGTTTAATATATAATGAAGAATAATATTTAATGAGATTTTTTATATTTGAAATTAGGAAAGAATGTAATATCCATTGTTATATCAATACATTTGGTCCATATAGCGATGCTTAACCATCACAATTTTAATATCGACGATTAGTTAAGATTTTGAAAAATATGATGAGTAAGCATTGCTATATTGACCTTCGTTAATGATACAGTAATATATATGACATTCATCTCTATTTTTTACACAAAAATTATTTTCTATCAAATAATATCTGTGATTATATATTTAGCAATGGATGAAATATTAATAGATTAAAAAAACATACATATACACACATTTCATTGTAGTGAATCTTTCCTTTTATTAAAGTTGTATAATTAACTATTAACATTTATATATTGTACGCATGCCGACCTTTATATCTGCTTATGAACTTTCATTTTGAACATAAATAAATCCATTAAAAATACTGGATTATTAAAATAATCATCAAAATCTAGAATGTAAAGAGTAATTACACTATGCAAAAGATACTAAAATAAGAATATAATTATTAATTACGGACAAGCATATAGGTGTTATCATATCCAAATTTATTTTAATACATGAGTACGGATGTCAAAATATATATCAACGAATATGAATAATGTGTTCTCGTATCTTGAAAATTGGGTAAAGATATAAAATGAATATGGATTGAATATGAATACAATCACAAATACTTTATAAATTAGCTTATATATATGAATTGAATGGCTTATTATGATACAAATACAATGTACATATATCTCATAAAAATTATATCAAATATACCAAAAAGTTTAAAAAAATATTATATGTAATTAAAAATAAATATAAAAATATAGACAAAAATGTATGTGGATACCAAAGTGATATTTATATATGCATTCATTTTAATACAGATACAAATATAACTGTTAAAATATATTATAAGGAATATGTACGTATACATATATTTATATCCCTCCGCATCCCTGCATTAAGTGTGATATAATTTTACTTTTTAAAAATATTAGATTTAATGGTACTACTTAACATCGTATTAATAAAAGCTTTTGTGATTTGAAGAATTTTGTAAGGACCTTTTTGTCCATATAATGTGTGTTTGGATATTTATGGGAAATCGTAAGTTTATATGAGTATCTTTTTAAAAATTCCTTGTAAATAAATATTAATAGTTAAAAGAATAAATAATAACATAGATAAACTATATATATAATGTATCTACATATATATGTATATGTATGTGTATGTATGTGTGTAGTCTCAATAATTTGATCCCCTAAGTAAAAAATTTCTGGCTTCATCCCTGTACTACAGCAACTGGAAGGACACGTAGAGTGGAGTGATGAGCAACTGGAGAGAACGTGTCCATATAATCTACGCCGTAAGTCTGAGTAAATCCTCGTGCCATCAATCTTGCCTTGTAATCTTGCCTTGTAACGATCAAGGTTCCCATATGCATGATGTTTAACGGTAAACACCCATTTGCAGCTGACAACAGATGCCCCATGAGGAGCAGATACCAAACTCCAGGTACCATGTGATTGTAGAGCAACCATCTCTTCCTCCATAGCTAAACGCCAACGGCTATCCTTCAAGGCCTCTTGATAATTCTGTGGAATGTCCACGGCAGATAGAGCAACTGCAAATCTCTGGAATTCCCCTGTCAGACGATGAAAGGAGACCTGGGAAGCAAGTGGATATGAAGCACAGATACGCTTTTACTTCTGAACTGCAATGGGTATATCCAGGTCATCGGGAACCTCATCTATCTGTGGGCTAGTCTCCTGCAATGATTCCTTTGCAGATACATCTCCGTACCCATCGTTAGATTCTTTGTTATCAGAACAAACCTGAGGCGTGATGGATGACGGGCGATGACCATGAGCAGATGCAGGCTGACGGGTACATAATTTTGGTAATGGTGAAACAATGGGCACTTGCGACTGTTTAGAAGGAGATGGAGAGGAGGTGGTGGTGGCGGCGGAACATCAGGCACATGTGGAAGAGAAGATGGACTCGCAGGAGGAGGTGGAATGTAAACCTCATCACCTGAGTCTGATGAAGCCAACCTATCACATGTGGAGGAGAAATACATCATTGACTCAAAAAATGTGACATCAACGCTAATAAAATATCTCATGCGCAATGAATCATAGCACAAGTATCCCTTCTGAGTCCTGGAGTACCCAACAAACACACATTTGACAGCTCTAGGAGAGAGCTTATCAAGACTTGGAGACTGGTGGACGAATGCAACAGAGCCAAACACACGAGGAGTAAGTGAGAACAACTCCTTCTCAGGGAAAGCTATGGAGAAACCAATTTTCTCACCCAAGACAGAAGAGGGCATGTGATTCACCAGATAACATGTTGTAAGAACTGCATCACCCCAAAATGAATGTGGGGCACGACTCTGAATGAGAAGAGTTCGAGTAACTTCAAGTAGATGGCCATGCTTTCTCTCTGCAACACCATTTTGTTGAGAAGTGTAAGCACAGGCTGTTTGATGAATAATACCATAAGATGGATATAAAGACATAAAATAAAAGAGTTGCTTATTCCTGGGAACCCTAGGATCTCTTATATAGAAGAGAGACCAATGGGTAAATTACATAAGATGGATATAAAGACATAAAATAAAGAAAATGTACATAAAGAACATAGAAATATCTCTACACTGACTAACAAGCGATGTTGGGTGGTCAAACTCTCTCCTAGGATTACTTTGCACTCTTTGCAACACAACCGATCTCTTCTCCTCAACATAAAGTAATCGATATGTGTTCTAGTCGGGATACTCTTATAAGTAATTAAATGATCCTCCCTCTTCTTGAAGGAAGTGTTTGCCATGAAAAGATCATAAACTGTTACAAAATCCAGAATGACTTTTCCCTCCTCATTTCTATCCCCGAAGGCATGTCATCTATGAACACTAGCACAACCTGAAACATCCTTTCCCACATGTCCATTAAGATCTCCACCTAGACAAATCATCTCTCTTTGTGGGATTCCTTGCTTAATCTTATCCAAATCCTTCCAAAAAGCTTGTTTAATCCTCTCATCTAAAAGAATTTGCGGTGCACAAATTGAGATGATATTCAGAATTTCTTCTTCGAGAACCACTTTTAGCAAAATAATATGATCTCCGAATTTTGCATCTCAACCACAAAATCCTTCAAATCCTTATGAACAACCACTCCAACACCATTTCTACCCCAGCACATGTCAAATATGTTATGTTCGGTAATTCCCTGGAATTAATCTGTACCTTGTTCCTTAACCAGTTTTTTAGGCCTCGCAATATCACTGATAAGCTTCATGCCCACAGATATCAGTAGAATGGGGTTGGTGGGAGAAAATATCAGCACATCTTGGACATTACTCGTAGTATATTGGTCGATAGTCGCGTGCCCCACTCTTATTGAGGACATGTTCCCATGGCTTGCTATATAATCAGCCCAATACCTTTATCTGTGATCCATGTTTTAAATACCATCGAAGGTTTGTTTCCTGAAAGGGACTTGTTTATTGTTCCTAGTATTTACAGATGCATTATGTTTGTTTATATTACGAATCCAGCTATACAAGGTTGTCAAGTGCATTTTTATAGGAAATACAGAATTCAAAAGGGATTCATTGTTATAATCCTTTTCGCGTGTCTCATTGGAGCATTGATATTACTTTTTCAAACTCCATGATGTCCATTAGTTTATTTAAACCCACGTGATCCATGATGCTAGGTTCAATTTCATCTGAGAAGAAGGTATCCTTACCTCCTCTTTACTGAGAGATCTAAGTCAGTAGAGATCGATCCTCCTACCTCACTACTTGTTCAATCTATCGACCCAAAGGTAAGTACTGATCGCTTCATTTCTATTGATGGCACAAGTAATGATAATGTTATAGAAAGCTCAAATAGTCATCAAGAAGATGTCAGGGAGGGACTCGCAGAGGACTGTAATTTATATATTGCCATGTTGAAAGGCAAACATGCACATGCTCAATTTATATATGCACCGGTTACTTCACCAGTAAGAGACTTTTACTGAAGTACACGCAGTTTATTCAAGCACTTTTTGATACGACAAATGCAAAGTCATATAAAGAGGAACTTGTAAACAGCATGTGGAAGGGAGCTACAATAGACAAATGTTCATCCTACAGTCCATAAACACATGGCAGGGTTTCTTCTCTGGGTGATGATGATGATGTAGTATATGCAAATGTGTCTTCACTGTGAAACACAAAAGTGACGGTAATGTTAAAACAAACAAACGAATATCGGTGACAAAAGGGCTCACCCAAACCCATGGCATAGATTATCATGGCATATGTGCTCTGATATCTGAGAGCATGGTTTTAAAATCTCTCAAAGATTATTCAAGAACAATGTTTCACTTATTCCAAGGCAGATAATTCACTCTTCCCGTCTCAAATCACAACAGCTGTACGTATATATTGATGACATTATTGTCATTGGAATGATCGACGTGGGATTGAGAGGACTAACCTCCTTCTCAGACAACAGTTTCTTATCAAAGATCTAGGACATCAACAATAATTTCCCAACCTAGAGTTCAATAGAAGTGACAGAGATCTTGTCATATGTTAGAAGAAGTTTATTTAAAAATCTCCATGAGGAAGTTGGGTCGACAGATTGTAGGCCTATTTTGCTTACGGATTTTAATATGAAGTTATGAGAAGATAATACATAGGAAGTACTTCAGGGAACACATAGAGATCCTGTAAATTGCATCACAACCTTCAACTAAACAACAGTGAAGGATTACAATGTCAACATAGATGTTTTGCTGTTTTCCTAAAGCAAACACGTGCATCGAAGGAACATGAAACAAGTGCTTGGCCTATAGGCCCTTTTGAAACAGATAGATAGAAGAACTAACACTGGATTAAAAAAACAAGAAATGACGAGGGATAGAAATTCTTCACCAAATAATGGCCTCCTCCTACTGATTGGCGGCTGGTGAACTGAGCGATTCTGCGGACGGCGTCGACGTTGTTGTGGACTGTTACTCCGTATATGGTTGGACTCTGTCTCCGCCGAAGGCGTGCCCCACAAGGTAACTGCTGTATATAACTCCGGAAAATCAAAGTTGGCAAGACGATACTCCGACGATTGAGGTCGCTGTTCGGATACGGCGGCTGGTGAAGGAACAATCGGAGAGGAAGACGTAGCGGGTTCTTGTGGCAGTGCTCGGTTGCTCGAAGAGGGCTCCGGGGAGCGGATCCGTACACCTGCCGCCGCGTGAGGCAAGCAGGAGGAGGTCGCGAGCTCCTGATCAGGTGCCTACTGTGCTCGAACAAATCAGAATGCCTGTGCGACCCCTAGTTGTCGATCAAAGCACGTGCAAGGGAAAATATGTGACGTTAATGGCGGACCCCAATAAGGAGGAGGAAAATTGGGATCTTATAATAGTAGAAGAAAGGAGATAGAAGAAGCGGCTGCCGCAGTGTGCGTGTGAAGGGAGGGAAATTGGAGGGAAACGTGGCCGGTGTGGGATAGAAATGAGAGAAAGAGAAGCGTTGTAGTTGTCTTGCGTGGAAAAGAGACGGAATATTGTGGCATTAATGAGTCAAGATAGAGTTACAATATTTCATGTCTACTGGGTAAAATATTCTTGTCATTGTGGACGTGGAGTTCCGGCATGTCAATTTTACCCAGCTTTAGACCCTTCTTCATTCTCCATGTCTGCTGGGTAAAATACATACATAATACGTGCACAGTATAATATTATTCATCTATCATCAAATGCTCTTCAAATGGAACCAAATCCACTAAAATAAATTGGCGGAAATATACGTTGTTACGGTTTCCTTGTGTATCATTTTTTCAATTTATGTAAGAGCATGGATCGGGTGTCCGTCTTCGTGTTTGCAGCATGCACATTTATGTTAGAATATCAGTTTGTCCATAAATGATAATTAGTATTGATGGTGATTGGAAACCAACGCGGATGCAGGATATGGATAGTGTAAGATGCAATGGAAGTGTGTAACGTAACGTGCATCAACAATCCTTCCATCGATGATTTGTGTAACTCACCGTGAGTTCCATATTTACGCCATGGCAGTATATATTCTCTCCCACTGTGCCCCGCGACCGCCCCTTCGCCCCACTACGCCCCCCTTCGCCCCATTGCGCCCCGTGGCTGCCCCACCACGCCCTTGCGCACGCCCGCGCATGCCCATGCGCACACGATGCGCATCTGCACCCTGTGCCATCATGCCCTATGCAAGTGCAGCTGCGTGCATCGTGCATGCATATGGCGTGCATCCTGCATGCATCTATGTGCATTTCACGTGCATCTGTGTGCCCTTGCAAGCATCATCCGTTCATCTGCGTGCATCAACACGCAACGCTGCGCTTGGAAACCCTGGCCTAAAATAATAAGAGATGAGGATGGTGCCTTCAAGGGCCCAACTCCCATCGTGAAGATGGATGGGACCAAATACGAGTTGTGGTCCATGCAGTTTCACACCTTGATGCAGTGCCATGACAAGGAGCACATTCTGGCGGATCCAGAGCCGAAGGACAAGACTGGGGATAATGCATCTTGGAAGCAAGATGATGAATATGCTCGCATTTGGCTCTCCGGGACACTCACCACGAAGATTGCCAATGATATTGTCAGTCATCCCACAACAAAAGGCTATGTGGAATATCTTAGCAGCCACGTATGAATAGACGAAAAATGAGAGCAATATTTTACAGTTGCGATTTGATATTTTTTCGACCAAGCAAAATGATCGACCTCTTCGTGATCACTTCTCGCATCTTAAAGGCATGTTCAAGCGTCTGCATAGCTTCATGTCTATTACTACGAGCACCGAGCAATAACAGTCACATAGCAATGCAACAATGACAGGAGTATTTTTGTCATCTCTAGACTCTGAGTACAATGCAACGCGTACTCAATTTCTTACAGGAGAGATGATACCTCCAATGGATGAGGTTTAAAAGAGTGAGCAGAATTACTACATCATCTATTATAATGGCTCAGACTCCTTCTGTTATGGCAGTCTCTCGTGGCAGAGGGAACACCTCGCATTTCCGTGGCTGAGGACCATGTGGTCGAGGAGCAGGTCCTCAGCGAGGTCCATGTTCACATTGCCACCATCCCGATCATTCTGAGGAGACATGCTATCAGAACCATGGGTATCCAGCCTCCGCCCGAGTTGTTGAGCAGACCGAGCCCCCATCTACACCTGCATGGACTCATGATGCACGCTTTGATGATATTTTTTCCATGCTATGAGAGATGATGAGTACTCCAACTACTTCGCCTGCAGGTTCTTCAGATGTCACACATATTGCTGGAGCCTCTTCGAGTTCATCACGTATTTCTTATGCCCTTACTAGTAGCAACAATTCAGATTTGTCTGATTAGATCATAAACTCTGGAGCATCTCATTAAATGTACGGTGATCGAGTACAATTTACTTCTTACAGGTCTATCCCTCTGGGTAGATCAGTGGTTATTGACAATGGGCTTCATCTAGCCATTGTTGGACAAGGGGAAATTGTTCTAGCTCCCTCGATGCATCTGCAAATTGTCTTACATGCTCCAGCATTTCATATGAAACTTTTGTTTATTAGCCAGACTACAAAAGATTTACATTGTCATGCCGTATTTGATCTTTCTTCTCTTGTGTTTCAGGACATACTCACGGGCAGGGTGATTGGATGTGTCGTGAGCATAGGGGACTTTACAGACTTGTCCAACCTCCTTGTGCAGGGGCTGCTACTATCCCTTATGGACTTGTCTCCCTGTTTCTGTGGCATCTTCACTCTGGATACCTTCCTCTGCAGAAGATGTGTCATGTCCTCCCGCAGATCTCTACTCGTACTAGTCTGGAGTGTGAGGCATGTCAGCTTGAGAAGCACCATCGTTCCTCTCTTCCAAGTCGTCAGATTCGTCACAGTGGTCAGTTGTTTGAGTTGGTTCACTTTGATACTTAGAGTCCTAGTCGCGTTCATGATCATCAGAGACATCTGTTTTATATGGTCGTTGTATATGATTATTCTAGATTATCTTGGGTATTTCTGATGAAAAATAATTCAGAAGATGGTCTTATTATCATGATGAGTCTCAGTCACCTTCACCTCCTCCTCCACCTTCGTCTACCATGGCTCAGTTCATACCTCGTTTTTATTTTCATAGGTCCTCAACTTGCCCTCTGCTCATGTGCCTTCCTAGTCATCTAGCACGCTCCAGGTATGTAATGAACACATTGTTTCTACTGATGGCACTGGTGACATGCTTGATCCACATGATACTACACAGGAGAATCCGATAACAGAGAACAGAGAAGTCGATGACCTTGATGTAGCTATTGCCTTAAGGAAGCCCCGTCGCAACTGTGCTAACTACCCTCTAGTTGTGCATGATTCCTTGGACCATCTTTTAGAGGAATACATGAAGTTTGTTATGAGCCACTCAGCCATTACTATACCGCGAACATATCAGGAGGGCATACAGGATAACAGTTGGCAACTTGTCATGGAAGAGGAGATGGCGGCTTTATAGTCTTGTGGTACCTGCAGTGTTGCTTCTACCCCTCCAGGTGCATCTGTAGTGGGATGCAAATGGATATTTATGGTGAAGCAACGAGAAGATGGTAGTGTGGATCGCTACAAGACAAGGCTTGTAGCACGTGGTTTCACCCAGACTTATATTGTGAATTATTAGGACACATTTTCTCTAGTGGCCAAACACTCAACATTACACATTCTTCTATCAGTTGTTGCTTCATGTGAATGGCCTCTTTACCAGCTTGATGTAAAGAACACATTTCTATATGAAGATTTACATGAGGAAGTTTATAAGTAGCAGCCAGCGGGATTTGCTGCTGAGGGGGAGTCTCAGAAGGTATGTAGGCTCCACAAGGTGATTTACGGCCTGAAGCAAAGTCCTGGATCTTGGTACCAGAAGCTCTCAGATTTGATAGGGCATCAGGGATTTGTTCGGTCCACTGCAGATCACTTACTTTTTGTTCAGAGGACACAGAGAGGTACAATTACTGTTCTTGTCTATGTTGATGATATTATTATCACTGGTGATGATAAGAGACGCATTCAGACAATCAAGGAGTTCCTAGGTCAGCAGTTTGTGACCAAGGATCTTGGCAATCTCAGATACTTCATTGGATTAGAATTCTCTAGAAACCAACATGGTCTTGTGATGACCCAAAGAAAGTTTGTTATTGATCTTCTATTAGAGACATGTATGACAGGGTGCAAGCCTGCTACTACTCCTATGGATCCAAGTATGAGATTATATGATGATGATACCGAGGAGATAGATAAGGGGAGATATATGGAACTAGTAGGGAAGCCCCTATATGCTACCATCACCAGGCTTGATACATGCTTTGCTATTAGCAAGGTGAATCAGTTAATGTAGCAACCCATGAAGGTGCATATGGATGTTGTTTATATGATTTTGAAATATCTGAAGTCCTCACCATGTACGGTCTCTTATTCAGTAGAGGCACATCTCTTGACATCACAGCATGTGCAGACGTAGATTACGCTGGATGCCCTAGGGACAGGAAGTCCACTTCTAGGTTTGCTATATTTGTTGGCAAATCACTCGTATCATGAAAAAGTGAGAAGTTTACTGTAGTTGCCAGATCTAGTGCAGAGTCCAAATACATGTCCATGGCTCGAGGATGCACAGAGATGATGTGGGTCAGGTCATTTCTGACTGATCTTATTGTTGATGTACCTCTTCCTATACAACTTATATGTGATAATCAGGCAAAACTATTTATTGCAAATAATCCTGAATTCCACGAGTGTACAAAGCATGTAGAAGCAGATCGCTACTATACAAGAGACATGATACAGAAGGGTCTCATATCTACCTCTCGTGTTTCTACTGAAAATCAGACTAGAGATATATTCACCAAAGTACTTATTGAAGGCCCTTTCCAAAGATGGTGTTCTAAGCTGAGCATGATATACATATATGCTCTAGCTTGAGGGGGAGTGTTGAGATTATTATTATCATATCTTGGTGTTATTTATGTATTATCATTTTTTCACGAACCTATCTTGTAACTTACCCAAGGGGTTTTCTCCTATATAAGAGAGGCCATGGGTTCTATGAATATCAAGTTATTGGTTCCCCCCAACAATAATCGATAGTTGTAGTATATGACATGAAAAGTGATCGATCAAAAAACCACAAATCATGAATATTGTGGAAAATTTTTTACTCAGTAAGTCAACCAAGGTCAAACATATATAACATTGTATTTTTAGTTGTATGGTCCAAAATTATTTCAATCATTAATTTAATGTTATGTTAATACTTTATCAGAAATAAAGAGAAAATAAAAGAAGTGTGATAATGAAAATGTAATGCAATGTGGGAGCACGGTATCTTTGATATAAGATTTAAATCCACTACTGAAATAATCAATTAATCCGTAAAAACTGATCACAGATAAATTCAAGAATTATTTATCAAATGATGTTCAGGCTACATGCTTTAAAGATTAGTCGATGAATAATTTTACTAATGAAGAGGTAGAACTTGTCCTCCAAATTCCTTGTAAAGTAATACTCAAATAAATGGATTCATATCATTAATTCCTCCTCGATTATACCCCTGCAAAGATAAATTTCTCAAAGAATAATCAAGGGATCCAATATAATAAGGGATATTTACACCCATAACCCTGAGTAATATGGTAATTACCCCAGGAACCCTGCGTAATAGCGAATCACGCTAAAACCCCCGAGTAATGGTTAACGATTACGTATGTAACCCTCCGATACACTCCAACGTTAGCAGTAACCACGGTTGGGTTACCACCTACCACGACCGAGTTACGAGGTGGAGATCAAATGGTTGGGGTTTATTGCCGCCACGTGTAGGGTGTATTTGGAAGCGGATGTCGAATCGATGAATAGTGCAAGGGCGACGAGGTGGAGGTTTTTGCCCTCGTCCCGCCCTCGACATCCTCAACGATCGCTCCTGCCTTCGGCTCATCGTCTTCGTCATCTTTTCCAAGTCGCGGAAGAAGAAGAGCCCCCCATCAGGCACCGACGACACGCTTCCTCCTACACCAAGGAACCAGAAGCAACTCGAAAGGCAACGGTATGTCCTCCCCCATCGTCTTCGCCTCTGAAATTCTTCTTAAAATCCAACTGAGTAGATGAGAATGAAACCTGCATGTACCTTAGGGCATGGGTTGGTTCGAAGGCCGCGATGGGGTCTTTAGCATTTGTGTCCGATATGGGGGATACTTCAAGAAGGTGCGAGGTCGTGGTGGCGATAGGTACTTGCTGGGAAAGCAAGTCGTCATAGGGACAGACCCAGATTACACGTGTTGGTTCGACATCATGGAGGACATTGCAGAAGTTGTTCCATGGCAACCAAAGGATTCCTTGCGGATGAGCTACAAAATTCCTAATTCCCATGCATCCAGGTATGAAACTATCTCATAATGTGAAATATTTTTGGCCTACTCGCTTATTATTTAGGTATACGAACAGTACTCGCATTTTGTCTTCGTTAGATATGCGAAGTTATCTGATGAGAAGCAGATGATGGAAATGTTTCACTTGTACCAAGATGGGACGCAAGTTGAGTTGGTGGTGGAGTTTGATCAAGATGCAGAAGCACTTGATGCCGTGGAAGAGCATGCAAATGCAGGCCAAGATCCAACTCCCACGTCCTTAGGGACTGATGTGAATGAGACTGTGGAGGCTTTACAGGAGTTGGGATCGGTTACGCATGGATCCTTGGAGTCACTTCATTGCATCGCTTTCATCGAATGTGCGCAAGGGGATGGAGTGGAGGGATTTACTACTGAAGCCATGGATTTGGAGGATGAAGTTGTGCAAATGGACATTGACCGAAATGAGGCAGTGGAGATGGATGATGATCCCCTATTTGGAGAGCCAGTGGATTCACTTGGGGATGAATCAAGGGCACCCATCAATCCCAATGCCATGGAGGCACAGATGATGAGTTCTCAGTATCCGCGTATAGTGAGATCGAAGAGAGTGTTGCGCTCCCAAACCATATGTATCGATGTAAGCGAATTAGAAGATTCTGATTTTGTTGTTGATAGCACAAGTACCAGTGATGATGATCTCAGCGGCCTTGAGTCTGAGAATAGCTACCACTATCTCTTAGACTCGAATTTAGAGGATGTTGAGGACTTCGAAGGTCGAATATCGTCCAACGACATGGAGATTCTGGACATTGCAGTTAGATCCGAGTTCGATGGACACGATGAATTTAAACATGCATTAAGCACTTATTGTCTGAGGCATGAATTTGATGTGAGATATATAAAGAGTGAGGCAGTACGGGTGACAGCCATATGCAGGGGAGAAGATTGTAAATGGCGAATCCATGCTTCTAGACTCCAAGATAGCATGCGATTCCGAGTTAGGACTCTACATGGCGAGAACAATTGTTCCTCTGTCAGTAGGATTGGCAATTCATTGGCTTCACAAGAGTGGATTGCCAAGTACATTGAACCATGGATCAAGGACAACCCAGAAATGACTGTCAACGCCATATCTCGACGAATAGCCGAGCAATTCCAAGTCCGTTTACCTTACATGAGGATATGGAGGGGAGGAAGGATTGCCCTAGATAAGATCCAAGGAAAAGTTGAGGACTCATATGAGAGACTTCCATCTCTCATTTATGAACTGAAGAATCGTAATCCTTCAAGTGTAATTCACTACGAAACTGAGAAGGACGATTCATTTCTACGTGTTTTCATATCGTTGAAAGCACAAAGGGAAGGTTTTATTGAAGGATGTAGACCTTTCATAGGTCTGGATGGATGCCACCTGAAGGGGAAATACCTAGGAACACTACTCTCAACGACAACTTTAGATGGATGCAATGCATTATTCCCAGTGGCTTTCGCAGCTGTAGAAAGCGAGTCCAATGTCACGTGGAATTGGTTCATGACTCATTTGAACCATGCTATCGAGTTTAGCAATGGTACTGGTTTGACTTTCATATCAGATGCACAGAAGGGTCTCGAGTTGGCGGTGAAGACCATATTCCCCCAAGCAGAGCACATGACATGCATGAAACACCTTTATAAAAAACTTCAAGAAGAAATTCCCTGGCGAAGAATTAGAGATCATGGTTTGGTCTGCTGCAAGGGCGTTCGATAACAAGCACTATAATCACTGGATATCTGAGATTCAAAAACATAGCATGGGTTCATACCAGTGGTTGGCAAATGTGCAGGAGAAGTGGAGCCATCATCAATTTGGTGACTCGGCAAAGTGCCATTATGTCACAAATAATTTGAGTGAAACATTCAATGCATGGATATCACCAGCGTGAAATATGCCCATTTGTGAGCTTATTGATTGGATAAGGCAAAATTTGATGACAACGATGGATGAGAGACTTCGACGGTCGAAGAATTGGAAAGAAAAAGTTGTAACATCAGCCTTGTCTTACGTGAGAGGCATCACAAGGGACTTGAAGGGCTTCATTGTTAGAAGAGCTGATGACAGCAATGTGGAAGTAGAAACTCCTTCGGGGAGGTATGTTTTGAACCTTCTAGCCCACGAATGCTTGTGTAGAAGATGGCAACTGTGTGGGCTTCCATGCACACATGCAGCAGCCGCGTTGGGAACCATCAGAGGAGTGCGGTGGGAGAACTACGTCACTGATCACTACAAAGTTGATCGTTATAGGAAAGCCTACACTTGTGCTTACATAGCACCAATGCCCGACAAGACGCAGTGGTTGGTGGTCAATCTACCATTCAAGGTGCAACCGCCTCACACCACAAGGCCACCAGGACGTCCGCGAAAGAATCGCACTCGACCAAGGGACGAGAATGATGGCAAATCAAGGCATAAATGTAGCAGGTGTAGCAAGTTTGGGCACCAAGCCCACACCTGCAAAGAACCACTCAATGCACCATCGTCTGTCGTACGAGCTAACCAAGAGATACCACTAGGCCCCTCAACGCAAGCTTCAACAAGCACTCAAAATTCAATGGCCAACAGAAGGTATTTATTTCGATTGTCTTGCATTTTATCTACATTAGAACTTTATTTGTGAAATATCGTCAATCTAAAACATGTGTATTTTCGTAGTGGAATTGGGTGCAGGTCAAGAGGTTCTCGGACAAAAGGAGGAAGGGGCGAAGGCCTACAAAGAAGGGGGCGTGGCCGAAAAAGAACAAGAAATTTCGAAGCATTTCCAGATGGACCTCCACTTTCGATGGATCCATAGGTACATCACTTCTCATCAATCATCACTAAATCTTTGTTGTGGCAATGTTCAATGTAATCGTTATTTCTCATTGCAGGGAAAGTGCAGAAAGGGGAAATGGAAGATTTTTTGGAGAGTTTTTGAGCGCATGGATCTACATGGACAAGACAAGCTCAGCTAATACAGAATTTGGGATGTGAACTTCTGGATGGGTGTTTTTTTTGATGCACAAGAAACTTCTTATATGTATATTTTTTGGATGGAACAATCCTTAAAGCATTATGTGTTAGATTGGCTGGCTGTCTGTTTTTGTATATTTAGACGAACAATCCTTACATGTGCTATGTAATTGTTTTTGGATACTTACATGAACAATCGCCATTTTGTTGTAAAATATTATTTGAAAGCAATGTATGTGATTAACATGGCAATGAATATCAAACATATCATTATTGCTTTTAGCCATATCAATATCGTTGAAAGCTTATTCAATACTGGCTTAACATTCGCATCTGTTGATGGTGACTTCTTCATAGTGCCGAAAGATTGTGGTTCTTTACTACATGGCTCATCCATCCAACGAAAGAAATCGCAAGTCTTGAAGGCGCATGTGTAGAATCGTGCTCCTTTGCTCCATGGTTTGGTGGAGGTCTTCAAAACAGCTTCGACGCCGCAAATGCAACGCATACTAGATGATGATTCCAAGGAACGTGACCACATTTTTTGCAATTATCGTAGACATCTTCAAACAATAATTTGTAGACATACAAAAAAATGACTTCTTGCAACATAACGAAAAATAAAATTTTTGCACCTTCTGTTGTGGATCTACCAGCTACTTTCCTCAAAAATACAATTTCTATGGGGTCTCTACCACTCATTTTATAGGTTATTGCATGGGAGGGGAGACACCCAACGGATCTATTTCTAGCCGTTGGAGCCCCTCAAATCTGAGGGCATTTTCGTCCATCACCTAACGGCCATCCAACAAAAAGAAACGTCTACTAACACAGGGTTATGCTATGCAAGAGTTAACCATTACTCGGGGGTTTTAGCATAATTCGCTATTATGTAGGGTTCCTGGGGTAATTACCATATTACTCAGGGTTATGGGTGTAAATATCCCATATAATAATCTCTCCTTGAATGAGCTTCTATAATAGATCAAACAATAATTACGAGAGGATTAATAAATTTAAAATCCCCACAAAAATATCAAGGAAGTACAATAATTCCTCCTTGGTATTTCCCATGTAGAGCTTAGTGTCTCATATATAATCAAAGATAAACATAAAAGAGTTAATCGAATTAGATATCTTCAATCGAATCCTTGTAGATAAAGTCGGAAATTCTCAATAAGAATATGTCATAGATATATCAATAAATTAGCCTGCATAAATCAAATTGAACCACGATTAATATTCATTAATAAAGAACTCCCGATCAATCCATAAAATATATAAAATATAAGAGCTCAAAATGAGCTTCAAGATGACATATTGTGCGCTAAAATCGGAGTTCAAATGACAAAGATTTGACAAAATGAACTTTAGGGATCAAAATGCAATGAAAATAATAGCTTTTATCTCCTATAGGTCCTTGGAAGGACTTATATGCAAAATAGGAAATCTGTCCAGGCTTCCTTGCAATTTACCTAGTGGGTATGTGTGTGGCACTGACCTTTGGGCGTGGAGGATCTTTGTGTGATTCTCTGGAAGTCGGAGGGACCAACTGCAAATTCTCTTCCGCCCGTGCATGCAGCACATGCGCTCGAGGCTCGGGTGCAGAGGCTTAGGCTCGGAGATTCGAGCCTACAGGTGGTGCACGGGACAACCTCGAGCCCTCCAAGGATGAGGCAGAGACGTGGCGGTGTTCGGTCTGTTGTATCCAGGGCTTGCCCTCGATCCAAGGGTGGTTGGAAGGGGGATACGTGGAGGAGGGCGGAGCGAGCCACGTACGGTGGCGATGGTAGAGGCACGGTGGAGGGTCAGCGAGGGACGTTAACATGGTCATCCAAGGGCTGCTGGATGATTGGGCATATACAACTGCGTGAGGAGAGCAGTTATGGATAAGGAGCTCGGCCTAGGAGTCGAGATGGAGCTGTTGTGGCAGGGAGATGGCATGACAAGGAGTTACGGGCGGCGGCTGATGGTTGTGGCACAAGTCAAAGGCTGAACTCTACTGTTGGGAGATTCCTCAGAGATCTGCATGTGTTAGTCCAAATCGAACCAATGGAAGGGGGCGTGGCTCCAGCTAAGGGGGGTGGAGGAACGAGCTTCTGCTCCAGCATGTGCAAGGCCAGAGGCGAGGGGGATTCTAGGAGGAAGAGAATGAAGCAGAGAGGGAGATGGGTAAAGGCGAGTGGTAAGTCGTCAATGAGGAGGACGGAGGTACGGTGGGTTACATAGGAGAGGAGGTGGATGGAAGTCGGCGGAGAAGAAAAGTCAATGAAGGAAGAAAGAGGTACCTGGGCATGCAGGTTGAGGGTGGTGAAGCGCGGCGGAGGCGAGGAACTCGGCCAGAGGAGCTGAAGGGAAAAGGTGCAGTTATCGATCGACCCAAGGGGGCGAGATGGTCAGTTGGGGTGGAGTCACACGGGGAAGGATGTTCGAGGGAGCACCTGCCATTGCTCGAGGCTCCGGTGAGAGACGAGCTCCAACAAAGCTATTCGAGATGTTGCTGCAAAGGTGAAAACCCTTGGATCTCACCGGAAGGAGGGAACGTGAAGAAAATTTATCCCAGGGGCATTTTTAAAACTTTATTAGCCGTATACGGTCGGCAATTTTTTTTGTTATATACCGTAGGTAAGCCGCCTCTTGAAGAGGCGGCTTTGGTTAAGAGAAAGCCGCCTCTTGAAGAGGCGACTTTGGTGAAAGCCGCCTCTTGAAGAGAAGGCTTCCATCTAAAGTCGCCTTTGAAGAGGCGGCTGTTGGCCATAACAGAAAAAAAAAGAGAAGCAGCACCTCTGCTGCTCGCAGAGCTGCTGCTTCCCTTTTTTTAATAGATTCATACTTTGGTGAAGTGCATGCAAAGTGTGTAACACAAAATATGGTATTAAAACAAGTTTAAAATTCAAGATTCGTAGATTAGAAAATAACTTGTTCATATACGAAGTACATAACGCAAGAGTTAACACAATATTTACAAACACTATAAATTAGCACGCTTGCTTTACATTACATAAGATTGTCATGATATCATTCTAGGGTCTATGCTCCCTTCTCCGTTTGTACTGTAATTTGACCGGTCTGTCATTGGCCATGGTGATCTCCGGGGCTCTTGGATCAAATCCATGCAGTTGGCTGTTGTGATCTATATCATCGATGTTAGTCGTCTCTATTCCTTCAACTCCGAAGGACAATGGGAGGGGTGAATGATGTGAAGGTCATGCATTGTGATCTGCTCGATCCCTCTGTGGTGCAGGCGGCGTTGTAGGCTCTCTAGATGAGCCATCCTCAGGAATTGGGGTCTCAAATTCTATGCCGAAATGAGGTGGTTGTTGCGTATCAACTGGGACATCTCCCTCTCCAGAAGGCCTCTCTCCCCTTTGTCGGTGACCGCGTCCCCGTCCACGTACTCGAACACGTGAATGGGGATGAGAGGTAGCTTCTGCCTCGCCTTCTTTCTGTGAACGCTCCGCAGTAGGACCATCTCGGAATTGTCACTGTATAGACTCACGTATCCTAGAACTTGCTTCAGCAGCAAGCTCTCTAATCCATGGAGCATCGTCATCACAGAGTCGTACAATCTCGTCGAAGCGAGAGACCTGCAATATAAGCAACTCGTGTCAGAACATGACAAATGATACCACAATAACTACTTGAAGTTAATTTTTTCATACCGCATAATCGAGTGTGCATCCATGTCGACCAATGAATCGTCGTGTAACTGTACAATACCATGACAAGTAGTCGACGGTCGTATCCGATCCTCCCAATGGAATGGGAGTCACTGGCACAGCGTAGTCCCTACGAATGTTCCATAGTCTAACATAAACTGCATGGAACTTCGTCCAATTGACGTTGCTCTTCCCTCGGAGATCAATCGAGTGCAAATGAGATGACGTATCGTAAGCCATTGGAATCCCCTGAATTCCACCAAACCGTTAAAGGACTTTATCCGGTGTGTGTAGCTCCACAATACAAAAATGAATCAATGGGACACGAGCCATATGCAAGTCCTCATTGCCAAGGCAATACAACGGTAATAGGGATAACACCTCCTGTGTATATGGAGTCCATACCACCTGCATTAAATTAGATATGTTAAAAAAATAATCAGTATAATCAATTGCTAAGTGAAAAAAAGCGTTACTAATGGGTTAAGTGAATACATGCTCCTCAAGTTGTAGGTCAAGTGCATCCCTATATGGTCGAATCACATGTGTAGATTCCGCTGTAATATCAAACTCTGTATGCCATCTTGCCCCCATGGGCTTCCCTTGCTAAAGAGGTCAGTAGTGAATGACCGGTGCAATATGGGGGAATCACTCTCAAGTCCACAACTGTAACAGGATCAACAGACCACCAATCTCAACTGCCTCAGCCTTTGATGCAACACATAACTTCCTGTACAAGTAAGCCAAACAAGCTGAGCCCCAACTATATGTCCCACAAGTCTCCATATCCTCCAGAAACAGTAGGTAGATCAGTGAGACCTCGTTTCATGACTTGTCAGGAAAGATCACACCACCCAAGAGCTGTAGAATGTACGCCCATGTGTATCGCAGAATGGTATCTTCATCGGCGTCCTCTGGCAGAACTGAGAAGTGCTCAAGTAGCCAAGTCATGCGTATTCGAGCGCCATCAATGTTGGGTCGTTCTGGCCGGACCCCAAGCAAGCGCTCACACAAGCGTGGCCTCTCCAGAAACCACGCCCAACTAGGGCCATCCTCCTCATTGACAAATGCAAAAGCCAACGGTAAAATGTGGTTAGTTGCGTCGCTTGAGCAAGCAATAAGAATCTTCTGCTTATACCTTCCATACATGTGTGTACCATCCACACTAACAATGGACCTGCAGTATCTGAATGCCTCAATACAAGGCCTAAATGCCCAGAAGGCCCTCTCAAATAGCTCCCTTTCGTTCACTATTGTTATGTCAATATCTGTAACCGAATCAGGAATAGCCTCTTCAAAGGGCCTAAAAAGATATGGAAGTTCGTTGTAGGATTTTTCCATTCACCGTATACCATCTATATTCCTTTCCTTCTTGCGTCCCAAACCATTCTTCTACTCACGTGGAAGCCAAAGTCATCTTGAATTGATGTCTAAAGAAATGAAACCTTGACTGAGGGAGATGTTTTTATTTGATTTAGGAATCTGAGTACCATGAAGTTGCAATCCAGTTGAGGATGGTCTTGATGAACGGCACGATTCAAGCAAATATGTGGCTTGTCAACCATTGAGACAACAAACTGTCCATCTATTGGTCGACGATGACCACGCAATCTCCACAAACAACCTCTAGCCCGTTCGCTGCAGTGTATATCCCACACCTTCTTGTCTGATTCCAGTACCGTGAAGTTGTAATGACGTTTAATGTAGAAAACCTTCACGGCGTACACCAAATCGGCTTTGTATTTGAAAAGCATGCCATTTTTCAACTCGTTGCTCGGACTAATCCCACCATCACAGTTCATGCAATCTTCACCATTCAGAATATATCCATCTCCCCCTCTCATGTTCAAAAATGGTATGTCAGACACGATACGGGTTCCAAGATGATCCTGCTCCTTAGTGACATCATTTTCCATCTCGTCATCCGTATTTTGTGGCGAGGGTTCCATTAACCTGTCCAGTTTCGGATCATTAACAGGATCCATGTTCACCATGGGAGAGACGTAGCTATTTCCACCTTGAGGTACAGATCCTTAAGGTACGGATTCGGGTATAGAGACTGCGACAGTAAATATCACGGACCGATATGCAGCACCCATCTTCTCAGCATATTCCACAATCTCTCGGACATCATCATCAAACTCGACGCACCCAATGTAAAAATTTGCTCCACCTTGAGACATTATATGAAACATCTGTAACTCGAGTCCTTGTGATAAGTCCAACCTGAAGACGGACTTAATGTGCTCAATCAAACTCGAGAATTACATTTCGTGACCAATTTTGATGGTTTTCATACGACCTCCTACATAGGTCACGTCTTTACTAGACTTCGATATTGTACCCCCACAATGACATAAACAACGAACTTCTCGAGACATCCTAAATATCATTACGTCGAAAACAATGGATTAGTGAAGAGAAAATTCAAACAATTATTTAAGCTAAAAAATGTGGCCAAAATCCTCAACCCATGACATATCATACCTTCTGTGACGTGGGGAAGAAGAGGAATGGAATGCCGGCTAAGGTGAGGCCAACAGACGTCAGTGAGGTGGCCGGAGAGACGAGGGCGGTGGGAGGCAAAGAGGGCTTCACAGGAGGCGGAGAGGGCTTCACGGGAGGTAGAGAGGGCTTCACAGAAGGCAGAGAGGCTTCTGAACGCGTGGGGGCGGGCATTCTGTCCGCGCTAGGGTTTATCCCCGAAGAAAGCCGCCTCTTCAAGAGGCGGCTTTCAACCAAAGCTGCCTCTTCAAAAGGCGGCTCTCTCTTAACCAAAGCCACCTTTCAAGAGGCGGCTTACCTACAGTATATAATAAAAAAATTACCAATCGTATACAGTTAATATACTTTTAACTTTGCCCCTTGGATGAATTTTCCTCGGGGGAACGTTCTTGTTGCTCCAGCGCCTCGAGCCAGCTGTCACCGAGGCAGTAGGGGAGCTCGGGGCCCTTCTCGTTCTTGTGGTGGATGATGATGGAGGTCGATGACACTAGGCTATATAGGAGGCAAAGGCGAGGGGGATAATGGTTGGGAGGTGGTCGTAACGGTGGGGGATGAAGGGGTGGTGATTACGGGCAAGAGAAGAGGAGGCGACGACGTCGTAGGAGGGGGGATGAAGGTGACGTGTGGAGCAGGTGCTTGGTAGGAGGGAGTTGTCACGTGCTCTACACGTGCGACTGTAGAGAGAAAGGTGAGAGGAGGTAGGAGAGAGAAAAGAAAAGGAGAAAGTGGAAAAGAAAAGGAAAAGAAAGAGGAAAATAAAAATAAATAAAAGTTAAAATAATAAAAACTAAAATAATATTAAATTAAAGGTTACAATAAAATTAAGGATTAAATAAAAGTAAAATTAAATAAAGATAGAAATAAAAAATAGAAAGAAAATTTGAAAATAAATAGTAAATAAAGTCAAATGAAAAAGTGGTCAACAAATAGTTGCTCATCTCGACGAGATCCTACAACAAGGACCCAAAATTAAAAGAGGTCAACTGTACAAAATGTATTTTTGGAGGTACTCTAAAGATAATAAACTACTATATTTTCGCTTTTTTGGTATTTTTTTGTATTTTCAATATAATTTTACTTAATGGATTAATTAAGTACAATATAAACATAATTAATCTAATTTTTATGGATTTTCTATTGTTTACAAAAAGGTACGATATAGACAACAAAGATAAAATATGTATGAAATATAAAAAGTTGTATTTTATGCTTTCTCTTGATTTTTTGATTTTTTATGTATTTTAGTTCTTTATGCAATGTTAGTTAATTAATTTAAAAATTAAAAAAAGATTAGGGTCAACATAAGTGACTTTTGTACATAAAATAATAGGCTCAGTTTTAGTAAAAAAAACAATGGTTACTTAATTGCAGATTTAATCCTAATTCAATCACAATTAATGAATGTTAATAAACACAATTTAAGGGGTTTAATTAGTGAATTTTTAAGGAGTTTCTGCTAAAATCATCATATAAAGTAGATGAATCATGGATTCATCACACCCCTGTACTTATATCTTTGCTTGTCCCCAAGCAAATTCTTGTGAGTTAGAAGGTTGAATCCCTTACTGTGCATATGCGAATTTCAAGACTTGTCTCATTAAGAATCTTTGATTTTAGTGATCTTAAAATTATAAGCTCAACCAGGCTCTAGTCAAAAGCAATCCAACTTCTCGGTTTATCACTCTCTGTTTTTACGTATAAGACATGGATATGACAATTAGTGTACTACAATAATGAGAGTCAAATCGAAACGTCACTCAAAGTCCTAATCCAGAAGACTCTCCTCAAGACCCAATTCTCAAAACTAGGGAATAAATCAGTTCTTGCATTCAATCTACCATTTCAGTGGATTGTCAGACTTGAAAATGTAGAAGACATACCATATGATGGAGGGCATAGGTTTGTGTATTTTCTTCTCTCCCTCACATTGGAACAGGGGTCCTCTCAAGTGCCTTATTACTCAACACACTTATTGTTATTTGTTGACCAGTACATTCGTCAAGAGTTGTTGAGTCCTATGAACTTATTTTCCTGGAGTACACCAGAGTGTGTCTTTTATAAGTATCTAATATACTTGCAATCAGACTTGTATCGCTTACGATGCAGAGCTCTTTTTGGGGTACCAACCCGACTCATTGAGCCTAATTAGCTTTGGTCCAAGTGGACACTTTGAAATGGTTGAGAGCACTCGTCTTTGATTGAAGCTCTTGATATTTGACTTTGTATTGAGAGAGCTTTTCTTTCAATATTTCTTTCTCTTGTTTTCCTTTCTTTTTGGCTAGCTCAACTGCTTTTACTAAGAATTGGCGCACACTGATAAACAAATTTTTAAATTTAATCACATCATGGCACATAGGTCAGTATCAAAAGATAGCATGCGAACTTGTTCACATACTGGGTAGGGTTTGCTGACACTCACAAGTCACCATCAGTGAACACTAATCAAATGTCCATAAAAGTTAAGCGTAAGTCACGGAAGTTAAATCGCGGTTAATGAAAGTTAATTATGGTTAGCACTTATCAAACATCATTAGAGAATCTAGTAGCTTCTAGAAAGTTCTAACTTAAGCCTTAAGTTTCAGATAAGCTTTGTCCAAGACCATGGGTCGCTAATCGTGGTTAAGGGTTAAACCATAGTTAGCAGTTTTCTGAAGCCTATAAATAGCTCCGCCCCACCCATTCTTTCTATATGATTTCCACAACCACCACTACCTTGAGGGATAGAGTCGAGAGGTTGGGAGGAGGAGAGGGAGGCATGGACGAAGCACCAGCAAAGCGTTACCTGAAGGACGAGAAGGAGTAGGACGATACGGTCCCCTCCTATTTGGCTTCATAAGTAAGCTCTAACTTGAGCTAGGTTTTCGATTCATTTTCTTTTTCCAGCTTGATTTTTGATTCATCTTCCTTTCCAATTCATTCTCTATTATGGTTCGAGGAGGAATTTGTGTAACACCCTAACTAGGTGCGGGCGGCTGGGAACGTCAGTTAAGCTTGTGATTCGTCACACGTTTAACTCACTTAAGACATGTGGTGTCTAACGATTCACCATTGCTTGCAGTTCTATTATATTCTTTTGGTTCATTTTTTATGGTTGTTTGATGGAGAAATCTATGTAATACCCTACTTAGGTGCGGACGACTATGCACATCAGTGAACTCTATGATTCATCAGACGCTTCATTCGCCTAAGACACATTGTGTCTATTGATTCTGCATCGCTAGCAGTTCAATTATATTCTTTCAGATTCACTATTATTTTCCTCTTGGTAATTTTATAGAGGAAATAATTTCTGTTTTTCGTTAGAATATGTCCCGATATAATGGGATGTTTTGCCTAAATTTCGAGAGAATATATGTTCTTCGCTCGTTCTTCGCATTATTGACACATTCTTAGTGTTCTTGATACGAAAGTGAAATTCAATCATTTCAAGAGCTGTAAATTACCCTTTCTGAAAACAAATCACGATAAAGCACTGCATACACGAGAGAGAGCTCGATTAGGTAAGGAAATCCTTCCTTTTGTTGTTGGATTTTCATACAAGAATGAAATTCATGATTTTATGTTCTTCACTACAAAGAACCTAATTTAGTTATTTTTTAGAAAGTATGTAAAGTTGTCTTGTGATTCTCACTAAAATAGTGGCTAAACATTGAATTGATGTAGTGGATTGTAAAGTTAGGGCTTGGTAGTAAAAATAAGTATAGATATGAATATACATATGAGTTAATATATATGTGAGTCTGTACTCAGTGTCGATGAATATGTAAATTGAAGGCTTGACAGAAGAATTACATCATGGGAATTGATGTGCATTGATTTGGATCATGAAAAGGATCGTGGGTTACATTAGCAATGGCTAGGAGTAGAACTATAGGTCGGGCATACAACCTGTAGGTTTGTCAGAAGAACATCTGTATTGGCAGGCCAAACCTAGGTGGTACACGGTTTCCCGGATATATTGAGTGCGCTACCTAAATTATTTGCAACACATGGTACTCAGCTACCATTAGGCGGGTTGACTAACTAAAGATGGGGTCATGCCATGTGGAGGCATGGGTGTTTTGACAGCGGTTGGGCCATAGTAACATGTATTTAAATCTGCTAGTATATGTAATTAAAGGTTAGAATGTAGGGTTTAGGCTATCGGATCCTCAAGGATGATGTGCTTCTTTGTTTGTCATGATGAGCGTTTGGATCCCTTATAATAAAGAAAAAAATAGAAATTTTCAGGATAGTATTGGAGGATTAGTTGAGGCGATGTGCGGCAACATAAGCTCACCAGATCAACGCCATCTCTAATCCTGGGAGTGTCCATAGCTTTAGGGTCCGTGGAGGGAAGATGACCAATCCATGATGTGGATTAGAATGGATATGAACTAAAATAAAAGATAGAATAAAGGAACAACTGTATAATTTGGTTAGTTGAACATTTCAAACAGCATGCTTGGTCTATGTTT
The DNA here is from genome assembly GCA_037367405.1 of Ottelia alismoides. Classification (NCBI taxonomy): domain Eukaryota; kingdom Viridiplantae; phylum Streptophyta; class Magnoliopsida; order Alismatales; family Hydrocharitaceae; genus Ottelia; species Ottelia alismoides. Next base: position 530,086 of record JAZKJV010000565.1, on the reverse strand, counting down.
CTTTTCTTCATTATTGAGCAATTTCCTATATTTTCTGAAAACCCAACGTTCATCAGAGAGTCATCATAGGGACATTAGCCATCAAGCCAGCCACAATGCATCACTATGTAAGGTAGTTGGTAATCTTTTTGTGTATTTCCTTTTCAGCTTATATACATGTGAATGGTTATAACGGGACCATGTATCATGTAAACTTTATTTTGTGGATGGGAAATTATTGAAATACTACCTTCTTAGTATTTTTAATCGTAGTCTATTTCTGGATGTCAATTGTGATTGTTGAGTAAATTATTATCGAATAACCAAATCTGGATATGGGAGAATCCGACGACCCAAAATTGGGGTTGTGACAGTCTGGTATCCTTTCATGAAGCCTTCATCAATTTTATCACATCCTCGAGTATGATAAAATCATGTCTAAACTCAAATCTCAAGTCACAATCCCTCAAGTGAAATCTCAACTCACATTATCATTCATGCAATTGTGAAAGTGATGTGCTGATCATATTCTTTATGGTAGAGATTAAGAGTGCAATATAGCGCTCATATCTTTCAAACTAGGGAAGTGTGGATTATTAAGTCTCAAAATCTAATGACTAAGACCGATTAACTCTGAATTAGAGGACCTTGAAAACCTGAGTTTCTTTCATTCCTCAAGTCTCGAGTGATAGTGAATTGTTAGGGATAAAACCTTAAGTTAGTTTTGTTTTGTTTTTTTATTTTTTATAAAATATTTTTGAATGATTTTTTATTTTTTATTTTGAAAATTTGTATTATTTTCACAATTTGATAGTATACATAATATACACAACAAAGAATTTTGTATAGTATACATAATATATAAATCTTATACCCAAACCCGATTTTCAATGAAAACAATTAAAGTATGAGCTATGGATAAAGTATATATAATATAAATACACACACCCCTATACTTTGCTTGTGCTATGTCCTCATGCACAAAGTGAAATGAAGACATAGCTCGTACTAAGCATATTTAAGTGACAAGAAAAAGAAGTGGACTCACTCCATATACTTACGCTTTTGAGGATCTAAGTATAGTAGAAGAGCAAGAAATGGAGCGGTCAAGAAGAAAGAATAGAAATGATGTATATTAACGATATCGGGCCCCCTTATGCTTAGGCTTAGGTCAGCCTAAGTATGAGAGAGCAATCACAGGTGGAAGACCGAGTAGATCAGGGGTGGGTATACATGTGATAGGTTGAATCTTCTAGTTGCATTAAAGAGGATGGCTTCACTTATCAAGGTTTCACACGAGTTAAGGGAGTCTTTTGTCTTCTTCTGTCCGTTGTGTGAAGGAGATCTACTCAACCTGTACCAACTGCTCATGTGATTCGACAAAGTGCTTAAGCAGTTGTCCATTGACTAGTGAAGTTTGTGTATTGTCTGTTGTCTCAAAAACTAACGCTGCCATTATTGTGTACTTACCTAATGATGAAAGGTCCCGCCCATTTCAACTTCAACTTGCCTTGAAAAATCTTCAACCTTGCATTCAAACAACCACACTTTCTGCCCTGGGACGAAGTTCTTTGTTCTAATGTGCTTGTCATGCCATTTCGGTACTGTGTCCTTGTAGATTGTGATGTTCTCATATGCATGGTTTCTGATTTCTTAGAGCTCATTTAAGTCCATATCTCTATTATTCTTTCCTTGACGACAATTCCATTTGATCTTTTTTATTGTTCATTATGATTTGTGTACTAATTTTGTGGACAAATGGCATGGTTTTTCAAATACCATTCTAAACGGAGAGGTTCCCATTTGGGTCTTATAAGCCACCGTGTAAGCTCAAAGAACTTGATCCAAGAGTTGGGACCAGTTCTTCCTGCCAGGACATACTAGCTTCTGTAAAATTTCTTTGACCTCTCTGTTTGACACATCTGCCATGCCATTAGATTGTGGCTGGTAAGGGCTAGCGATACGATGCTAGATGCCATAGTCCTTGGTCAACTTTTTTACTTCATGATCGACAAAGTGGCTACCCCCATCGGATATTAAAACCTCAGGGATCATGAACCTTGGGGATCACAAGAAAAATATATTCAGATCCATGGATGTTAGGGAATGAGCTCATTAAGTCAATGCTCCATGCATTGAATACATCACAAATGATCATTGGTTGCATAGGCATGGAATCTTTACGATCAATTATCCCTCCCATTCTCTGACAGAGCAGGCACGACCTGAAAAAACTATAGGCATCCTTAAACAATGTCGCCCAATAAAATCCATATTGTAATATATTCTCAGCGGTCCTATTCTCGAGCGGTGTTCGCCTGCCTCCAAGGCATCACATAGAGTGAGTGCACTTCGATAATCCTCACAAGGAATACATCTTCCCCATATGCAATTTGGTCCTTCATAGAAAAGGAACGGATCCTCCCAATGGTAGTGTTTGGATTCTGATTTAAGTCGATCGATTGTATTCTTGGGCTAACCCCGGGGAACTTTCTTAGAGACAGGATAGTTAACAATGTTGTCATACCATGAGAGGGAGTCAATAACAAAAATTGACTCGTCTGGGAAGGATTCACATATCGATTCTAAATCATGGATTTTATTATGTTCGGTCCGGGATAGATGGTCAACCACCACATTCTTAACTCCATGCTTATTTTTAATCTCCAAATCAAATTCATGAAGTAGAAGTATCCGTATGAGAAGACATGTATTTGCGTCTTTCTTTGCCATTAAGTATCGGATGGTTGAATGATATGTATAAACTGTCATCTTAGATCCTACAAGTAGAGATCTTAATTTTTCTAAGGCAAAGACTATAACAAGCATTTCTTTTTCTGTCACCATATAATTTTTCTGAATCTGAAACCTTGCTAGCGTAGTGAATAGCATAAGGGACTCAATCTCTCCATTGTCCTAGCACATCCCCTGCTGCAAGATCAAAGGCATTAGTCATGATCCAGAAGGGAAGAGACCAGTCAGGGGCATGTAGGATGGGAGATTCCATGATCTTCTTTTTGAGCAGCTCGAAGGCTTCAAGATACTTGTGATCTATAATGAACTCAGTGTCTTTCCCTAATAGCTCAGTCAACGGTCGGACAATTTCAGAAAAATATTTGATAAATATTTGATAAAATCTGACATGCACTCGAAAAGACCACACTTGCTTTACGTTGGTTGGTGGCTTGAGTTTCTTTATCACATATAACCTCCATAAATTTCTTAAGGACTCGGTCCAAGTGCGCGAGATGATCATCGAATGAATCACCATGCACCGAGAAGTCATCCATAAATACTTCTAGGAAATATCCAACCATTTCGGTAAAAATCGCAATAATGCACCACTGAAAAGTGCCAGAGGAGTTACGTAGCCCGGAAGGCATGCGCTTGAAAGCGTAAATACCGAATGGACAAATAAATATTATCCTTTCATGTTACTTTGGGTGATGGCTTCTTAATTGTTACCTGAGTATATGTCTAGAAAGCAAAAGTATTCTCTTCCCGCCAATCTCTCCAAAATTTTATCAATAAATGGCGGTGGGAAGTGATCCTTTTTTGTTGCGGCATTCAAGCGCCTATGATCCATACAAACACGCCATGACATGGGTACTCTTGTCATGATCTCCTCTCTCTTCTCATTGGCGTCGATCTGGAGTCCCGACTTCTTCGGGATTACGTGTAATGGTGCCACCCACTTGGAGTCCGAGATGGGATAAATGAACCCTGCTCCATGATAAACGCAGAATTGAGCGCGGTCGTATTGACTCACAAGGCGAGTCAACAGTCGGTGTATTGACCACACAAAATCCTAGGTTTAATCAACAATTAACCCACACTAAAGATCAATAATTAGAAATAAATGTGGAGTTAAAATTTATTTTTAACTCTGCACAAATGATGTATAGGGACAAGTATGCAGAGAGTTCGAACACAGGGAGCAAGCAGGGTAATTCAAATAATTGTGCACAAGTGAATGTGTGTGAAGTCTACACTAAGCAAGCAATCAAAGGAATTTTTGTGGGTTTTTAATTTTTTTAATTTTTAATTTTGTATTTTGATTTTCAATTTTCTGATTCTTATAATTTTATATTATATATATATATATTTCAATATTGGAAAGTATATTCAAAGTAATAAAAGACAAGATAAAATATTTATAAAAATGTGCAAAAATAACCAAAAATTCAGAAATAAAATGTTTTTGGTATTTTTAAGATTTTTTACTATTTTTGTGATTTTTGGGTATTTTTCAAGGTGTTTTTGGTATTTTAAAAGCTGAAATAAGGGTAAACAGTGAAATATGTGTTGGCCGTGAGTAAAATGGGAATTAAAATTAGCAAACAGCAACCGGAATTTTCCACACTAATTTTCAAATAAAGAGAATGAAATTTAGAACAAAAAGGAACTGAGTTTGTATTTTTTTGAGTTTTCCTTGATTTTATATATATTTTTTGAAGTTTTTTAGTGTTTTTAAATTTTTAGTGTTTTTCTTTTGAGATTTTTAGTGATTTTTGGACTGACACTAAAATATGGTAAAATACACACTAGGGATTTTTTTTTGGAATTTTTCGAGGTATTTTGATATTTTTTGGTATTTTCTAAGCTTGACAGTAGGCAAAAAGCATGTTTTTGATTTTTAATAAATAGAAAAATAAAATAAAATCAAAAACTAAAATTAGAACGTGGAAGCACAAGTTAACAGGAGCTTAAGCCTATTTTTGTGGAATTTTTGGACTTAAAATGATGGTCTAATTAATTAAAACAAACACACAATCGTTAAACAAGCCTGGCAAGGGTATACATGCAATTTCTCAAACATCCAGGGGGCACATGCAAAGTTCACACAAAGTTTTAAACTAAATATTCAATTTTCAGGACCAAACATCAATAACAAAACCCGCCTGGGTATCGGTATAAATTACCCACCAGGGCGCGTGACTTGCACGCGCCTGGCGAGGACCAAGATGCAATTTTCAAAACGTCGGGGGCTAACTTGCAATATGTCCAGAAAATATATAACTAAACAGAATAATTCCTAGACTAAAAGTTAAATGCCAAAGCTACAAGGGTTATCCTGCAAAAACGCCAAGGTCACGCGCGCGATGCACGTGACCTGGCGGGGACTAGTTTGTAATAACGAAAAGCCTAGGGACCTAATTATAAAGTTAACAAAAATATTAGAGCTGCAAAGGAAAGTTTCTGTAGTAATTATTTAATACAAAATTTGGCTGGTTAAGTAAGCAAAATACCCAGACAATGGGCGGCCACAGACGGTGGGATGAAGTTGACTTATGCTACATGGCGCGCCCTCCTCGCGCGATGCCGCTTCGCACCCACGGTCGCAATTAGATCTGGCGTGATGATCCAACGGCTGGAGAGTAACTGATCCTAGGGCTGCTGTAGCTCGCCAAGAACGGGGGCGAGATCGACGGTGCGAAGGGATCTGGCAAGAACAGAGGAAGAACAGCTGTGAGCTGAACTCCCTCCGTCAATGATGGGCTCCCTCCAACGTTAGAGCTCCTCCAAAATGCCCCAGACAACACCTGGGAGCCTCCTCGAACGATTGGCGGCTTCAAAATGGCGGGTAGCTCGTCGGAGCGCCGTCGTAGAGTTGATGAAGGGAGGCGGCTCCAGGAAGGTCGGACCTCAACAAAGCTGACCCCAGATGAGGTCCTCCTCGCACCTGGTACCTGCAATCAAAGCACACGGAGGCAGACGGTGGTCCCAGAGCAAGCACAAGCAAACTAAATAGTGAATGGTGTGAAAATGAGCTCGCCGGAGCTTGCTCCGGTGAGGTGGCGGCGTAGGTGATTGAATGGATAACGAGCGAAATGGGAGGTGGCAATCGAGTCTATAACCTAAGGCAAGTAAAACGAAGCAAAAAAATGAAGAAGAAATGGACCTCGAGGTCTAGGAGCCCAAGGAAGAACCTCGACGGCCAAATGGCCGGAGGTGGTTGTGGAATCCACCGCCGAGCTAACTATGCACCTCGACAAGGTGTAGGATTCTCCCTCTGTCACAGGTGATCCAGCAGCACGCCCTCGGAGGTATTGGCTCAAGCCAAGGCGGTTCAAAATGGAAGAGGGGCGACTGGGGGTGTTTTGAAACATGGTGAAGCGGCGGCAAAAACGAGGTGACAACGGGCTGCACGATGGTCCTCTGCCCGAGGAAGAAGGTGTGCGAGCAAGAGGGATCATAGGGCATCAACTTTGCAGAAGAAACTTTCGCGAAAAGATGAAAGGATCGGCCCCCAAAAAATGTTGAAGATGGGTCAAAACTTCTCTGACACAGCTACAGAAGTAGGACCAGGGAGTTGACCCGAGGTCAACTCTCCAGGTCCCCTGGTTGGTCCACGTGGACCAACCAGGAAAAACTCCTGAAAAAAGATAAAAAAATATTAAAAAAATAATAAATGACTTAATTAATTTTAGGTTATTAAATGAAAAATATTTATTATTTTATATAGTATTTTATTCCGATTTTTAATTATTTTTATGAGATTTATTTTTACAAGTTGCTTTTATACCCCTATATAGGTATATTATCTATATACTTGACTACTTTATTTTTATTTTGTGTATTTTAATTCTATTATTTTTATTTATTATTTTCTAAAATTATAAAATACTTTTATACACACAAATGTATTTTTATTTTATTTTTCTGATATGTTTTGTATATTTAATAAAATATAGGTATGTATGGTATAAGTATGTATATAGGTATTGTCTCTATGTATTTTATGTATGTTTATTTTATTTTAAGTTTTATTTAGGTTTTTATTCTAATTTTAATATACACAATTATTATAAGTATTAATCATAAAATTATAAAAATATAAAATTATAAAAATAATGAATAAATAATAAATTGAATATTTTATTCTGTACACTTATACAATGTGGGTCCAAAACTCAACTTTCACACCGTAGCTCTGCCAAATGCGAAACCACCACCATTGGATAGATTATTTTATTCTATATACAATTAAAGGTGAGTATGCTGCATTTGGAGTTGTCAGTTGTGAGATACGGGTCTGGGAAGTTGGGATTCTAGATTTTTATTCAGACCATAACTTTTTATCTGTACATTATTTTTCTGTGAAATCAATTTTGTATTTTTCTTTATAAAATTATCTACAACTTTCATGTACAAAGTTTCTTTATTTGATGTGTAAAAAGTGGAACCAAAAATAGGTCCCAAAATGAATAAAGAATGAATAAAAGGTATGGGTATTTTATCTGTGTTTCTAACCTTATCTCCCCCTACTTTATTCCTTGTCGACCTAGTCATCAAGATGCCTAGGTCTCGGGGTTTCGGGTCATAAAATATTTACAATATTTTATTCTTTTTCTTTTATTTTATTTATTCTATAATTTTGGCTTTAATTACAGTATTTTATACACTATTTAGATGCACATGCATGAATGCTAAGATGATGATATTAATGCTATTTACAGGCATTTGCTAGGGTTTTTGGTGCCAAAATGATAGAATAAAGATGATGAAATGTGGATTCATCATCCCCCTATACTTTACCTTTGCTAGTCCCTAGCAAACACTTATGCAATAAGTGCAAAAAGAAAAGGAAAGAAAAGAAAAAGAAGAACTTGGATTTTATTTGATTATCAAACTTGTCTTCACAAAATCAAAGTTTGGAGCTTAAGTCGGGCCTTTGGAATTTTAGTGCGTGCGAAACCTTAGTGAGAACCATGTTTGAAATCCAACAGTCCCTGAGAATCCCAAAACTCTGTCCAAGTCTCCTCAATAGCCAGGTCAGAAATACTTCAACTCATACGCAAACTCTTACGACTATGAATCTGACTTGTACAGTGTAAGTGATGGTGGCTCTCCCCAACTAGAATGACAAAGAAACTGACTTCTCCAGTACGACAACCCAATGATTCCCCAATCCAGCAACTCCATCCTCGAGGAGCGGGGTATTCCCTTCTAAGTTCAAGTGGCAACCAGCTCAAGAGGAGGGCGTGAAGAGAAGAATGGACGGTAGCCAGTGTAGCTACCTATCCTTGGATGCAAGACCAGTGTAGTCAAGTCATCCTGCTGCATGCTCACATGATATAACTTTGGAACTCAAGCTTGCTTATTGACTTTGTACATACTTTGCATGCTTTTTATTTTTGTACATGCCTGAACAATTTTTTTTAATACTATATACAACAGCATTTACATAAGGAGTTTTTCCTCTTGAGCCAGTAGGCTATCCCTCTTTTGAAGCTTTATCGCAACCCACAGCCTCCTGTCTTTAGACTTCCTCATCACTGGACGGGTTGGGGTACACTTCCCTCCCTAGAGGAGGACAAATGTTTCCACTTGTGTGCGTCTCATACCGGCAAATCCAATCCCCTCACCACTCCAACTGAGTTGAGACATGTGAAAGGTGCAGGTGTCCAAGTTAGGTCATTATCAACAAGAGTCGTGCGTGTGCTCCGAAATACTCTACTTAGGCAGTCAAAAATCCATTGAACTAAGTCTCGTGATCCTCAAAGAATTAAGTCAACTAGACCTGAAGTACCTCAAACCCAGTTCCTATAAGGTTCCTGTTATTAGGTAGATTTTAAGGTCCAATCAAGCTCCAATCTTCGGATTTTACTTAGACTTGTTCAACTATCAAACTCAATCCGAAAAATGCTCATGCCATGCAATGCAGAAAATATTTTTGTGATGCAATTTTCAAGATTTTGAACTTTTTATGGATTTTTGAAAAGATGATGCATGCATATGCATATGCAATTTTTTTTATTTTTCAAAGAAATTTTTCAAATGTTTTTGGATTTTAGTTTTGCAAATGTTTTTGGGATTTTTGAAAACAAAGAAGATTTTGGTTGAAAACTAGGTTAAAACTATGTACCCGGGAGTGCTTCTTATAACTACAAGAAGTGGATTTTAAGAATTTACAAGGGTAAGTGATCAATTTTATAAGTACATATATATAGTGGATTTTGGTGTGATGTAAAAAATTCCTCAAACTTATTTGACACAAGCTTTTTCACACAATTTTTGAAAACTATAGTCCAAAATAGTTTTTACAAACATTTTTTTGCAAACATGTACACACATTTGAAAATCATTTTTGCAAAGGCTTTCAAAACAGTATATATAGGTTTTTCAAATATTTTTGCAACCATTTTTCAAACCATTTGCAAATCATTTTTCAAACATTTTATTTCACACAAAGAAAATAAATTTTACAAACCACACATTTTTACTAAGGTTGAAAACATGTAACAAAATATTTTCAAAATAGTTTTCAATAGATGTTCACAAAGATTTTCAAACTATCTTTCAAATATTTTGCAAAAAACATTTTCACCTGATTTATTAATCAGTATATACAAAAAGAATTTGAGGAACAGAACACATCATTTTATTAAGGAATTTTAATGAATTTTAAAGAATAATTAGCCATATTATTAGGAAAATACGAAAGTACGAGTTATGGCTAAAGTATATACATAGTATATACGACCCCCTATACTTAGCTTGAGCTATGTCCTCATAGATCGGAGAGAAAAGAGAAGACATAACTCGTACTAAGTATAGACAAGTCTAAAGATTAAAGAACTAATGAATGAATCAACAAATGAGAAGTCGACCATCCCCCCTATACTTAGGATCAAATAATCCTAAGTATAGCAGACTGTACACAATGCAGGGAGGGTCAAGGGTGGGAATGAACAGATCGTACTCAGATTGTCTCCCCCTATACTTAGGGTAAAATATCCCTAAGTATAGACAGGAAAAGGCGACAATGGAGAGGATCGAAAAGAATAGAACAACTCGAGGTGCACGCCCCCCAATACTTAGGACAAAGTACGTCCTAAGTATGGAAAACTGTCTACAAGGGCGGCACCTTTTTGATACAAAAAGAAGATAGAACAGGAAAAGAAGAAAAGAAGAAAAGAAGAAAGAGATCTGAAGATGGAAGGATAGATCAGAGGATATACACATCACTCCCCCTATACTTTGGGTAAAAGAAGCCCTAAGTATAGGCAACAACAGGAGTTATGACACTGAACGACAAAAGAGCACTCGACTCGTCCACCCCTCCTAAACGTAGGACAAAGTGCGTCCTAAGCAAGGCAAACACGAGAATGGATGGACGAGCAATACGGGAGAGACAGAGGTGAACAAAGGAGAATGTACAACAGAGGTGGATGTACATATGATCAAGAAGGCCGAAAGCTAACCTTCTTGCGAGACCGTTGAGGGATAGATCTGGTGTGGTGTATGTCGATATCGGGATCCACAGTGGACGGAAGCCGATCAGGGTCGACACGGTGAATGCCCTCAGTGGAATCAAAACGGAAAGGGACGAACTGATCAATGGAAGCAGTATGGCTAGGTTCTCCCTTGGTGGTCCTATGGTGTGAAGGCACAGACGGGTGAGTGGAAGAAGTATGACTAGGTCCGGCCTTGGAAGTCTCGCAGATGTCAAAGTGGAATGGGACAAACTCATCATCCTCGGAAGAAGTGTAATCGGAGTCGTCCTGCGAGGGCTCGTCCAGGTCAAAATCAAAAGGAACGAAATCATCAGTGGAAGTATACGAACTCAGATCATCCTCAAGAGTTTTGCCCGGATCATCTTTTTCATCATGAGGCCAAAAATTGTGAAGGTTCGCATCATAACCGACCTCGATCATCTTTACTTGTGAAGGACCAGGCACAAACATAACAGTGGAAGTAGTCAAACGAGGTCCGTCCTGTCTCGTCTTACCTAGGTCACCCGTTTCCTTATGAGGTCTCTCAAAATAATGGGCAACTTCATAAACGTCCTCAATAATCTTGGTATCTGCCCCCCGCTCAAATGGATCAATCACATAAATGCTTTGGATTTCATCAACACATCGTCATACACCAGGAGGAGGATCAGTGAGGTCCATGCTTTCCGATTTCCTCCCCTTTCGGGGGATCCGTCGGGTCTCATCAACGGTCGCTAAGGATGCATCTCTAGTATCATCAGGTCGGTCACAGGCCTCAGAGTCAGCTATAATCGGTGAAGGTGCATCAGGTGCAGGTCTCTGGTCAGCTGTGGGTGTGGTGATCAACACTTCGCTCTCGTCAACAGGACGGAAGCGAATCTCTCCTGATCCATAGTCAATAACGACCCTCGCAGAGGTGAGGAATGGTCGTCCCAGGATGATTGGAGATGGCTCCCCTGTGGAGTTCTCCATGGGCAACACGACAAAATCAACATTGTGGCTCGTGCCCTGAATAGAAATGACAGCGTTTTCAAGGATTCCCTTCGGCCTCTTGATAGATCCATCAGCAAACTGAATGATCATCCTGGTTTTCTTGAGAGCCCTAAGTGAAGAGACTGTACCAGTGAGAAGGGTAATATGCTAATAGATGCACCGCCGTCCAGGAGAGTGCGATCACATGTATGGTCAGAGATGGTGCAAGTGATGAAAGGTGTAGCTGTGTTCTTCTTCTTGGGAATGGGACGGTGTGTGATGGCGAGGGCAGTGGCCATGGTCAGAATGTGACGCTCAGATCTGCTCCTCCGCTTTCTCTTCTTGGGAAGAGGAGCAGATAATTGGGTCATGGCCTGCTGAAGTGGGGCACGGATGATCTCATGAATAGTAGCCACCACTTCGGGTTCAGATAACATTTTTTTGAATTTTTGGACATCCTCCATACAAGGGAGGAAGTTGGCATCAGCATATACACGAGGCATGCCAAGAGCAGTCTGTACAGCGGCATCCTCGGGGTCAAAGGTGGGACTAGGTGTGAATGGATGTGTGGTCCAGGGTTCTGGCAAGTGGTCTCTCTCCTCAAAATATTGATCAACCAAGTGTCTCCCGAACTCTTTTTGTATTTTTACATTTTTCGCATTTTTTTGTATTTTTTGCGATTGCAAGCTCCCATGATCACCTACAAGTTGATGAAACTCGATTTCATCATCTTTATTTCCTATTATTAACCTCCTTGCTTAAGCTGAGTGTCAATAAATCCCAGTTAAAGTCTTGTAATTAACAGAGTCCTAAATAAATTAAAAATCACAAAAAAATGACAAAATGAAAATCGTGGTATTTTTAGACTTAAAAATACCCTCAAAAATATTTCGGGTCTTTTTTTGATCTCATTTCCAGTTTTGGTCAACATGAAACTTGTAGATCTCGTCAAGATCTACAACTTTCATGTTTTGAGTTTTCTCAAATTCGGCCATCTTGACCTTCTTTTTTTAACTGGAAGATTGAATAAATCTGATTGGGCCACGTGGCCCGTTCTGGGTGAGCCACGTGGCCCGTCCATTTTTGTCCCATCCGCCGCCATCCCTGACCGTTGGATTTCGCTTTGAATCCAACGGCCAGGCCTCATCCACGCATGCTCATGTCCCCAGCCATCAGATCCTCTTCAGAACTTCATCACCACCGCACGTAAGCGCCTTGCGCAGAGCGCGCCACGTGGCCATTCGTAGACCGCCCGATCGCGTCCCTGACTTTCCATCTCAACCGATGTTTTCGCCTCTTTCCTCAGCCTCTCGATCAAACCTAATTTCTAATCCAAGCCGTCCGCTAGCACGCATGCGCCAGCTCGACACGTGGCAGCCCATCTGCCTTTGATCTCTCCATCCCCGATCTGATCCACACCGATCCTTTGCGCATTGCTCTCCACCGTTGGATCTCCAGATCCAACGGTCAGAAGACCGTCGTCAACCTCCAGACCCCCACTCTTCACACGATCTCCACTCGCGCGCACCTCTCCCCCTTTCAATTTTCTCCACGACTCCAGCGCCCCTCGCACCTCGCCAACCACCGCTGGGTCTTCCCCAGTCATCCACCATCCTCGCGCATCATCCCACGACTCCCGTCGTCTTCCCACTCGCTCCTCACAACCCTCGAAAACCACGTCGACCACCACCACTTCTGCCATCATCGCCCTTCAAATACTCCGTCCTTCCCACCGTTCACCCTCGTCCACCTTTACGTGGGGAGGGGCCCAGCCCTCCTCCGCCTCCCTGTGACAGGGGGAGGCGCGAAGATAGAGCGAAGACGACCCATCCCCCGGTGAGACCCTCCGCCTTGAACGGCGGAGCTGCGACGCCTCTTAGCGACTGCCCGAGCTGCACCAGGTGGCTAAAGGTGTTCAGCGAAGACCCATGCATCGTTCCCGATGTCCAGCCCAAGCCCCCGCTCCGCCTCCGATCAGGTAAGCTCTTCTTCTCCTTCCTCTGCATTTTTTCCTTAATTTCATTAATTTTCAAGGCCGTTCCCGTAGCTTTCACCCTCCGATGACCCCCTCTTAGCTTCACCATCGTTCCCCCTTTCACGCGCCACTTTCCGATCATCTCCTTCCTCCTTCAGACCTAAAACCATCTCCAACCCACCTCCTCCGCCACCCACGGCGGAGGAGCTCAGAGATGCCACCTTCTCCGCTCGCATAGCTCCCATCTCGCTCACCCATTCACGCACGCACTTCTATATGCTCAGCTATGCATTATTAAGCTGCAGGTCTCCAAAGCCCTCAATGGCCGGACATTCGCCGGCGCCAACTTCGTCAGCGGCCCTTTCGGTTTCAAAGCTCCGCCGGATTGAACTGAGTTGCCCTGCACCTTCCCGAGCTCCGGGCTCCCTCGAAGATCACTAGTGGAGCTTCGGGGAGGTCGAGTGCAGCCGGGAACGAGCGGCGGAGGAAAGCCACCTTCGCCGGAGCTCGTTATTCACCGCCAGCCGAAGACGAGGGAGAAGAGCAGTTGCCGTTGGATGGTCCCCTTCCAGCGACCATCCAACGGCCCCGATGCGGTCACGTCACCGACTTCAGGAGCCATTCGATCACCACGATCGGATAGCCCACACCTAGCCACGTGGCGTCACCAGAACACGCCCGAGCCTTCGTCTCCGGACCTCCAGGCTTGGGACCTCCGAGCCTTCACGAGCCTGCACCGAGCCAAAGCCTGCGCCCGAGCCAGCCGAAGCTTCATCCGAGCCTCTGCGGAATCCGAGCCTGAATCCGAGCCTGGGATAGCGCGTGTTTGGCACGTGCTTCCTGGGCAAATTGCAGTGTAGCCCACGAACTTCTTCAAATTTGCAAAAAGTTCCCCGCGCGTTTGGTAAAATTACAGGGAAGGGCTCGCGCCTTATTTTTATTACGTTTTAGTCCCTCTCAGGGACCTTTTTGTAGTTATCTTTTCTTGTTTTATTTCAGTTATGCCCTTAGCTTCCTTGTTGCATATCTTGAGCTACGTAGCTCCAAATGAGTTGATTTCGGTTTCATTTTAACGCTTGTTTGACGTACTTTTTAATGGCATATTTGTTCACTTGACATTGACACTGTGATCTCAATGTACTTTGAATTAACTCTAGTGTTTTTTTGTATGCCTTTTTGATTAGCCTTGCACTTTATGTCAAACGAGTTGTTGCTTCATTTAAATCTGAAATCAATTTTGGTTTAGTTGGCTCATCCTTTTAACCTAGGGCATATTTCCATTGCATCGCATTGCATTTTATGGCATTTATTTGCATGATAAAAATGATTAAAAAATGCATGTTTAATTTTAATGCATTGTTGTGTCTCTGCATGATTTGACCTATATGCCTTTAACTCAACACTTAATTAAAATAGATAGAAATCCAATTAATTACAGAGAGGCTCGTGTCCCTGAGTTCGACCTTGGTTTCTTACCAAGTAAAAAAAAATAACGACCATCGCATTCTTATCTGAAATATATCAATGAGATGGTCTCTTTGATGACCAAAATCGGCCCGACTGCTACGACATGTTGAAGTGCTAATTCAGCACTCTTAAAGGGCCGATTTTGCGGCTCATCAAATGGCGCCGTTGCCGGGGACACGACTCATTTCTTACATTTTTTGGATTTTTGTTTGTTTAATTTAGTGTTCTTTTTTTTTGTCAAATGATCACATATTTTGCATATAAAATTTTTCTTTCTTATTTGATATCTAACCATTGTTTTTGTGGCAGGGCCCTTGATGGATTAAGGAGGCGAGGAGCAGGACGCTCCCCACTGCGAGGAGCCGCAAGAGCATGCTTGGAGCCTATAAGGAAGAAAAGAAAAAAAATATGTGTCGCATTTTATTGTAATAATTCATCTTCTACAGCGGTCTTCGATTGAAGACTCGCGATTGTAATCGAACGATCATGGTTGTGTGGGGATCTTCCCCACTTGAGTGTCGACCTAGGACTAGGCACGCGGCTCTCCGAGCTCATTTTATTTTTTTTGTGCTTGATCGTAGGTAGGACACACTAAAATATAGACGCATGTAATCTCGCCTCACTTAGCCAAACTTAAATGGATATCATTCCCCGCTAATAGATGCATGATTAGGTGCGGTTTTATTCGACTTGCATACATTGATTTTGGTTCTCAAAACGGCCCTAGTTTTTTTTCACGGATTTATCGTCAAATCACTGCATGATTTCTCGCTTAGCCTAAATCGCGTTTTTTTATCGAATACATGTTTTTCTCGGCTTTCATTTCCTAGCTTGATCACCTAGGATTAATGGAAAATGAAATGAACAGTAGACGATGATTTCCTGATTGATGTGCTAACCTTAATTCAGTGATAATTCTAAATAAAATTGGGACTGTTAATTGCAAGTCAACCAAAAAAATGGAGTAAAAATCGGTTTTGGGAGAGCAACACCCTTGGTTACGCGTTGGTTTTTATTTCACATTTTTTCTCCGTGTAATTATCTAACGTTTTATCACCAATAAAACCGACAAGATAATCAACCAACCTTGGTTGGTTTCATGTGTGAGTTGGTGAAACTAAGGGATTGCTTGCTTGATTGAGCCATGTTTGTTGCGACACACACCCTAGAACCTTAGTCACTCCATTTCATCTCCGAAGATTCAACCGCTCCCTTGTATATCCATCCCTCTTCTTCGTTCACCTTGGGTCTCTCCCAACATCAAATTCCATCTTTATACTTAGGCTAATCTCAGCCTAAGTATAGGGGGGACCCGAGTCCCTGTGATTTCTCTACTCCTCTTTTCTTGCCTTTATACTTAGGTTATTTCTAACCTAAGTATAGGGGGAACCCCTCTTAGCTCCCGTATATTTCGCTATACTTAAATGGACCTATGTACTTGTAACTCCTAGTGCTATGAGGACATAGCAAAGTTTAAGTATAGGGGGGTATACCGTATATATCGTATATTTACTTTAGCTATAATCTGAAAAATTTGAAAAATTTAAAACTTTTTGGCTAAGGTAAAAGTCTTGGGACTAAGAGAACTCAAATGATTTCGCGGCTTTTCGATATTATGTTACACTATCTTTTATAAAAATATTTTCGAAAATGATTTTTCCTTATTTGAAAAATTCTTTTGAAAATGTTTTGAAAAACTTTTTACTTTGTGTAACATGGTTTTGAAAAAATCGCCTTCTCTTTTCAAGGAAAGTTGAGTCTAACATGTGTTTTAACTTTATTAAAATCCATAAAAATGAGAAAAACCTTAAAACCCTTTAGGAGCCGTTAGTGACTACTAAGCCCAATTAAGTAAGCCGCATTCAGTGAGGGTTCGCCCTTAGCAGATTGGATGGTTTAGAGGACATCGCGTAAGGCCCCGTCCTCAAGCAACGGGCTTCGTTCTGTACTTACATCCATATTGGCTGAATTGCAGATGCTCAATTGAGTTTAGGGAGTTCTAATATCTCTCGATGTTCAAAAAAAATGAAATAAAAAATGTGTCTTGTTTTTGAATGAAGAAGTTGGATTAGTCCTCTTCGCTTACACTTTCACCCAAGATCTGAATTGGTCAAGGAGACTTAGCTTTTTGAGGTCTTTGAGATTTTTAGGTTAACCAGCCTTAGCCATCAGGGTCATTGACTTAATCATCCATATTCCCCTAGGTTTCTAGATTTGCATGCTATATTCCATGCTTAGTCTCAGACAAAAGAATATGATCAGCACATCACATGCACGACTGCGGTTTTTGATGAGATGAGTTGATTTTTCACATGAGGGATTGTGATGAGGAAGTCAAGTTTGGATTTGATCTAATGATGCTCGAGGATGGGATAAAGTCTTTGGAGGCTTCATGAAACCTGAGTGTCAGCAATATTAGCCAGTATGAGAACTTGGTTCTTATACTAATCTCTTGACATTGACCTAAGTGCCAGGGTGTGAAATAAATAAAAAATTGATGATCAGTGTGCGCCAACTTTTGGTAAAAGCAGTGGAGCTAGCCACAAATTATACAAGTCAATGAAATTTCAAAGAAAAGCTCTCATTCCACAAAGTTACATATCAAAGAGCTTCCACCAAAGGCGAGCGCTCCCAAACTTTTCAAAGTGTCCACTTGGACCACCGCTATTAGGACCAGGAGTCGGGCTTGCACCAAAAAAGGGCTCTGCATCGTAAATGCTACAAGTCTGGGTGTCGAAGGTATGATAGGTACTCAATAGAGACACACCCCAGTGTACTCCCAGGAAAACAAGTGCAGATGGCTCCAACTTCTCTTGACGGACACACTGATCAACACCAAAAAAATGTGTTGCGTAAAAGGCACTAGAGAGAATCCTTGTTCCAATGAGAGGGAGAGAAGAATTGACACAATCCCATGCCCTCCATTTCTGGCCTGCCATCTACATTTTCTAAGTCTAACAACTAAAGAGACGGTGGACTGAATGCAAGATTTGATTTATTCCCTAGTGCTGAGGATTGGGTCCTTAGGAGATTTTCTCTGACCAAGATTTTGGGTGACGAATTGACTCTACTCTCAGAATTGCAGTCAACACTAAACTTCATATCCTTTAGTTTATATGTACATCAGAGAGAGTCTAGAGAAGTAGAGGAATTGGAAGCCTCTTGATTAAGGCTGGGTTGAACTCTAGAATTTTGGATCTCTAAAGTCGAGTCGACTTGATCAGATTGGATCATGTATTCACATGCACAAGGGGGTTAATCCAACTTAGTCATTCTTTTTGATGCTCGAGGACGAGCATAGTTTAAGTATAGGGGGTGATGAAACTCGATTTCATCATCTTTATTTCCTATTATTAACCCCCTTGCTTAAGCTGAGTGTCAATAAATCCCAGTAAAAGTCTTGTAATTAACAGAGTCCTAAATAAATTAAAAATCACAAAAAAATGACAAAATGAAAATCGTGGTATTTTTAGACTTAAAAATACCCTCAAAAATATTTCGGGTCTTTGTTTGATCTCATTTCCAGTTTTAATCAACATGAAACTTGTAGATCTCGTCAAGATCTACAACTTTCATGTTTTGAGTTTTCTCAAATTCGGCCATCTTGACCTTCTTTTTTTAACTGGAAGATTGAATAAATCTGATTGGGCCACGTGGCCCGTCCATTTTTGTCCCATCCGCCGCCATCAGGCCTCATCCACGCATGCTCATGTCCCCAGCCATCAGATCCTCTTCAGAACTTCATCACCACCGCACGTAAGCGCCTTGCGCAGAGCGCGCCACGTGGCCATTCGTAGACCACCCGATCGCGTCCCTGACTTTCCATCTCAACCGATGTTTCCGCCTCTTTCCTCAGCCTCTCGATCAAACCTAATTTCTAATCCAAGCCGTCCGCTAGCACGCATGCGCCAACTCGATACGTGGCAGCCCATCTGCCTTTAAACTCTCCATCCCCGATCTGATCCACACCGATCCTTTGCGCATTGCTCTCTACCATTGGATCTTCAGATCCAATGGTCAGAAGACCGTCGTCAACCTCCAGACCCCCACTCTTCACACGATCTCCACTCGCGCGCACCTCTCCCCCTTTCATTTTTCTCCACGACTCCAGCGCCCCTCGCACCTTGCCAACCACCGCTGGGTCTTCCCCAGTCATCCACCATCCTCGCGCATCATCCCACGACTCCCGTCGTCTTCCCACTCGCTCCTCACAACCCTCGAAAACCACGTAGACCACCACCACTTCCGCCATCATCGCCCTTCAAATACTCCGCCCCTCCCACCATTCACCCTCGTCCACCTTTACGCGGGGAGGGGACCAGCCCTCCTCCGCCTCCCTGTGACAGGGGGAGGCGCGAAGATAGAGCGAAGACGACCCATCCCCCGGTGAGACCCTCCGCCTTGAATGGCAGAGCTGCGGCGCCTCTTAGCGACCGCCCGAGCTGCACCAGGTGGCTAAAGGTGTTCAGCGAAGACCCGGGCATCGTTCCCGATGTCCAGCTCAAGCCCCCGCTCCGCCTCCGATCAAGTAAGCTCTTCTTCTCCTTCCTCTGCATTTTTTCCTTAATTTCATTAATTTTCAAGGCCGTTCCCGTAGCTTTCACCCTCCGATGACCCCCTCTTAGCTTCACCATCGTTCCCCCTTTCACGCGCCACTTTACGATCATCTCCTTCCTCCTTCAGACCTAAAACCATCTCCGACCCACCTCCTCCGCCACCCACGGCGGAGGAGCTCAGAGCTGCCACCTTCTCCGCTCGCATAGCTCCCATCTCGCTCACCCATTCACGCATGCACTTCTATATGCTCGGCTATGCATTATTAAGCTGCAGGTCTCCAAAGTCCTCAATGGCCGGACATTCGCCGGCGCCAACTTCGTCAGCGGCCCTTTCGGTTTCAAAGCTCCGCCGGATTGAACTGAGTTGCCCTGCACCTTCCCCGAGCTCCGGGCTCCCTCGAAGATCACTAGTGGAGCTTCGGGGAGGTCGAGTGCAGCCGGGAACGAGCGGCGGAGGAAAGCCACCTTCGCCGGAGCTCGTTATTCACCGCCAGCCGAAGACGAGGGAGAAGAGCAGTTGCCGTTGGATGGTCCCCTTCCAGCGACCATCCAACGGCCCCGATGCGGCCACGTCACCGACTCCAGGAGCCATTCGATCACCACGATCGGATAGCCCACACCTAGCCACGTGGCGTCACCAGAACACGCTCGAGCCTTCGTCTCCGGACCTCCAGGCTTGGGACCTCCGAGCCTTCACGAGCCTGCACCGAGCCAAAGCCTACGCCCGAGCCAGCCGAAGCTTCATCCGAGCCTCTGCCGAATCTGAGCCTGAATCCGAGCCTGGGACAACGCGTGTTTGGCACGTGCTTCCTGGGCAAATTACAGTGCATCCCACGAACTTCTTCAAATTTGCAAAAAGGTCCCCGCGCGTTTGGTAAAATTACAGGGAAGGGCTCGCGCCTTATTTTTATTATGTTTTAGTCCCTCTCAGGGACCTTTTTGTAGTTATCTTTTCTTGTTTTATTTCAGTTATGCCCTTAGCTTCCTTGTTGCATATCTTGAGCTACGTAGCTCCAAATGAGTTGATTTCAGTTTCATTTTAACGCTTGTTTGACGTACTTTTTAATGGCATATTTGTTCACTTGACATTGACACTGTGATCTCAATGTACTTTGAATTAACTCTAGTGTTTTTTTGTATGCCTTTCTGATTAGCCTTGCACTTTATGTCAAATGAGTTGTTGCTTTATTTAAATCTGAAATCAATTTTGGTTTAGTTGGCTCATCCTTTTAACCTAGGGCATATTTCCATTGCATCGCATTGCATTTTATGGCATTTATTTGCATGATAAAAATGATTAAAAAATGCATGTTTAATTTTAATGCATTGTTGTGTCTCTGCATGATTTGACCTATATGCCTTTAACTCAACACTTAATTAAAATAGATAGAAATCCAATTAATTACAGAGAGGCTCGTGTCCCTGAGTTCGACCTTGGTTTCTTACCAAGTAAAAAAAAAATAATGACCATCGCATTCTTATCTGAAATATATCAATGAGATGGTCTCTTTGATGACCAAAATCGGCCCGACTGCTACGACATGTTGAAGTGCTAATTCAGCACTCTTAAAGGGCCGATTTTGCGGCTCATCACAAGTGAAGCCGTATTCCCGACGAAAGGAGCATTAATCTGATTCTTCCTTAAGAAAGCAATATCATCATTCATCAAATCAATGCGCTTTGTCATCCGATTCAAGATATCACTCATAGAAATCGAGGGAGGTGACTCCATCAGGTCAGACTCGGGGTGGATGTGACGGTGGAGGTGGGTAATACACAGGTGGGGATGGAGATGGGTAGAAGTCCGAGTCGTGATACTGTGGCTGAGGCAGGTATGTACAAAAATCAGAAAGGATCCTCCTGATAAAAGGGAGGTGGATCGGCTGGAGCGAGCGAGGGATCCGCAAAGTCCGGATAAAATGCACTCCAGGGATCCATCTCAAAATCAAAAGGAAATGATTCGGGGGAGCACGAAGGTCAAGTCAAGAGAATGAAGAATAAGGCGCAAAATGCGCAGAGATGATCTAGGACGCACACAAAACAATCACAGACAAAATGAAAAGAATGCAAACCCTCAATTCACCTACTCAACTCGGTAGAGACCGAAAAGTCGGTCTTTTTATCTTTTCTGTTTTAGAGTTTGGTGAGAAGTCCAAAATTTTGCAAACACTTAGGGGGTTGAAGATGGGATTTGGGCACTAACCTTAGTGTGTGCGCGGGCAAATAAAAACGAAGACAATGAGGGGATTACTTGCCCCAAGAGAATTTTTCTTTTTGGTTGATTTTAGGGTCGAGTAATGTTAGCAGTCCCAATTTTATTGATTATCACTTTTTTTGGATTTTAATAAGAAATGCACGAGCCTATCGGGGAATCGATTCCTTTAAGCACCTAAGTTTGCAAAATCAGAGGTAGAGTCGGAAAAGCAATGCAAGCGGCAAAACGATGATGTATGCTAAAGAGAAATGCTCACCTTGCCTCCAGCACTCTACATGCAAAGATACTCAGCAGAATTGAAACCTATCTATATGCAAATGCAAAAGCCGATGAAATCGCCCTAAGTTTCAGAAATTGCTATTAACGGGAAGAACCACAAGTTGACCACCAATCCTCAACCCTAGAGTTCGGTCTAGGCTCACCCCTCCTCTGCCCAACACACTTCAGTTTCGGAGAAAGCGCTTTGCGAGGAGAGCTCGCGACGCGACGGATTGAAGGTGATGATCAACTGTTTAAAATTTGACTAAGTCCAAACGAAACTATAGGCACATGCAAAATATTAGGTGTTTGGCCTTAGTCTATCACAAGCAATCCTAAAACTAGGGTCTCAATCACACAAAATAAATAAAATCGAAAAACAAAACAAAATAAAAAGAATGCGAGAAAACACGAAAAAGCCACGATGAGCCCCCAAGTGAACAATCACTTGGAAATTAGGCTCAAGAGTCCAAGTCCGGGGGTACCTGTATTATTACAATAAATAGGTCTCTCTCTCACAAATTACACAAACAAATGCAATAAGAGAAAATGCAAATAAAGTTGAGCTCGGTCTTCAAAACTTCTCTTCTCGTCTCCTTGGTGCTAGGTGGGCTAGAGCCGGCTTCAGTGGGTGCGTCGGCGCCTCGAGTGACGCACCTCCCTCGGTCCGCGGTACCTCGCAAAAAGTCAACAAAGAAGAGGGATTAGACAGCTCAAGAGATATATCAAAAATAATACAAATAGAAATAAAAATGAAATAGTGAAAAGAAAAGCCGCAGAGTAGACAACCAATCACAAGTACAAAGCAAAAACTGATCTACGCGCTGTTGCTCCCCGGCAACGGCGCCATTTGATAAACGCAGAAATGAGCGCGGTCGTATTGACTCACAAGGCGAGTCAACAGTCGGTGTATTGACCACACAAAATCCTAGGTTTAATCAACAATTAACCCACACTAAAGATTAATAATTAGAAATAAATGTGGAGTTAAAATTTATTTTTAACTCTGCACAAATGATGTATAGGGACAATAGAGTTCGAACACAGGGAGCAAGCAGGGTAATTCAAATAGTTGTGCACACGTGAATGTGTGTGAAGTCTACACTAAGCAAGCAATCAAAGGAATTTTTGTGGGTTTTTAATTTTTTTTTAATTTTTAATTTTGTATTTTGATTTTCAATTTTCTGATTTTTATAATTTTATATTTTATATATATATATATATATAATTTTTTTTCAATATTGGAAAGTATATTCGAAGTAATAAAAGAGAAGATAAAGTATTTATAAAAATGTGCAAAAATAACCAAAAATTCAGAAATAAAATGTTTTTGGTATTTTTGAGATTTTTACTGTTTTTGTGATTTTTGGGTATTTTTCAAGGTGTTTTTGGTATTTTTAAAAGCTGAAATAAGGGCAAATAGTGAAATATGTGCTGGCTGTGAGTAAAATGGGAATTAAAATTAGCAAACAGCAACCAAATTTTTTCACACTACTTTTCAAATGAAGAGAATGAAATTTAGAACAAACAGGAACTGAGTTTGTATTTTTCTGAGTTTTCCTTGATTTTATATATTTTTTTGAAGTTTTTGAGTGTTTTTAAATTTTTAGTTTTTTCTTTTGAGATTTTTAGTGATTTTTGGACTGACACTAAAATATGGTAAAATACACACTAGGGAATTTTTTTGGAATTTTGCGAGGTATTTTGATATTTTTTGGTATTTTCTAAGCTAGACAATTGGCAAAAAGCATGTTTTTGATTTTTAATAAATAGAAAAATAAAATAAAATCAAAAACTAAAATTAGGACGTGGAAGCACAAGTTAACAGGAGCTTAAGCCTATTTTTGTGGAATTTTTGGACTTAAAATGATGGTCTAATTAATTAGAACAAACACACAATCGTTAAACAAGCCTAGCAAGGGTATACATGCAATTTCTCAAACATCCAGGGGGCACATGCAAAATTCACACAAAGTTTTAAACTAAATATTCAATTTTCAGGACCAAACATCAATAACAAAACCCGCCTGGGTATCGGTATAAATTACCCACCAGGGCGCGTGACTTGCACGCGCCTGGCGAGGACCAAGATGCAATTTTCAAAATGCCCAGGGCTAACTTGCAATATGTCCAGAAAATGTATAACTAAACAGAATAATTCCTAGACTAAAAGTTAAATGCCAAAGCTACAAGGGTTATCCTGCAAAAACGCCAAGGTCACGCGCACGATGCACGTGACCTGGCGGGGACTAGTTTGTAATAACGAAAAGCCTAGGGACCTAATTATAAAGTTTACAAAAATATTAAAGCTGCAAAGGAAAGTTTCTATAGTAATTATTTAATACAAAATTTGGCTGGGTTAAGTAAGCAGAATACCCAGACAATGGGCGGCCACGGACGGTGGGATGAAGTTGACTTATGCTATGTGGCGCGCCCTCCTCGCGCGATGCCGCTTCGCGCCCATGGCCGCGATTAGATCTAGCGTGATGATCCAACGGCTGGAGAGTAACTAATCCTAGGGCTGCTGTAGCTCGCCAAGAACGGGGGCGAGATCGACGGTGCGAAGGGATCCAACAAGAACAGAGGAAGAACAGCTGTGAGCTGAACTCCCTCCGTCGATGATGGGCTCCCTCCAACGTTAGAGCTCCTCCAAAATGCCTCGGACAACACCTGGAAGCCTCCTCGAATGATTGGCGGATTCAAAATGGCGGGTAGCTCGCCGGAGTGCCGCCGTAGAGTTGATGAAGGGAGGCGGCTCCAGGAAGGTCAGACCTCAACAAAGCTGACCCCAGATGAGGTCCTCCTCGCACCTGGTAGCTGCAATCAAAGTGCACGGTGGCAGACGGTGGTCCCAGAGCAAGCACGAGCAAACTAAATAGTGAATGGTGTGAAAATGAGCTCGCCGGAGCTTGCTCCGGCGAGGTGGCGGCGTAGGTGATTGAATGGATAACGAGCGAAATGGGAGGTGGCAATCGAGTCTATAACCTAAGGCAAGTAAAACGAAGCAAAAAAAATGAAGAAGAAATGGACCTCGAGGGCTAGGATCCCAAGGAAGAACCTCGACGGCCAAATGGCCGGAGGTGGTTGTGGAATCCGCCGCCGAGCTAACTATGCACCTCGACAAGGTGTAGGATTCTCCCTCTGTCACAGGTGATCCAGCAGCACGCCCTCGGAGGTATTGTCTCAAGCCAACGCGGTTCAAAATGGAAGAGGGGCGACTGGGGGTGTTTTGAAACTGGTGAAGCGGCGACAAAAACGAGGTGACAACGGGCTGCACGATGGTCCTCTGCCCGAGGAAGAAGGTGGGCGAGCAAGAGGGATCATAGGGCATCAACTTTGCAGAAGAAACTTTCGCGAAAAGATGAAAGGATCGGCCCCCAAAAAATGTTAAGATGGGTCAAAACTTCTCTGACACAGCTACAAGAGTAGGACAAGGGAGTTGACCCGAGATCAACTCTCCAGGTCCCCTGGTTGGTCCACGTGGACCAACCAGGAAAAACTCCTAAAAAAAGATAAAAAAATATTTAAAAATAATAAATGACTTAATTAATTTTAGGTTATTAAATGAAAAATATTTATTATTTTATATAGTATTTTATTCCGATTTTTAATTATTTTTATGAGATTTATTTTTATAAGTTGCTTTTATACCCCTATATAGGTATATTATCTATATACTTGACTACTTTATTTTTATTTTGTGTATTTTAATTCTATTATTTTTATTTATTATTTTCTAAAATTATAAAATACTTTTATACACACAAATATATTTTTATTTTATTTTTCTGATATGTTTTGTATATTTAATAAAATATAGGTATGTATGGTATAGGTATGTATATAGGTATTGTCTCTATGTATTTTATGTATGTTTATTTTATTTTAAGTTTTATTTAGGTTTTTATTCTAATTTTAATATACACAATTATTATAAGTATTAATCACAAAATTATAAAAATATAAAATTATAAAAATAATGAATAAATAATAAATTGAATATTTTATTCTGTACACTTTTACAATGTGGGTCCAAAACTCAACTTTCACACCGTAGCTCCGCCAAATGCGAAACCACCACCATTGGATAGATTATTTTATTCTATATACAATTAAAGGTGAGTATGCTGCATTTGGAGTTGTCAGTTGTGAGATACGGGTCTGGGAAGTTGGGATTCTGGATTTTTATTTAGACCATAACTTTTTATCTGTACATTATTTTTCTGTGAAATCAATTTTGTATTTTTCTTTATAAAGTTATCTACAACTTTCATGTACAAAGTTTCTTTATTTGATGTGTAAAAAGTGGAACCAAAAATAGGTCTCAAAATGAATAAAGAATGAATAAAAGGTATAGGTATTTTATCTGTGTTTCTAACCTTATCTCCCCCTACTTTATTCCTTGTCGACCTAGTCATCAAGATGCCTAGGTCTCGGGGTTTCGGGTCATAAAATATTTACAATATTTTATTCTTTTTATTTTCTTTTATTTATTCTATAATTTTGGATTTAATTACAGTATTTTATACACTATTTAGATGCACATGCATGAATGCTAAGATGATGATATTAATGCTATTTACAGGCATTTGATAGGGTTTTTGGTGCCAAAATGATAGAATAAAGATGATGAAATATGGATTCATCACTCCACACCATTTATCTATTTATATCTCAACCACTTCCCATAAGTTTGAATTCATTCTATGCTGAAATTCACTGGAGGGTCTGGCATTGTCCTCAAGGTATATATGGTGTGAACTAAGAGCTGGGTTAATTTTTTGGGAGATCTGTCAATCTCCAGCCTATCACTTTGTGATTTTTCTCTAATACTTCTAGCAAGCGGATTCCTTCTGTTCAGTGAAATGCGGATGACGATGACCGGAAACTTTCCCTTAGGTCCCACAAGGAAGGCATATTTAAGAGTAGGTCTGTATCATCTAAGAAATATGGTTCTAACACTGTTGAATCTGGTTGTGTTGTTGGTGGATCTTGTGTAGCTTCGTCTCCCACCAACTAAACAGATTCATAAGTCGGATCGTCAAATATGTGTCGTATTTCGATAAAAGCCACGCCCAACCGTCTTCCTCACTCCAAGATTGTCCTAAAAGAGATGGTACTGACATGTCTAAATAAAACTTTCAGTCTTCAGGATTGTAGGATGATGCATTGAGAATGTATTCTTAAATGAGCTGGCATACTAATTGTTTGATAATGTCTTCTCCAGATGAGTGTGATTCTGCGGTTAGGTTCAGTCTCCATTGCCCAACTGTCGTAACCATGCTAAACTATGCCTCTGACTCATAAGATACTGACTTGATGTTGGATTGTGTATCAGGTCTCTAGAATCTAGTTTGCTTCATCTCTAGATCAGTATCTCCAAATTGGATTTTTCCTGAGATATAGTCAAATAGGGTTCTTGCGGTCTTAAGGAAGGGTCGCCATAAGATCATATGTGCATCTTTCCAATTCCTAGGGACATCCATGTCAAGCACTGGATAATTTTGTCCCTCGATATTGATTACGATGTTCATAATCTCTCCCCTGGGTCTCTTAGTTGTTGTATCAACAGATTGAAGTACGGTTCTTTACTTCCTAAGAGGTCCCAGATTCATATGTTCACAAAAGTGTGGTGTGCATGAGATTGATAAGGGAACTACTGTCTAGTATAGTTATAGCAAACTTGATCTCATTGATCTAGCTAGTCACGAAGTGTGCACCCATGTCTCTCTTCTTCCTTGAAATCTCATTTCTGATTAAACGAGATGTAGCGATGGGGAGAATATGCTTCTTTGTTCGACTTGAGTTCTTTTTGTTGACCCTTGTCGGTGTGCATCTCACCTTAAGATATTTTCTAAAAGCCAGATCTCTTTCTATCATCTCATCTAGGGATAAAATGATTTTGATGTCTTCTCTATATATGTGGGCCATCTCTTCATTATTTTTTGGGTTTTTGAGTTCTTATTCTTTCCAGTCGTTAGAGAACAAGGGGAAAAGGATCAATGACCATGATTGGGAATTGAAACATCACTTTTATTGAAAATGGAAGTCTGTACAAGACTCATACTGATGCTAACACTAGGACTTTAATTCGATTTTGGAAAAGAAACGACGACTGGGGCGGTGGGGTAAGATGCTACTGTTGTGAGTCTTCCTCTTCTGATTCAGACTCACTCGACTCTGAGGTGTTGTGATACTCTTGTATGACGGTTGGTGGTTTCTCCTATTCTTCTTCATCAGATGTATGCTTAGGCGTGGACACTGGGCTATGTCACATCGTTATGTTGCTCGATCAGACATGGTTACAGTCTTTCCATTTTTAAGAGAAATATGATTGTTAACATCATGGAAAGGACCTCCTATTCAGGTAAAGAACATTATGAGATTAATACATGATATTGTGTCCAAGATTATTGGGATTAGCTTGAACTTGAGCGGGAATCTTGGTTTGTGGTGCGGTGCGCTCATCTCTCCATTTGGAGAGTCGATTTATATGCCCTCTCGGATGCCACCCTTGGGTCAGCCTTTGCTGGAATTCACAGGAGGGGTTAGCAATTTCCTCGAGGTATATATGATGTGAACATAGAGCTGGGTTAATCCCTTGGAGATTCGACAATCTCCAGTCATTCTGTCTCCATGGACCAAATGTTGCTTCTGTATTTTCTCCTGCCTCATGATCTGAATTCTCATACTCGATGTTAGATTCAGTGTCACGTCTTTGAAACCAAGTTCGCTTCATTGACGGACCCGCTGATCACCCTATGTTAATAGTGTTACGTTGTTGTAGTATGACAATCATGCTCGATAAAAGATTAGCCACACGAATCGATGAATCAACGAATTAATTAATATGTGGTTTTATGTATTTTTAACCTAGGCAAGCCCCAGGGTCGACTCAAGGAGGAAAAAGAAACAACATCAGATCAAAGTAGAAGAATTAGCTCACGTTTTTTCCAACGGTTTTTTTGTATTTTTAAATGCAATAAATGAGGGACATGCAATTTTGGCAAAGTTTAGGGACTAAAATAAAATTTACGATCAAATTAAGTGCAAAAATCCTAAAACTTGGTTAGAATGTGAAATGCGATGAAATTAAGGTATTTTAATTTTTTTGGAATTTTTGGATGCAAAATGAATTAATTATGTATTAAATATGTAGACTAGTTGATTTTGAGTTATTTAATTTTAAAATATAACAAACGTTAATATTTTCCAAAAAATTAAATTATCCTAAATAGATCTATCTAAGAGGTATCCAAAATAATTTTTAATTTATAAAAATACTACAATGATTGCTGATAAATTCACCATTTAATTTATTGTGACCTAGATATGCACACAAATAAGATGAAATTTGGATGCAGAGTAGAACAACTTAAAATCTACCTACAGTGACTTTTTGGGATTTTTTAGATCAACGAATAATTAAATATCATTTTCAGAGAATAAAATTGGTAAACTTCGCAAGTTTTTACCCAATTAACTATAATAAATAATTATCTGATCACAAAAATATAAATAAATGCTCGTTAGATAGAAAGTTAGTTTCTTTACAACATGTTATTTTTGTAATTAAAAATGACATTAAATAAAGGTGCAAATAAATATTGGAACACATGGTTCTAAATGCAATTATAGAAATAAAATTGAATTAAGAAACATGCACAGGGACTTACACGTGAGGTGGGATAGATATGGCGGGTAGATGGGCACGCGACGCTCTGCGACTGGACTCAGTGGCTGAGGGAGGAGCACCAGCACACAAGAGAGGAGGCTCCATGTGGCAGTCGAGTGGCACGACGTTGGATGACATGTCGGTCGTGCATGGTGGCGTGCCAGAGCTGCGACTGGCAGGCTCGACCATGGGTTGCTCCAAGGGTGCAGCTAGTGGTGTACGAGAGTCACGCGAAGGAGAGGAAGGAGGTGCTGGAGCTGAACCCGAAGCTCGTTGGTCTCGTCTTCACGTTACAGTGGTTGGAGAGGCAACACATAGCAGAGACACGAGGCATGAAGTTTTGGAGGCTATCGTCGGTAGCTATAGCAGAGAAGATGGGTCCTCTCTTGTAGTCCAAGGTTAGTGAAGAATCTGGAGGTGCGGATGCGCTAGGCACGGAGGAGCTGCATGGGGGTGGCTGGCTGTTGCGCTGCCGGTGGTGACCACGTGTGGAGGGTGAAGCTGGAGGCCACGAGGCACAACAGGATATGCGGCTTGCTGTGAAGGGGGTCGCTCGCGCGTGGCACGCAAGGCTGGTGGAGTTCGAACAGTCGCGTACGGACGGGTCATTTGGTTGAAAGCGAGGCTGGTACACGATGATGTCAGACACGTGGTTGATCAAGGGGTATGTACGTCGAGATGTAAGCACTGATGCTGTTGCGGGTGGAGAGTGGTCGTGGGTGGTGCAACAACCACTACATGCGTGGGCCCTTCATTTCCCTGCAGGAGTTCAAGCCGAGTTCCATGTTTGATCAGAGGAAGATGTTCCTCTCTGGTTATGTTGTTCAAGATCACACACGTGAAGGACCTACAAAGGAGGATGCTGGTTCGGGCTTGGAAGCTCTGCCTCGGACATGCAAGTGATGTAGGATTTGAGGGGAAGGGGGATGTGGCAGTCATAATCGTAATGGAGGAAAAGGGGACCTAGAATCCTCAACTCTTTGCAAGAGTCAAGGTTGATCGGATGAGCAGGGTCTTGACGGATTGATTAGGTGAGCGGTCGAAAATGATTTGGATGGTGGATGAAGGGAAGATGGACCGGGGAAGAAGCAAGATAGAGGAAAGGGGAAGATGAGGGTGACCGGACTATGCGGTGGTGAAGAGTGTAAGGCGAAGCTTAAAAAAAGAACGAGGGAGGGCGAACAAAGGAGATGACAGAGAAGAAGAAAAGGAACAAAGAAGAAGAAAATAGAAGGAAATCACATGTAGTTCGCATGTAGTTGGAGCTGATGCAGGAGTAGCCACGGTTGTTGCTTGAGTCACCGGAGGAGTGACAAGCTCAGCAAGCTTCGTGCAGAGCTTCCGGCAGCGGAGGATGACTCGATGTCGGATCTCGCCTGCGAAAGAGGATCTTCGCTCGAACCTTGTGGCCTTCCAGCTGTCACCTGAGTCAGCTAAGATGGCTCTCCCTCTCTCACAGACTTTGGCAGATGAAGATGAATGAAGGGGATGAGGGGAATACAAAGAGGAGGAAGATGAGGGGAAGTTAGAAAAGAAGTGGGGTGGAATATGAGGGGAGAATGGGGAGTTGGTGGCTTGGGTGGGAGTTGGAGTAGAGAAGAAGTAAAAGGAAAAAAATATAAAATAAAATAAGTAGGTTGCTAGAAATAATGAATAGGGAAAAGAATAAAAGTAGAAGAAAAATATAATAAATTAAAATAAATAAATAAAACGAATAAATAATAAAATTATAAAATAGATTACGAACATAATTTAAAACGGGATGAAATGTGGCGGCCCTAGGAGCTGTCGCGTGTCGCGCTTAGAAAAATCAAAAATTAAATGTAAAAAAAAAGCAATAACAAAAGAGATCAAATCAAAAAGTGGTCA
Source organism: Ottelia alismoides (assembly GCA_037367405.1). Classification (NCBI taxonomy): domain Eukaryota; kingdom Viridiplantae; phylum Streptophyta; class Magnoliopsida; order Alismatales; family Hydrocharitaceae; genus Ottelia; species Ottelia alismoides. The sequence goes on along the minus strand of JAZKJV010000565.1, from coordinate 498,900 downwards.
ACAAAAAACTTGTTCGTCTCGACGAGATCTACAACTTTTGTGACGGATCGAAAATCAAAATAAGCCATATGTACAAAGTGTATTTTTGGGTGGTATCTTATAGGTATAAAATACCGTATTTTTTAATCTTCTATAGATTTTTTTATCATCTTTTAAAAAGAGAAAAATGAAAATAAAAGTAGATAAATATAAAAGGAATATTTACAATTTAATTTATTTTTTTTGATTTTTTAATACAAAGATAAATGAAGGGTATTCTGGTCAATATGTACAATATACAATAGGGGCCCAAAACCCAAGTTTCACATACGAACTCTGATTTTTATGAAGTTGGTCTTCTCTTGAAGGTATTTGAATGTATATTACTTTAAAAGTGAGTAGACCTAAATTGGACATTGTATGAGAGACATATTCACATTTTAAGGCTCTTAGTCTCAAACTGGGGCTCGGATTTTATTGGTTGATTTTACAGGTAGTAGTTATTTTTTTTTTTCCTTTATTAGTGTTAGTAATATATATACTATAGAGTTGATTTTATTGGACTTAGAATTAGTATAAGTTGATATTAAATAGGTGATTTTAGCAATATACATTTGAATATGTACAAGTGGATTTGGCTTCTTATTTAATGCAAATATACGTGCTAAAATGTGAACATTAATTATACATGCATGAATGCAAATAATGCACTATAAAAGGGAAGATATACAGCTAATTGTTGGGGAACGAAGTTCTATTTTCAACTTTTAGAGGTCATGAATCATAGATTCATCAACCCCCTATACATAAACCTTGCTTATCCTAAGCAACTAAAATGGAATGCAAAAGTGAAAGGATTTTAGGTTCCATAACAAGGTCATGAACAAAAGGTGAAAATGAAGCTCGACTCGATCTTTGGATTAATAATGTGGCAGAACCTTATTGAGAATTGAATTTAAGACCTAACAACCTTTAAGTTACACAAGTCTCTATTCAAGTGCCTCTAACAGTCAGGTCAGAACAAAACCTCATACGCAAATTCTGGTGATTGTGAATCTTACTTGTACTGTGTAAGTGAAATATAGCTCTCCACATCAGAAATGGCAAAGAAACAACCTCATCTAACAAGGTAACTCTAATTCCCCGATCTAGCAACTCTTTCCTCGAGGAACGATGTATTCCCTTCTAAGTTCATGTGCGACCTACTCAAGAAGAGAGGGTAAGAGAAGAGAATGGATAGTGACCGGTGTAGTCACATTATCCGTGGAGCCTGACCACTGTAACCAAGTCTCCAGCTTGCAGGTTTCCTCGATTATGAGACTTTGAGGCATATGCCTTGCAAATATACATACTCCGACATGAATGTTATTTTTCAATATGGCATATCTAATTTTTTTGGAGTTCCTTCTTTCTTTTTTCTTCTTTTTGTTCTCTTTTTTTGACTATATACAAGGTACAACATGTACATCATGAGTTTATCCTCTTGAGCTAGTAGACTATCCATCTTTTGAAGCATTATTGCAACCCACAATATCCCGTGTGTTAGACGTTGACGCCACTAGGGACTAGAGATGCACTACCCTCCCTAGAAGGATGGATGTTTCCACCTGTGTGCTACTCCAAACCAAAGGATTCTACCTCCTCACCACCTCATCAATAAAGGGCTATGTGCATGGTGCTTGTCCAAGTTAGGTCACAGTCTAAAAGAATCGTGCATGTATACGAAATATTCTATTTAGACCAATCAAGATGACATGTGAACATAGACTTACAGACTCAAAGATTTAAGCCACTCGACCTGAAAAAATCTTAACTCTAGTTCCTATAATGTTCCTATGAAATTAGGTAGATTAAGGTCAAATCAAATCCATCCTCGACTTCTATTCATAACTTGGTTCAGAACCCACTAACTTTTCACTTTGCATATGCTAGATATGCGGATGAAATGAAGATGACATGCTATAGAGATCAATGCAAGATAATTTTTTGAATGCAAGGATGACATGCAGAAGTAAATAAGAACCCTATTTTTTTTCTTTCTTTTCCTTTTCTTTTTTTTCTGAAAAAAGTTGGTATACCTCCTATTTTACAACAAAAATTACAAAGATATTATTTACAAGAATTTTACAACTTTTTACACAAGTATTATGCAAGTTATACAATATACATACCATACAAGTATACATGTATTTATTTTTTTTTCTAATTTTATCCAAACTGTAATTATTGCATAATATATACAAAAATACATGAAAGCATGAGCTATGGGTAAAGTATATATAATATATACACACCCCCTATACGTAGCATGTGCTATGTCCTCAAAGCACAAGAAGTGAAAAAAAGACATAGCTCGTGCTAAGCGTAGGAGAGTTAAGATAACAAAAAGGTATAGAAGTCGATCCGCCCCCCTATACTTAGGCTCCGGCGACCTAAGTGTAAAAATGGGGCGAACAAGGTCAAGAGGGGAAATAGATGAGTATATATACATGATGGGCAATGATCCCCTCTATACTTAGGCTCCAGTAAGCCTAAGTCCATAACAGATGTGATTGTGAGAACCGATGAGATCCGGAGAATATACAGAGAATGGTGAAGAGACTCAGGTCACTCTCTCCCTATACTTAGGGTTTGGTCATCCTAAGTATACCCATACAATGAAATGATATGGAGCCGTGGTGAGTGATACGAATCACTGGGGAGGGAGGGAAATAAAAGAAATAAAATATATACAAGGAGGGGTGAGAATATGCAAGGATCAAGAAGGTTTGTGATGAACCTTCTTGCAGTAGCGAGGAGGTGGGTACTATACATATGTGTCTATGTCGGAATCGTCCTCAGATGAATGATAGTGAGGTGTAGGAATCGTCCAACGAGGGTCGACACACAGATGCTTGCTCATATATGGCTTAAGAACAGCCGAACTGAGCTCACTCATATATACCACCTCATCCGGACCCGATGAGGACTCCTCCGAAAATTCCTTCTTCGGTATGTTGAAGCAAATTTTCTTAGTCACTTTTCTAGAACCTGAATCATTGGGAGGGAGAGGAGAGCGACGTGCCTCGAGGGGTTTGGGGGAAAACATCGAGGAATCAATTCTCGACTTCCTCTCGCTTGATAACCGACTAGAGGAAGGAGCAACCATATTTTTAGGTGGGGTCAATTCAATCCTGGTTGTCTGCTTTGAAGGTATGGGATGTGGTGCGGTGCTGACCATGGGTTCCTCATCAGACGAGTCACAATATAGATTGCACTATTCTTAAAGGGTCAATGCGCATCTCAGGGAGGTACTAGTGATTCGGTTGGCTTCTGATGAATCTCTATTTCATCACCTTTATTCTATCATTTTGGCCTTAAAAATCCTAGCTAATGCATGTAAATAGCATCAACTTGTACAGAATAGCATTCATCATTTATTGCATTTATTATGTAATATTATTGTTTTAATGCCAAACTTATAGAATAAAGAGAAGAAAAGAAAAATAATAAAAAAACAAAGATATTTTATGACCCGAAGCCTCGAGATCAAGTCAAGAATTGAATTGGTCGACAAGGAATAAAGTATGGGGAGATAAGGGCCAAAAACACAACAAAAACCCAATTCTTTTATTCACTATTTATTCATTTTTGACACCTATTTTATTCTTTATTATTTATGCATAAAATAAAAAACTCTAAACATGAATGTTGTAGATAATAATGTAAATGAAAAATGTAAAATTGAGTTTGTACAAAAATAACACAAAGTGTACATTTTATAAACAAAATAAAAAGCTAAAATCCCAACTTCATAGACCTGTATCTTCCAAATAAAAACTCAAAATATATCAAAATCATCTCTAATTGTATATAACTTCTAATAAAACTATTTTAATGGAGGTGGTTTCATATTTTTTGGAGTTAAAGTGTGAAAGTTAGGTTTTGAACCCTCATTGTACATAATACCCGAATAAAATATTCAATTTATTCATTCCTTATTGTTTTTGCAAATTCACATTTTTATAATTTTGTAAATATCATTTATAACACATACACACCTTGAAACTAATATGAAACAACAAATAAAACATTAAATAAAACAAACATATAAAAACATAGGCAAAATACCTATGCTATTACTTATACATAAATAAAAGTGAAATTCAATCTTTTATATTTAGTCTTCTATTTTTTATACTCTTATAAATATTATTTATATTCTATTAAAAATATTTAGAGAAATTAAAACCGGATAAAATACATTAAAATAAAATAATATATATAATACATAGATGAAATACATATAAGTATACCTATACAAAATATACCCTTATTTATATAAGTGTACAAAATATATCATAAAAATATAATTAAAATATATTTATGTACATAAAAATAAGTTCTAAATATATAAAATAAAAGAATAAAATATACAAAATAATATATACAAATAGTCAAAATAGAGATAAATATACCTATAAATATACCCCTAAAATTAACTACTAATAAATAACACCCAAAAATAAATAAAATCATATTAAAATACTTCATAAAATAATTTTTTTATACTAAAAATTTAATAAAATTATTTACTATCTATAAATAATTATTTTTGAATAAAACATGTTGTTTTGTCTTGTAGTGACCTGACGCAGACCAATCATGTCAGGCCGCTCGTTGACCTCTGGTCAACTATCTCCCCCGACCTTCTGACTTGTCAGAAGTGTCGAATCCCTTCTTTTCTTGCATTTTCTCCGCTCGATCGGTCCATCAACAACCTTCTATCCCTTCATGGGATTTCATCGTGATTATTCCGCGATTCACGCTGACCTTCTGGATCTCATGTACATGCGCTTGATTCTTTCCATTTCACAGGTCAATAAGGGTGCCCCATGATGTAGATAAATAACCCCACCTTCTTCCTACTTCGATTTTGGTCAACATCTGAGTCCTAGAGCCCCTAATGTCGGCTAAAGTGCATATCCTCGTGACAGGGGGAGTCCCATGAGGTTGGAAGTCTCGCGGAGGAGGAAGGTGCACCCAAGGCGATCGCCTACGGCGATGTCTCTGCTCCCTTGTCTCCGGCCAGTTATGAGCTGTGCTATTTGCTTTCTTTAGCTTAGAATTAGTCGTAGGTTTCATTTCGAGCATTTTATTTCGTGTTTTACGTAGTTAATTACCCTAGGTTAATTGAGAAACCTCGTCGGAGCTCTCGAGCTCTGGCCGTGCTCCACTGTGTCCCTACTGTTTTTCGACTCCCAAATCACCTCCACTCGCTTCCCTATCACATCCTCTACCTCTGTCCACTTACAGATCCTCTTGAATCCCTCAGGATCGAGATCTTAGCGTTCCTCCTCTACCCTACATCGGAGCCGCCACCCTAGCCACCCTTCAATCATTCTACCCTACAAAGCCCCCCAGGACCCCCATTTTCTTGTGTTTTATCTATCTGCAGGTACTGGTGGCCCAAAGACCCCTTGGGGGTCAATTTTTGTGTGTTTGCAGGTACCTGGAGCCGTCAGCTCTTTCTGACTTCATGACGGAACACCAGCGCTCCCCAACTCATTCTGATGCCGCCGAGAGTTCGAGGACCTCTCCAGGAGCGTCTGGACCCATTTTGGAGCAGCTAAGGATGACTGAGGGGGGTGATCTGGCAGGAAGAAACTCGCATCGCCGCGAGTTCTTTCATGTTCTTCATCGTCGCCTTCCCGTCGCCGGATCAAGAACGGAGCCCAGAACGCACAACAACTGTTCGATCCAGCCCATCTCGGCTATGGATCTCAATAGGGGGATCTAATCTTGACCGTTGGAGGCGAAGGGGTATCAACACACCATCATGGGACACGGGGATAAGTGAAGGCGCTAAACCGTCCGATTATACCTCTTTAGGAGAAATTTGCTAAATCCATACCCCACATTTTGTATGTATTAAATAGTCATGTAAATAAAATATCGTGTGTAAAATAAATTGATCTTTTTTTGTAAAAAGACCCCTGTATTTATGTTAGTTGCTCCTAGGTCCATTCCATGTCACCTCACGTGCCGTCCCACGTGAGGTGGTGAAATTGCATTGAAGCCCCTAGCAGTTTTTGTAATTGTAAAATAGTTTAATAAAATCAAATATGTGTTTTATATTTTTGGAAAAATTGCATTTGAGCCCAAGTTGTTTATTTTTTTTGCAATTATGCCCCTAATAGGACTTTTACTTTTATGCAATTGATCTGTTTATTGTAAATAGCTACTTTGCTCCTAAAAATTCTCAAAAATAGGGATAGATGCCTCTTGCCATGTATCTTCACGCCGCATAATTATTTTGCATTTTTGTGCTTTTTATCCATTTATTAAAAATCAAAAGGAGCCTAATTTTGTACTGACTAGCTTAGAAAATGCCAAAAAATAGAAAAATGCCTCGAAAATATCCAAAAATATATAGTGCCTATTTTATTATATTTTAAACTCAGAACAAAAATCATTAAAAATGGAAAAAGAAAAAGCTTAACAATTGAAAAACCCCAAAATATTTCATAAAAATCTAAAAAATATTAAAAATCCAAAAATATATTTTCCTATTTTATAATTTTCTTTATATAAATATCTATATACTAAAATTGATTTGGATAATTTTGGAACCCATTTATTATTTTCAATAATCAAATCAATTTCAACCTATTTATTTAATCCCTTATTTAGGATATTTTTGGCTTTAAAAATCATAAAAATTAGTAAAATTTCCAGAAAAATCACAAAAACATTAGAAAATATATAAAACCCAAAAACAATCATTATTTTGTATTTTATTTATATTTATCAATATTTCTAAGTATATTATTCTATATTATATATGTAGCCTTATATATAGCTATATTATATAATCATACAAAAAAGAAATATAAGATCTGAAAATATAAAAAGGAAATATAAAATTATAAAATTAAAACAAAATATAAAAAATAAAAAATAAAAAATAAAATATAAAGTAAAAAAACCATAAAAACTATAAAATGGATAAGAGATGAAAGACAAATTTTTTTGCGCATTATTTTGCCCCCTTCTACCGTTTTCTCCCTGAGTTCGACCTCTATACATGCTTACTCATATACACATTTTGTTGTAGAGTTATTATAAAATTTAACTCCACATTTTTTATATTTATTGCTTTATTCGCATTGTGGGTTAATTGTTGGCTGATCCAAGGTTCTCGTCGATCGCCTCGACGATTGTGTTCCCACCTTATGTGGAACACACGATAGATGAGGATTTTTACTTCATCAATTGACGACACTACCGGGGAGCAACGCCACATAGTTGGGGATTCTTTTCTTGTGTCCTATTTCTCTTGTTCATTTATTTATTTTTGCATTTATTTATTCATGTTATGTATTTTTTCTCATTAATTATTTGATATTGATTATGATTATTCTGGCCACTTTCTTTGTTTGACTTTGTTGTGAGGGACCGTCAAGCGAGGGAGGATCTACTAGGAGGACCGGTACACCAGAGCAAGGTGGAGCTAGCCTTCAGGCTTTGCTGGCAGGAGATAGCAGCAAGGGTAGACAAGGAAATTTTTGAAGACATACTCTTTTCTTTATTTATTCTATTTTTCATTATTATATATATTCATGTGAGAGAGTGAATGATTAATATGTAATAATTTGGACTCTCTAGGACACAACTACTTCACGAGATCAAGTACCCAAGGGTTTGTTCCCTTGGGGGCCTCAATGTTTTTTTTGTGTTTTTATCGTGATATTTTTCATTGTTTTCGGATTTTTGTTTTATTTATTTTGTGTGAATGAGACTTATCCTAGGATTTGCTTGATCAATATATTAAGGTCCAAAGCTCTAACATACCTGCATGTACCTCTAGCTTCGCTTATGGACTTAGTTAAATAATAAATGTTAATTGTTTGGATTCGAACCCGTGCGATGTGAGAAACATCATACAACACTAGCAGGACTTGTTGTGGCGGGCACCGAGATGTCTCCAAGACCAGACCTTAGGGTTTATTTCCAAATAATTAACATATTGTGCTTCACGATAAATAACAGTTACTATCCTAGGGCGATTTCATCGGATTGCATTGCATGCAGTATAGTTTTCAATTCTGTTATGCATCCCGCATGGAGAGAGCTGGGAAGCACTGTAAGTCTTCTGACTTTGCATGCATTATCGATTTTCTGACTTGCATGGCTTTTCTGACCTTCTCCCTCTGCTTTTGCTTACCTAGGATGCTAAGTGGGATTGAAAACATCGTTAGACACATGCATTGAAAAATAACAAAAAAAGTGATAACATAAATAAAATTGGGATTGCTACCTCTATTGGACTTTAAAAATAAAATGTAATGGATTCATTGCTTTGGAGAGAGCAACCCCTCCTTGTTTATGTATTTTATTCCTACGTACACGGTGGGGATTAATGCTCAAATACCAAGCCTATCTTCAGTGTGTACAACTTCTTGAAAATCATCCAACTCTTAAATGAAAAAAAAAAGACTAATATCTCCGTCTTCACTGTGTTGAGTAGGTGAATTGGGGGTATGCTTTGTACATTGATTGTGTTTTAGTCCACTTGCATTTTTATCCCTCTTTGAGTTTTCTTCCCATCCATGTGAGTCATCATTTTTTTTATCATTGGGTCTCTCTATCTCTCTTTTTTATATGTTTCCTCATTCGCATCTGAGTCGTGATATTGGATTTTGATCGTCACCATTTTAGCTGGATTTTATGGCTTTTCTCCTTGCCCTTATCACCCATCACTGGTCCGGATCAAGGAGACCCTCTTCTTGGACCGGAATTTTGTCTGTGTCCGCTTTCATATCGTCCACCATCCTTGTTCCTTTCGTATCATCACTGCTTCCACTCGGGTTGTTGTGCTCATAGATAGGGCCCGCATCGAGGTTTATGACTTACATTGATTATTGGAGTAAGCGGGGCATGCTTTGAGGACACTGAGATTGGTGTGCTACATTTGGTGGATATGACTTTGGATTGTGCATAAAACTTATTGAGGATTTTTTATGATTGCACGATTACCAGGTGTGATTCTTATTTGAGGATTTCTGATCTAGCACACTAGATGGAGGATGTGATGTATTTTGATGATTTGATGATGATTTCATGAGCTATGACTTGACTATCTATTTTGCAATTCCTTTTGTCTTGATTTAGAGGTTTGATTGACTATCTTGATTTGTACTTTGGAGCTTCAGTTTGTGGATCCCCATGATCTCACTCATCTCTCTGATTGATCCATCCTCGATCTCCTGACTCTTTCACCCACTTATAGTACATAGAGGATTCTTGCTTACATTTTGAGCCGCCTCAACTGATTTGGATTGATATGAGGGACCGTATGATGAAGTGGATGTTTCCGAGGATCGGCTAATCGAACTCAATTAGCGTCGCTGATGTGACAACTCGAGAAAACCGAACTACAATAAACAGATAACCCGCAATAAGAAAAAAGCAATTAAGTATAAAAAATGCGGAGTTAAAATTTATTGTAACTCTACAACAATGTGTATAGCATGCAAGTACGTGTAGAGGTCGAACACAGTGAGCAAACGGGGGAAGGATGCACAAATAATGTTCAAAAATCTGTCTTTTATCTCTTATCCATGTTATTGTTTTTGTGGGTTTTTAATTTTATATTTTTTATTTTAATTTTTTTAATTTTTTATTTAATTTTTAATTTTCTATTTTTATATTTTATTTTTATACTTTTTTCATATTTTTATATTACTTTTCTTTTATATAAATAATATAGCACATATAAGGTTTTATATACACAATATATAGTAGTATATTTATAAATACTAATAAATATATATGAAATGTAGAAAAATAAATTGTTTTCGGGCTTTTCATATTTTTCTAATGTTTTATAATTTTCTAGAAATTTTGTTATTTTTTATGCATTTTTAAAGTAAAACATGCCCCAAATAAGGGATTAAATAATAATTCAAAATTGATTTGAATATTAAAAATATCAAATAAGTTCCAAAATTATCCAATTAAATTTTAATATATTAATATTTATATACATATTTTAAATAGAAAAAACATATTTTTGAATTTTTAAATAATTTTTTGATTTTTATGAAGGATTTTTGGGTTTTTTTTTATTTTTAAGGTTTTTGTTTTTATATTTTTATGGGTTTTTATTTTCTGGACTCAATAAATAAATATATAAACTATATATGATTTTTTTGTATTTTTCAAAAATGTTTTGCTATTTTTTGGTATTTTATTTTTTAAATAGTGAAAAAATAGGCTCCATTATATTTTTAATAAATTATAAATGCTCAAAAAATGCAAAGTGAACACCTGACACGAAAGTGCATGGCTTGAGGCATTTATCCCTATTTTTTTGTTTTTTTCAAAGTATATTGACTATATTTAATAAATAGATAAAGAGCATAAAAATATGTTTCATAGCATGGGCGTTTTACAAGGAAAATAAAGTCTAGGGGCTCAGTGTAAATATGCCAACATAATACAAAATTTAGTTAATTTTTAAAGACTATTTTACAATATACAAATTCACCAAGGCATTCATGCAAAATGTCCGGCTCACATGGGACGACATGCGAGCTGAACTGAACATGACCAAAATGTAAATTCAGAATGTACAGGGGCCTATTTGCAAAATATCCATTTATTTATAATGCTATATTTTATTTACCGAATTAAATAATAAATATACACAACTGTGAGGTATAATATGAAATTTACCCCATAAGGCGCTCAATCGGACGGCGAGGCTGGATTCAATTGACACACTACGCCATCCTAGCAGCCGGTACCGCTTCACTCCCAACGACCTAGATTAGAACATGCGAGGAAGATCGAAGAGCTGGGGATTACTTAATCCTACATTAGTTGCTACGTCTGGGGACATCTCTTGATCGAACGATGGAGGACCTTGCTGGATGAACGGGAGATGAACTCACGGGTGGCGAGTTTTGATCCATTGTTGTGCACTGCTCCGATGTCTAAATGCTCTGCCAACGATGGCGTTGCACTCCTTCTACTCCCTCGAAGCTCCAAGGTGCCTTCAGATGGTTCGGAGTCTGCTGAGAAGGACTCTGGAGCTCGAGAACGTCCGGTTACTTAGGAGTCAAACTCCAGGTCCGATCTTTAGCCCGGAAGGGCTCTTTTGCACGATAGACCTGCAAAATGAACTCCCGGGTCGAGGGAAAAATGCCTCTACCCAGTTAGACATGGAAAAGGTCGGAGGTGGATGACTGGTGGCATGCTCCGACGAGGGTGGTAGAAGGAACACGAATCGCTAGATCTCGGGGAGATCTGGGTTGATGAGGGTGAGGCGAGGTGGAGAAGCGAGAGGAGAAGAAATGGAGGCGGTTAGGTGGCGGGGAACATGGTTTAACGACGAAATAGAGGGTGGCTGGAGCGGAGCTCCGTCCAGATTAACCTAATTAACCTAAGCCAACTAACTAACATAAACATGAAATAAAATTCTTGAAATAAAATACAAGATTAAAAACTACCTAGAAATGCAGGAAAACCAGCTCTTATACATGCTATGATTAACAAGGAGCTGGGTCGCCAGCGACAACGGTCTGGGTGCACCTCTTCCTCCTCCAGCCGCCGTGGACGCTCAGGAGACTCCCCCTGTCACGAGGATACACGCTAGGCCGAGTTCCAGGGGATCAAAGTCTTGGAGAGTGACCAAAATTGCGAGGAGGACAGAGGACTTTTATTTATACATGATTAAGGCACCCTTATTTGACCGAATAAATGGAGGAATTTGGGGGTATGTACAAGCGATCCATGAAGGTGGTGTGAATTGCAAGATATCCACGACGAAATGTCAAGAAGCAATCGAGTCCGATCGATTGATGTAGCGGCCGAGAAAAATGGAGGAAAATGCAGGAATAGACAGCTCGCGTCAAATCTGGAGCAGGGGAGAGTTAACCAGCGGTCAACTTCTGACGTGACCCCCACGTCAGCCGAATAAGGACAAAACAGGCTGACCAATTCATATTTTATTTATTTAATATAGTAAATGATTTTATTAATTTTTAAATATAAAATAAAAAATGTTTATTATTTTATTATGATTTTATTTATTTTTTGGCTTTATTCATTAGTAGTTAATTTTTTATAGTGTATTTATAGGTATATTCATCTATGTTTTGTATATTTTTGTTTTTATTTTGTATATTTTAATTTAATATTTTACTTTTTATTTTATATATTTATAACTTATTTTATGAGTATAAATATATTTTTATTATGTAATTTGTACACTTTAAATAAATAGACATGTATACTTTATAGGTATATTTATAGGTAATTTACCTATGTTTTATATACATCTTTTTATTTTAATGTATTTATTGGATTTTATTTTGGGTTTATATTAATAGAATATAGAAAATATTTTAATATTGCAAAAATATAAAGAATAAAGAATAAAAGAATGAAGCCCACTTTTATTTATATACAATTAATAACATAGGTATTTTTCCTATGTTTTCACATAGACTTATTTATTTTATTTTTCTCTTTGGTTTTATTTTAGTTTCAATATGCACATATGTTATAAATATTAATTACAAAATTATAAAAATATAAATTTGTAAAAATAATATAGCATGAATAAATTGAATATTTTAATCGGGTCTATTATACAATAGGGGTCAAAAACCTAACTTTCACACAATAACTCCAAAAAATATAAAACTACATCATTAATGAGCTTTGTGAAAAGTTATATACAATTAGAGGTGATTTTGATTTTTTTGAGTTTTTATTTGAAAGATATGGGTCTGGGAAGATGGGTTTTTGGCTTTTTATTTTGTGTTTAAAATAAACATTGTATGTTATTTTGTACAAACTCAATTTTGTATTGTTAATTACATTATTATCTACAACTTTCATGTAAAAAGTTTCTTCATTTGATGAATAAATAATAAAGAATAAAATAGGTGTCAAGAATGCATAAGTAATAAATAAAAGAATTGGGTTTTTATTCTATTTTGGCCATTATCTCCGCCTACTTTATTCCTTGTCGACCAACTCAATTCTTGACTTGGTCTCATGGTTCAGGGTCATAAAATATCTTCGATATTTTCTTCTTTTTTTCTTTTCTTCTCTTTATTATATAATTTTGGCATTAAAAACCATATTTTATATACAATTAATACAACAAATAATGAATGTTTATATGCACAAATTAATGCTATTTACATGCATTAACTAGGGGTTTTAAGGTCAAAATGATAGAATAAAGGTGATGAAATGGAGATTCATCACCGTATTGCGACTGACTTGATTATTTCTTATCCCTCACATGATCTTATGCCCCCCGACTGAGGATTGACTGTTTGACTATTTTGAGGACCTGAGATTTGTTGCCAACATTCTCGTGATTTGATTGACCTAGTTTGCGTAACTCCCTGAGGACTATCTGCGGGAGGATGCAACGCTTTCTTAATGATTGGTTTCACTCTTGGTTAGTGTGTCCGTCTTGTCGGAGCACGAAATCGAGTCGTCAGAGATATGATATTGGTCTCCCTGTTTGATTGTGCGTTCCATCTATCGGAACACGAGACCTATCTAACTGGACTCCTTTGAGTTGGCTCTCTTTGACAGTCCTCGCAAGGACGAGCTATTTCCACTGATTATTCGACGCTTAGTTTGCAGTATGCTCTCCGAGGGTTATCTGTGGGACACTGCCACATTTTCTAGATATATCAGTCTCTTCTGCTAGTAGACAATCCATCGACTACTGAGACCGCCTTTGTTGATCCGTCTGATGGATCTGATTCCTTTGAGTCCACTCACCTTCACGACCCTCGCAAGGGTGAGTTTTATCTGATTATTCATTGACTAGCATGTATCACTCCTCGAGGGTTATCTGCAGGAGGATATATCATCTTGTAGATACTCGATTTCACTTCTGGTATCTCCTATCTGGTGGAGCACGAAGTTGAGTTTTCTGATTCGTGTACTCGATCTCCTATCTGATTGTGTCTCCAATCTGTTGGAACACAGAGCCGAGTCTTCTGATTATTTTGAGATCTTTGACTCATCCGAGTCTGATCACATTAATGACCCTCGCATGGTTGAGCCATGTCTTGTGGTATTCGGTATGATGTTGCGACTAGACCTCATGACCACCGACTACCCTGCTGCAGAGGGAGTCTCATGTTCCTTACTTTTTATACCTTTCTGAGATCATAATTGACCTGGAGGATTCTACACTACTCCTTCTTCCGTGACGGTATCAGCTCCGATCTATCATTCCTTCCTTATGAGTTGTCGATCTTCTTCATGCTACCAGTCACTGGTTTCATTTTCAATATGTTTTTCCCGGTAGTTGATACCTACTTGATTGTATACCCGGGTGTCTTTCTCTATTTGACTACGTCACCGTGCTCACAGGGAGACGATGACGAGAGCACGGTATTCGCTTATCAAATATCGTCCTGTACTTCATCATTCTTACTTGTTGTATATATGTATTTTGTCTTATATTCCTTCTTTCTCTCGTATGTCATGTGTACCCCAGATCAATTGCCACATCTATGTTTCTATACTTAGGATGTACCTTGTCCTAAGTATAGGGGGTACACCCGTGTTCCTTCTCTGATATGTTTCATCACTCATGTCGTTGCTTATACTTAGGGGTATTTTACCCTAAGTATGGGGGGAGTGATGTGTACATTCTCCGCGATCTTTTTCATCAATCTTCATATATCTTTTCTTCTTTTCGTTTTCAGTTTTCTTTTTCTACCAGAAATGTGTCACATCTTTTTGTCAATTTTCTGTACTTAGGACATATTTTGTCCTAAGTATAGGGGGTGCACCCCAAATTCTTTTATTCTTCGATCCCCTCCATTGTCTCCTCTCTTGTTGATTTCCTCTACTATACTTAGAGATATCTAACCCTAAGTATAGGGGGAGATAGACCGAGGTGATATGTTTATTCCCACCCTTGACCCTCCCTGCCTTGTGTACAGTCTGCTATACTTAGGATTATTTGATCCTAAGTATGGGGGGATGGTCACCTTCTTATTCTTTTATTCTTTCATTTCTTATTCAGTACTTGTAGTATACACTTTTCTATACTCAGTACAAGTTATGTCTTCTCTTCTTCTTTTCGATCTATGAGGACATACTCATGCTAAGTATAGGAGTTCGTATATACTATGTATATACTTTAGCCATAACTTGTACTTTCACATTATTAGTAATAAATATAGATAAAATTACTATATACTTATATAATTCATTAAAAATCATTTAATAATACTTTTTATTACTCAAATTCTTTTTGTATATACTGATTAATAAATCAAGTTAAAAACATTTCTTTAAAATGATTTGAAAATGATTTGACCCGTTTGGAAAACTTTTTGTAAAATGTTTTCAACCTTTGTAAAATATTTTAATTTGTAAAAATTCTTTTCTTTGTATAAAATAAAAAGTTTTGAAAACCTATCTGCAAACGATTTTGAAAATGGCTGTAAAAATATTTTGAAATATATATACTGCTTGAAAAATCTTTGCAAAATGGCTTTTAAACTCTTGTAAATATTTGCAAAAAATATTTTGTACTATACTTTTCAAAATTATTTTCAAATAAATTTAAGGAATAAATTCACTATTAACAAAAAAATAATATATATATATATATATCAAATTCTTTACCAATTGTACATATGTACCTATAAAAATAAATAAATTTTTAACCTGTAAATTCTTGAAAATTCTTAACTCTTGTAAATGAATAAAAAGAAGCACACCTGTGTAAATAGTTGTACATATAATAAATTTTTGTGCCAAAATTCTTTTTATTTACAATTTCTTTTTGAAAAATTGCATCATTTTGCATCATTGTGTATAGCATTTGCATAGCACTCACATTCTTTCGGATTGAGCTCGATGTTTGAACTAGTCCAAATAAAGTCGAAGATTGGAGCATGGTTAAACCTTATGGCATCTAACTTCATTGGAGCCCTGTGGGAACTAGGTTTAAGGTACTTCAAGTCAATCGGGGCTTAATTCTTTGAGACTCAGAACTGGGTTCAAGTCACCTCAACTAACTAACTAGAACTTTTCGAGATGCACGCATGACTCTTGTCGGACGTGATCTAACTTGGACACTCACACCTTTCACTTGGCTCAACTCAGTTGGAGTGGTGAGGGGAATGAATTTCCCGATTTGAGATGCACACGAGTGGAAACATTCGTCCTCGTCTAGGGAGGGAAGTGCACCCAACCCGATCTAATAGCCATTAGGTCTAAAGACAGGACAATGTGGGTTGCAATAATGGTTCAAAAGAGGGATAGTCTTCTGGCTCAAGAGGAAAAACTCCTTATGTAAATGTTGTTGTAAATAGTATTTCAAAAAAAAAACTCCAAAATAGTGAACATGCCTGATTGAAAATAAAATGCCTGCCGGAGTATATGCATATATGTTGTATAGTCAATAAGAAAGCTTGAGCATCAAAGTTATACTATGTGAGCCTGCAGCTAGATGACTTTACTACACTGGTCATGCATCCTAGGATGGGTAGCTATACTGGCTACCATCCATTCTTCTCTCCACCCCTCCTCTTGAGTCGGATGCCACTTGAACTTAGAAGGGAATACCCCGCTCCTCGAGGAAAGAGTTGCTGGATTAGGGAATCATTGGGTTGTCATTCTGGAGAAGTCAGTTCTTTTGTCATTTCAGTTGGGGAGAGCCACTATCACTTACACTGTACAAGTCAGCTTTATAGTCATAAGGGTTTGCGTATGATGTAGGATAGTTTTGACCTGGCTATTGAGGTGGTTTGAACCGAATTCTGTGACTCTCGAAGGCTATTGTGTTTTAAATTTGGTTCCCGACCATGTTCCACACACATTCTCACATCAAGGTCTGACCTGAGCTCCAAAGTTTGATTTTTTAAAGACAAGTTTAATAGATGAAATCAATTCTATTTATTATTTCCTTTTCTTTTCGTCATTATTCTTTGTATACCTATTGCATAAGCGTTTGCTAGGGACTAGCAAAGGCAAGTATAGGAGGGTGATGAATCTTTATTTCACTACCTTTATTCTATCATTTTGGCCTTAAAATTTCTAGCTAATGCATGTAAATAACATCAATTTGTACGAAATAGCATTCATCATTTATTGCATTTACTGTGTAAATATTATTGTTTTTAATACCAAAATTGTAGAATAAAAAGAAGAAAAGAAAATGAATAAAATATCAAAGCTATTTTATGACCCTAAACCCCGAGACCAAGTCATGAATTGAATTGGTCGACAAGGAATAAAGTAGGAGGAGATAAGGGTCAAAAACACAACAAAAACCCAATTCTTTTATTCATTTTGACACCATTTTATTCTTTATTATTTATGCATCAAATAAAGACACTCTAAACATGAAAGTAGTAGATAATAATGTAAATACAAATACAAAATTGATTTTGTACAAAAATAACACACAATGTACATTTTATACACAAAATAAAAAGCCAAATCCCAACTTCACAGACCGATATCTTCCAAATAAAAACTCAAAATATATCAAAATCACTCTAATTGTATATAACTTTTAATAAGATATTTAATGGAGGTGGTTTCATATTTTTTGGAGTTAAAAAGTAAAAGTTAGGTTTTGGACCCTCAATGTATATTATACCTGAATAAAATATTCAATTTATTCATACTTATTATTTTTACGAATTCATACTTTTATAATTTTATTTATAACACATATACACCTTGAAACCAAAATGAAACCACAAATAAAACATTAAAATAAAACAAACCTATAAAAATATAGGCAAAATACCTCTGTTATTACTTGTACATAAATAAAAGTGAAATTCATTCTTTTATTATTTATTCTTTTACGTTTTTTATACTCTTGTAAATATTATTTATATTATATTAAAAAAATAAAGAAAAATTAAAACCCAATAAAATATATTAAAATAAAATAATGTATATAATACATAGATGAAATACCTATAAGTATACCTATATAATATATACCCTTATTTATTTATGTATACAAATATGTCATAAAAATATAATAAAAATACATTTATGTACATAATAATAAGTTATAAATATATAAACTAAAAGAATAAAATAATAAAATAAAATATATAAAATTAAAATAAAATAGTCAAAACATATATGAATATACCTATAAATATACCCCTAAAAATCAACTACTAATAAATAATACCGAAAAATAAATAAAAATCATATTAAAATACTATAAAAATAATAAACATTTTTTTATTTTATATTTAAACATTTAGGAAAGTCATTTACTATTTATAAATAGTTATTTTGAATAAAATATGTTGTTTTGTCCTGTAATGACCTGATGTAGACCAATCACGTCCAGTCGCTCGTTGACCTCCGGTCAACTACCTCCCCTGACCTTCTGACTTGTTAGAAGTGTTGAATCTCTTCTTTTCTTGCATTTTCTCTACTTGATCGGTCCATCAACCATCTTCGATCCCTTCAAGGGATTTCATCATGATTATTATGTGATATACGCCGAGCTTCTGGATCTCATGTACATTCGCTTGATTCTTGCCATTTCGCTGGATAATAAGGGTGCCCCATGTAGATAAATAACTCCACCTTCTTCCTCCTTCAATTTCGGTCATCATCTAAGTTATAGAGCCCTTAATCTCGGCCAAAGTGCATATCCTCGTGACAGGGGGAGTCCTATGAGGTTGGAAGGCTCGCGGAGGAGGAAGGTGCACCCAAGACGGCCGCCTCCGGCGGCGTCTCTACTCCGTAGTCTCCGGCCATGTATGAGCTGCGCTATTTGCTTTCGTTAGCTTAGAATTAGTCATAGGTTTCATTTCGAGCATTTTATTTCGTGTTTTACGTAGTTAATTACCCTAGGTTAATTGAGGAACCTCGCCAGAGCTCTTGGGCTCGGGTCGTGCTCCACCGTGTCCCCATTATTTTTCCGACTCCCAGATCACTTCCACTCGCTTCCCTATCACATTCTCCACCTCTGTCCACTTCTAGATCCCCTCGAATCCCTCAGGATCGAGGTCTCGACCCTCCTCTACCACCCTACGTCGGAGCTGCCTCTGCTCGAGCCACCCTTCATTCATTCTACCCTACAAAGCACCCTAGGACCCATGTTTTATTGCGTTTTATCTATTTTCAGGTACTGGCGGCCCAAGGACCCCTTGGGGGGGTCGATTTTTGCGCGTTTACAGGTACCTAGAGCCACCAACTCATTCCGACTTTGCAACGGCGTGCCGATGCTCCCCAACTCATTTTGACACTGCTGGTAGTTCGAGGACCTCTCCAGGAGCGTCTGGACCCATTTTGGAGCAACTAAGGACGACGGGGGGGTGATCTGGTCAGAAGAAACTTGCATCATCGTGAGTTCTTCCCTGTTCTTCATCATCGCCTTCTCATTGTCGGATCAAGAACGGAGCCCAAAATGAACAACAGTCGTTCGATCTTATCCCATCTAGACTGTGGATCTTCATCGGGGGATTCGATCTCGACCGTTGGAGGCGAAGGGGTATTGTCGCACCAACATGCGACACATGGATAAGAGAAGGCACTCAACCGTCTAATGGTGCATGTTTAGGGGTAATTTGCTAATCCATACCCCACATTTTTGCGTTTATCAAATAGTCTTGTAAAAAATATCACGTGTAAAATAAATTGAATTTTTTTTGTAAAAAGGCCTTTGTATTTATGTTAATTGCTTCTAGGTCCATTCCACGTCACCTCATGTGTCGTCCCACGCGAGGTGGTGTAATTGCATTGAAGTCCCTAACGGTTTTCGTAATTAAATTTATGTTGTATATTTTTGGTAAAATTACATTTGAACCCATGTTATTTATTTATTTGCAATTATGCCCCTGCTAGTACATTTATTTTTGTACAATTGATCTATTTATTATAAAAGCTGCTTTGCTCCTAAAATTTAGCAAAAATAGGGATATATGCCTCTTATCAAGTATTTTCGTGGCACATATTTATTCCTTTTTTTGGTTTTTTATCCATTATTATATATCAAAAGGAGCCTAATTTTGTACTATCAAGCTTAAAATACCAATAATAGAAAAACACCTCAAAAATCCAAAAAATAAATAGTATATACTTTATTATATTTTAAATCTAGACCAAAAATCACTAAAAATGGAAAAAAAATAAAAGGCTTCAAAATTGGAAACCCCAAAATCTTTCATAAAATTATAAAAAATAATTTAAAAAATCTAAAAATTGTTTTCTATTTTATAATTTTCTTTATATATATATTAAAATTGATTTGGATAATTTTGGAACCAATTTACTATTTTTAATATTCAAATCAATTTCGACCTATTTATTTAATCCCTTGTTTGGGATATTTTTGGGTTGAAAAATACATAAAAATTAGCAAAATTTCCAAAAAACAAAATAATATTAGAAAAATATATAAAATCCAAAATAGTATTTAAATTTTATTTATCTTTATCAGTATTTATAAGTATATTATTCTGTATTGTATATATAGCCTTATACATAGCTATAATATATAATCATACAAAAAGAAATATAAGATCTGGAAAATATAAAAAGAAAATATAAAATTACACAATTAAAAACAAAATACAAAAATATAAAATCAAAAAATAAAATCAAAAAATATAAAATCAAAAACCCACAAAAATAATAAAAATGGACAAGAGATGAAAGACAAATTTTTGTGCGCACTATTTTCCCCCCTTCTACCGTTTGCTCCCTTAGATCGACCTCTATACATGCTTACACCTATACACATTTTGTTGTAGATTTATAATAAATTTTAACTCCACATTTTTTATATTTATTATTTTTATCGGTATTGTGGGTTATTTGTTGATTGATCTAAGGTTCTCATCGGTCTGTCGGCGATTGTGATCTCGCCTTGTGTGGAACACACGATTGATGAGGATTTTTGGTTCATCAGCTTGGCAATAGGAGTGATGCAAGCAATGAGAGTCAATGATGTGTGGGGGGTCTCTGACACCAATGGTCGGTTCGACAGCCAGTATCTCAGGTGTAACAGAGAGGTAGGACTAACGTACCTCTTGATGGTCACGACTGTCAACATCCTTGTGGGTTACCTTAGAGTATAGTGCGTCAAAGAATCGTGTGAGGTCAGAGTGCTACCAATGCTGTGAATCGATCTCCCGAGTCTCATAATCTATAGTCGCCTTAGCCGAGGCTAAGAGCGGCTTTCCGAGAATAATAGGAGACCAATGTCAGTGATAGTGAAGTCTACCTGGAGTTGAGCACCTTGGAAAGCAATGACGACTTAAATGGTTCCTCACAATCATTTTATAGATCGATCAGCTAGCTGAACAATCTCTCTTGACTTTCTGATTGGCCTGAGTTTGAGCTTGTCAAATACAAAGGTCGGAAGGATATTTATCGATGAGTCATCATCGATTCTGGCATGGGTAAAGGTAGTGTCTTTGATTTCACATTCAACCCTAAGTAATCGCTTCACTCTGCGGCTCTTGGTCTTTCTACCCATCACCAAGGAGGTGGCCATAGACACCATATGTTTCTCAGTCTGTGTCCTCTTATTGCCTGACATCTTTGGCATCAATTTACTTCTCACAAATCTTTTGAGGTTGGGGAAGTGCTCTATGGCCTTTATTAAGGGAAGGTTAAAAATCAATTCTTCATAGAGTGCTTCCCTTATGGCAGGATCCAAACTTTTATGTCGTTTTTCATTTTTTTTATTTTATGAATTTTTCTGATTTTTGAATGTTTTTGATCTTTTGGGGATTTTTGTATTTTTTTGTTGTTTTGAATAGGTGAAGGAGGGGGAGGATGTACAGACTCTAAATGGGATGGTAAGTTGTTAATAGAAGAGGGAGGTAGAATGGACTCCATCTGTACAGAGTGTGTGTTTCTTTGTATCCTCTAAGTTTTCAACATTGAATCTGCTTATTTCATTCTCCACTTCCATACTTGAGCTAGAATAAACTAAAGTGATTCGATCGATGATGTTTCTAAGTTTATCCTAAATAAATTTATATCTCTTCACAATCCTAGAAATGTTATCCTCCAAAGAGTCTTCATAGCAAATCATTGAAGCAATCTGTATACTCAGAGGATACCGTTGGGATCTTGAAGTCTCATACTCAACATGCCTAGACTTTGGCATGTAATACTGGGTCGAGTATGGACCATCCGAATGGTAGATATTGATCAGAACTGAATGGCAGATATTGGTCGGAACCTCGAATAATGGAGTCAATGAATGGGGGGCTTGTAAATCTAGCTCATGAGTTCTAGCCTGCGCATGTAGAGGCTCTCCGAATGTGTAATATGAAGGTTGGTCAATGTGGGCTTGATTATTTAGGGTCAATCAAGTTAGGAAGAGCATATGATGCAAGCCTTTCCATTTGATTTGTTCCATCGACCATGTTATGACCTAAGGTCATGTCGGGATTTGTATATGTGAATTGTTGTTGGGTCCCAACTTGAGATGAGAATGAGGTCTGAGGGGGCACATAATTCTGCCAATATATTGTCTCGACAGTGGCTTACTCTTCGAAATGTTCATTGATTCCAGCAAGCGACCGATTATAAGGTGAGTTAGCCCAGGTTGGAAGTGGTTCACTGATGAATCCACATTTCATCATCTTTATTCTATCATTTTGGCCTCAAAAACCCTAGTAAATGCCTGTAAATACCCTTAGTTAGAGCATATTAGCATTCATGCATGTAACTGTAAATAGTGTATAAATTACTGTAATTAAAGCTAAAATTATAGAATAAATAAAAGAAAAGAAAAAGAATAAAATATTGTAAATATTTTATGACCCAAACCCCCGAGACCTAGGGATCTTGATGAATAGGTCGACAAGGAATAAAGTAGGGGGAGATAAGGGTTAAATACCTGTTCATTTTATCCATTCTTTATTCATTTTGGGACCTATTTTTTGTTCCACTTTTTATACATCAAATAAAGAAATTTTGTACATGAAAGTTGTACATAATTAAATAAAGAAAAATATAAACTTGATTTCACTAAAAAACATTACATAGATAAAAAGTTATGGTTTGAATAAAAATCCAGAATCCCAACTTCCCAGACCCGTATCTCAAAAATGAAAACTCCAAATGCAAAAACTCACCTTTAATTGTATATATAATAATATAAGCTATTTAATGGCAGTGGTTTCGCATTTGGCGGGACTACGGTTTGAAAGTTGAGTTTTGGACCCTCATTGTATATTTGTACTGATTAAAATATTCAATTTATTCTTTATTAATTATTTTTGTATTTTTATATTTTTATAATTATGTGAATATTACTTATAATATATTTGTATATTAAAATCAGAATAAAACTACAAAAGAAATACAAACAAAATACTTATAAATACAATACATAGGTATAGAACCTATACTTATACCTATATAAATTATACTTACATTTTATTAAATATACAAAACACATCAATAAAATAAAATAAAAATATAAATACATGTATAAAAGTATTCTATAATTATATAAAATAAGAGACAAAAATAATAAAATTAAAATCACAAAATAAAAATCAATTAATAAAATATATAGGTAATATACCTATATAAGGTGTAAAAGTAACTTGTAAAAATAAATCTCATAAAAATAATTCAAATTCATAATAAAATAATTTATAAATTTATAAACATTTTTATTTAATAACCTAAATATAATAATGTCATTTATTATTTTTAAATCATTTTCAAAACCTTTTTCCAGAGGGTTTTTCTGGTTGGTCCACGTGGACCAACCAGAGGGCTTGGACAGTTGACCCCGGTCAACTTTCTGACCCTCCTCTTTGCTGCTGTCAGAAGCGAGTTTGACCCACTTTCACCCATTTTTCTTGGCCTTAGCTTTCACCTTCTGGGGATGCACCCTTAATGACTTTTGTTCCTCGTTGAACCACCTTGCACGCCCAGTGTTTGCCTTGGGGAGTGCATCGTTGCATCAATGCCAATAGCCTCGTTCTTCTCGCCTGTCGACCACCATTCAAAACCGACCCCCTCATCTTCCTCTTTCCTTTGAACCGCCTTTGGCCAGTGCTCGAACCTCCGAGGGCTCTCTGGTGGATCCCCGGTGACAGGGGGTGATCCCCGACCACGTTGAGGTGTACCCAGGCGCTCCTGGGCGTGTTCCAGCCATCTCCGGTGGTTGCGCCGCCATGAGGTCCTATCTCCTCCGCCTTGGCCGAGTCGAGGTGTTTTTGCTCCATTATTCTGTTACTCATAGTTTCTACCTTAGTTTTGTTATATTTGCGTGTAGATTTCCCTTGCATTTCACTTCCTTCTCGCCCATCCAAGCTCGCCGGAGCCCCGCTCCGGCGAACCCTCTACCCGACGCCCCCTCTACCCATTATCACTCGCCTGAGCCCTCAGGACCCCTTGTTTATTATTTGTGTTTCACTTGCAGGACCTGGAGGCTCAAAGAATCCCATCTGGATTCAATTTTTGTCGACGCCAGGCAGCCTGGAGCCGTCCCCCTCCGCTCACGCAGCGGCGGCCCTCCGACCCTTCCTGGGCCATTTTGATTCCGCCGTCCACACAAGGAGGCTCCCCGGACGTTCATCGCGCCATCAGAAGGGAGAAGGCGGCGTCAGGCGCGAAGATTTTGGCATTTGAGTTTCATCCAGGATGTGTTCATCACGTGTTCTTCCTCCGCGTCCCAAAGCCGTCCGATTTTGATCAGTTCTTCCAGAGCTCCAGCCATCGTCGGATCATGTGCATCTCCAGCCGTCGATCACCCATCCAACATCTAATCGGGGCCATCCAATCGAACCGTCATCGGCGCGTCAGAGCTTGACACGTGGCAAGTGAGTGGCTGCCAGCCGTCCCATCACCGCCTAATTGGGTATAGTGTTTTAACACCCGGTGACTTTTTGTATTTAATAAATAACTCTTAAACTTACATTTGCATATATATTTTAGGGAAACTTGCATCTGTACCCCATATCTTTTGTCTATTTACGATTGGGTCCCTGCTAGTCGCGTGCATCTGTGCACGTGACCTGGCATTTTTGCAAAGGGACCCAGGTTGTTTTTGTGCGTTCATTTTAGTGCCAAAAGTTTCACACGCAGTTATAATTTTTGGGCATTTTTATATTTCAGCCCTCAGACTTTATGATATTGCATCCGTGCCCCTGCCAGATGCACGTGTAACGCACGTGTACCTGGGAAATTTTGCAAGGGCACCCTTGTGACTTCTGAGATTTAGATGTAGTCCAGAAGTTGTTTCTATTTCAGTTATAATTTTTGTGGAAAAATTGCAGGCATACCCCTGGACTTTTGTGTATTTGCATATATACCCCTGCTAGGCTGTGACATTTTTGCTTGCTTGATCTATTTAATTAGGGCATCATTTTAATACAAAAAATTCTCAACAATTCAAGTTAAGCTCCTGTGTGCTTGTTCTTTAACGCCCTAATTTTAGTTTTTGATTTTTATTGCATTTTCATATTTATTAAAAATCAAAAACTTGCTTTTTGCCTACTGTCTAGCTTAAAAAATACCAAAAAAATATTAAAATACTCGAAAAATTCCAAAAAAAGTCTCTACTGTCTATTTTAACCTATTTTAGTGTCAAATCCAAAAATCACTAAAAAAGTGCAAAAGAAAAACTTTAAAAATTTGAAAATACCTAAAAACTTCAAAAAAATCTAGAAAACTGTAGAAAACTCTAAAAATGCAAACTCAACTCTTGTAGGTTCCATATTTTATCCTCTTTATTTTAAAAATAGTTTGGAAAATTTTGTGGCTGTTTGATATTTTTAGTTGTCCATTTTACCCCAGCCAGTAGTTAATTCCCAGTTTTCCCTTATTTTGACATTTTAAAAATACCCAAAAACATTTTGAAAAATACACAAAAAATCCCAAAAACAGTAAAAAATCATAAAAAATACCAAAAAGATTTTATTTCTGAATTTTTGACTATTTTTACATATTTTTCTAAGTATTCTATCTCCTCTTTTATTACATTGCTTATATATCCAATATTTGAAAAAGAAAAAAAAATATAAAATATAAAATATAAAAATCAGAAAATTAAAAATCAAAATACAAAGTTAAAAATTAATAAAAAAATATAAAATATTAATTAAAAGCCACAAAAATATTTGCTTTGCATTAGTGTAGACAACACTTCACATTCACTCACACACATTAGTTTGAATTACCCTGTTTGGCTCCCTGTGTTCGAACTCTCTGCATACTTGCTTGCTATACATCTTTTATGTAGAGTTAAAAATAATTTTTAACTTCACATTGCTTGTCATTGCTTGATATCTATAGTGTGGGTTAGTTGTTGATAAATACGGTATTTTGTAGTGGTCAAGGCACCGACTGTTGACTCGCCTTGTGAGTTGATACGACCGCTCGTGAATTTCGGGTTTATCAAATGGCGCCGTTGCCGGGAGCACAACGCGTAGGTCTTATTTTTATTGTGTTGTGATCATTTGTTCTGCATTTCGCAGCTTTTATTTCTATTTGTATTATTTTTGATATATCTGTTGAATTGTCTAACCACTCTCTTATTTTGGATTCCGTGCGAGGTACGCGGATCGAGGGAGGAGTCCCTCTTGGAGCACCTTCGCACCCATGTGAAGCGGCTTTAGCCTAGCACGAAGAAGGACTTAGAGGATTTTGCAAGACATATTTTTAGCATTCATTTTCTTGTATTATATTTATTTTGTAATTTAAGTGAGAGAGAGACTCCAAATTTTGTAATAATACAGGTACCCCTGGACACTTGGACATTTGAGCCTAATTTCCAAGTGATTGTTCGCTTGGGGGCTCGCCGCTGTTTTTGTCGGCTTTCTTCGCATTCTTTTTATTTTGTTTTGTTTTTCAATTTTATTTATTTTGTGTGACTGGGCCCCTAGTTTTAGGATTGCTTGCGATAGACTAAGGCCAAACACTTAATATTTTGCATGCACCTATAGTCTCGTTTGGACTTAGTCAAATTTTAAACAGTTGATCATCACCTTCAATCCGTCACGTCACGAGCTCTCCCTGCCAAGCGATTCTCCTGAACTCGATTTGTCGAGAGGAGGAGGGGTGAGCCTAGACCGGACTCTAGGGTTGAGGATTGGAGGTCAACTTGTGGTTCTTCCCGATAATAGCAATTTCTGAAACTTAGGGTGATTTCCTCGGCTTTTGCATTTGCATATAGAAAGGTTTCAATTTTGCTGAGCATCTTTGCATGTAGAGTGCTGGAGGCAAGGTGAGCATTTACGCTTTAGCATACATCATCGTTTTGCCGCTTGCATTGCTTTTCCGCTCCTCTACCTCTGATTTTGATCACCTAGGTGCTTAAAGGAATTGACTCCCCGTAAGGTTCGTGCATTTTTATTAAAAATCCAAAAAAAGTGATAATCAATAAAATTGGGACTACTAATTTTACTTGACCCTAAAACCGATCAAAAAGAAAAATCTTGTATTGGGGCGAGTAATCCCCTCATTGTCTTCGTTTTACATTGCTCACGCACACGCTAAGGATTAGTGCCCAAATCCCATCTCAGCTCCCTAAGTGTGTGTGCAATCTTTGACTTCTCACCTTAAACAGACAAGATAAAAAGACTGCTCTTTGCGGTCTCTACCGAGTTGAGTAGGTGAATTGAGGGTTTGATTATTTTCATTTTTGTTTGTGGTTGTTTTGTGTGTGTCCAAGATCGCCTCTGTGCATTTGCGCCTTCTTCTTCGCTCTCTTGACTTTACCGACGTGCCCCCCGAATCATTTCCTTTTGTTTTCGAGATGGACCCCTGGAGTGCATTTTATCCGGACTTTGCGGATCCCTCGCTCGCTCCAGCCGGTCCACCTCTCTTTTATCATTAGGATCCTCCTCCAATTTTTCCTGATTTTTGTACATACCCCCCCAGCCACAGTATCATGACTCGGACTTCTATCCACCTCCACCTTCACATCCACCCGAGTCTGACCTGATGGAGTCACCTCCCTCGATCTCTATGAGTGATATCTTGAATCGGATGACAAAGCGCATTGATTTAATGAATGATGATCTTGCTTTCTTGAGGAAGAATCAGATTAATGCTCCTTTCGTCGGGAATACGGCTTCATTTGTAGGTGATCATGGGAGCTTGCAATCGCCCAAAATACAAAAAAAAATGAGAAAAATTTAAAAGTACAAAAAGAGTTCGGGAGACACTTGGCTGATCATATCGTGAGGAGAGAGTCCATTTGCCAGAGCCCTTGACCACACATCCATTCACACTTAGTCCCACCTTTGACCTCGAGGATGCCGATGTACAGACTGCTCTTGGCATGCCTCATGTATATGCTGATTCCGACTTCCTCCCTTGTATGGAGGAAGTCCAAAAATTCAAAAAAATGTTATCTGAACCCGAAGTGGTGGCTATTATTCATGAGATTATTCGTGCCCCACTTCAGCAGGCCATGACCCAATTATCTGCTTCTCTTCCCAAGAAGAGAAAGCAGAGAGCAGATCTGAGCGTCACATTCTGACCATGGCCACTGCCCACACCATCACACACCGTCCCATTCCCAAGAAGAAGAACACAGCTACACCTTTCATCACTTGCACCATCTCTGACTACACTTTTGATCGCACTCTCCTGGACGGCGGTGCATCTATTAGCATATTACCCTTCTCACTGGTACAGTCTCTTCACTTAGGGCCTCTAAAGAAAATCAGGATGATCGTTCAGTTTGCTAATGGATCTATCAAGAGGCCTAAGGGTATCCTTGAAAATGCCGTCATTTCTATTCAGGGCACGAACCACCATGTTGATTTTGTCGTGTTGCCCATGGAGAGCTCCACAGGGGAGCCGTCTCCAATCATCCTGGGACGACCATTCCTCACCTCTGCGAGGGTCGTTATTGATTATGTATCAGGAGAGGTTCGCTTCCGTCCTGTTGACGGGAGCGAAGTGTTGATCACCGCACCCACAGTTGACCAGAGACCTGCATCTGATGCACCCTCACCGATTATAGCTGACTCCAAGGCCTGTGACCGATCTGACGTATTCGAGATGCTTCCTTAGCGACCACTGATGAGACCCGACGAATCCCCCGAAAGGGGAGGAAATCGGAAAGCATGGACCTCGCAGTTCCTCCTCCTGGTGTGTGGTGATGTGTTGATGAAATCCAAAGTATTTATGTGATTGATCCCATTGAGCGGCGGGCAGATAACAAGACTAGATAGGATGGACCTGGTTTGACTACTTCCACTGATAAGTCCGTCCTGGTCACTCACAAGTAAAGATGATTGAGGTCGGTTATGATGCGAATCTTCAAAATTTTTGTCCTCTTGATGAAAAAGATGATCCGGGTGAAACTCTTGAGGACGAACAGAGTTCGTATACTTCCACTGATGATTTCGTGCCTTTTAACTTTGACCTGGATGAGCCCTCGCAGGACGACTCCGATTACACTTCTTCGAGGATGATGAGTTCGTCCCATTCCACTTCGATATCTGTGAGACTTCCAAGCCAGACTGACCACACTTTTTCCACTCACACGTCTGCACCTTCACACCATAGGACCACCAAGGGAGTAACTTAGCCATACTGCTTCCATTGACCAGTTTGTCCCTTTTCGATTTGATTCCACTGAGGGCCTTCACCGTGTCGACCCTGATCGGCTTCCGTCCACTATAGACCCCGATGTCGACATACACCATATCAGATCTATCCCCTCAGCGGTCCCGCAAGAAGGTTTGCTTTCCACCTTCTTATGATCACCCATTTATGTTGTAGATTCTCTCCTGTATTGCTCGTCCATCCATTCTCGTGTTTGCCTTGCTTAGGATGCACTCTGTCCTACGTTTAGGAGGGGTGGATGAGCGAGTGTTCATTCTTCGTTCCGTGTCATCACTCTTGTTGTTGCCTATACTTAGGGCTTCTTTTACCCTAAGTATAGGGGGAGTGACGTGTACATTCTCACGATCTCTTATTCCATCTTCAGATCTCTTTCCTTTTCTTTTCTTCTTTTCCTTCTCTATCTTCTTTTTGTATCAAAAAGGTGCCGCCCTTGTAGACAGTTTTCCATACTTAGGACGTACTTTGTCCTAAGTATAGGGGGTGTGCACCCCGAGTTTCTTCTATTCTTTTCGATCCTCTCCATTGTCTCCTCTTCTTTTCTATACTTAGGGATATTTTACCCTAAGTATAGGGGGAGACAATCTGAGTACGATCTGTTCATTCCCACCCTTGACCCTCCCTGCGTGGTGTACAGTCTGCTATACTTAGGATTATTTGATCCTAAGTATAGGGGGGACAGTCAACTTCTCATTCGTTGATTCATTGATTTATTCTTTAGACTTGTCTATACTTAGTACGAGTTATGTCTTCTCTTTTCTCTCCGATCTATGAGGTCATAGCTCAAGCTAAGTATAGGGGGGTCGTATATACCGCGTATATACTTAGCCATAACTCGTACTTTCGTATTTTCTTAATAATATGGCTAATTATTCTTTAAAATTCATTAAAATCCCTAATAAAAAGATGTTATCATTCCTCAAATTCTTTTTGTATTTACTGATTAATAAATCAGGTGAAAATGTTTTTTGCAAAATGTTTGAAAAATAGTTTGAAAATCTTTGTGAACATCTATTGAAAACTATTTTGAAAATGTTTGTTACATGTTTTCAACCTGTGTAAAAATGTGTGGTTTGCAAAATTTATTTCTTTGTGTGAAATAAAATGTTTGAAAAATGATTTGCAAATGGTTGAAAAATGGTTGCAAAAATATTTTGAAAAATCTATATATACTGTTTGGAAAACCTTTGCAAAATGATTTTCAAATGTATGTACATGTTTGTAGAAATTATTTTGGACTAGAGTTTCAAAAATTCTTTGAAAAACTTGTATCAAATAAGTTTGAGGAATATATACATCACACCAAAATTCTTTATATATACGTATAAAATTGATCACTTACCCTGTAAATTCTTAAATCCACTTCTTGTATATATAAGAAGCACTTCCGTGTACATAGTTTTCACCTAGTTTTTAGCCAAAATCTTTTGTTTTCAAAATCCCAAAACATTTGCAAAATTAAAATCCAAAACATTTGAAAAATCTTTTTGAAAAATAAGAAAATGCATATGCATCATCATCATCTTTTCAAAATCCATAAAAGTTCAAAATCTGTGAAAATTGCATCACAAAAAAATTTTCTGCATATCATTTGCATAACATTAGCATTTTTCAGATTGAGTTGATAGTTGAACGAGTCTAAGTAAAATCCGAAGATTGGAGCTTGATTGGACCTTAAATCTACCTAACTAACAGGAACCTTATAGGAACTGGGTTTGAGGTACTTCAGGTCTAGTTGACTTAATTCTTTGAGGAACACGAGACTTGGTTCAATGGATTCTCGACTGCCTAAGTGAGGTATTTCAGAGCACACACAAGACTCTGTTGATAATGACCTAACTTGGACACCTGCACCTTTCACATGGCTCAACTCAGTTGGAGTGGTGAGGGATTGGATTTGCCGGTATGAGACGCACACAAGTGGAGACATTTGTCCTCCTCTAGGGAGGGAAGTGCATCCCAACCCGTCCAGTGATAAGGAAATCTAAAGACAGGAGGCTGTGGGTTGCGATAAAGCTTCAAAAGAGGGATAGTCTACTGGCTCAAGAGGAAAAAACTCCTTAATGTAAATGCTGCTGTGAATAGTATTTCAAAAAAAATGTGTTCAGGCATGTACAAAAATAAAAAGCCTGCAAAGTATGTACGAATGTTGTAAAGCCAATAAGCAAGCTTGAGTTCCAAAGTCAAACATGTGAGCATGCAGCATGATGACTTGACTACACTGGTCTTGCATCCCAGGATAGGTAGCTACACTGGCTACCGTCCATTCTTCTCTCCACCCCCTCCTCTTGAGCTGGTTGCCACTTGAACTTAGAGGGAATACCCCGCTCCTCGAGGATGGAGTTGTTGGATTGGGGAATCATTGGGTTGTCGTACTGGAGAAGTCAGTTTCTTTATCATTCTAGTTGGGGAGAGCCACCATCACTTACACTGTACGAGTCAGACTCATAGTCGTAAGGGTTTGCTTATGAATTGAGATATTTCTGACCTGGCTATTGAGGGGACTTGAGTAGAGTTTTGGGATTCTCAAGGACTGTTGGATTTCAAATTCAGTTCTCACTAAGGTTCCGTCCGTACTAAAATTACAAAGGTCCGACTTAAGCTCCAAACTTTGATTTTGTGAAGACAAATTTGATAATTAAACAAATCCAAGTTCTTCTTTTTCTTTTCTTTCCTTTTTCTTTTTGCACTTATTGCATAAGTGTTTGCTAGGGACTAGCAAAGGTAAAGTTATAGGGGGATGATGAATCCACATTTCATCATCTTTATTCTATCATTTTGGCCTCAAAAACCCTAGTAAATGCCTGTAAATACTTTAATTAGAGCATATTAGCATTCATGCATGTACCTGTAAATAGTGTATAATTACTGTAATTAAAGCCAAAATTATAGAATAAATAAAGAAAAGAAAAAGAATAAAATATTGTAAATATTTTATGACCCAAACCCCCGAGACCTAGGCATCTTGATGAATAGGTCGACAAGGAATAAAGTAGGGGGAGATAAGGGTTAAATACCTGTTCATTTTATCCATTCTTTATTCATTTTGGGACCTATTTTTGGTTCCACTTTTTATACATCAAATAAAGAAATTTTGTACATGAAAGTTGTAGATAATTAAATAAAGAAAAATACAAAATTGATTTCACTGAAAAACATTACACAGATAAAAAGTTATGGTCTGAATAAAAATCCAGAATCCCAACCTCCCAGACCCATATCTCACAAATGAAGTGCAACAAACTCACCATTAATTGTATATAGAATAAAATAAGCTATTTAATGGCGGTGGTTTCGCATTTAGCGGAGCTACGGTTTGAAAGTTGAGTTTTGGACCCTCATTGTATATTTGTACTGATTAAAATATTCAATTTATTCTTTATTCATTATTTTTGTATTTTTATATTTTTATAATTATGTGAATATTACTTATAATATATTTGTACATTAAAATCAGAATAAAACTACAAAAGAAATACAAACAAAATACTTATAAATACAATACATAGGTATAGAACCTATACTTATACCTATATAAATTATACTTACATTTTATTAAATATACAAACACATCAATAAAATAAAATAAAAATATAAATACGTGTATAAAAGTATTCTATAATTATATAAAATAAGAGACAAAAATAATAAAATTAAAATCACAAAATAAAAATCAATTAATAAAATATATAGGTAATATACCTATATAAGGTGTAAAAAGTAATTTGTAAAAATAAATCTCATAAAAGAAATTCAAATTCATAATAAAAAATTTATAAATTTATAAATATTTTTTATTTAATAACCTAAATATAATAATGTCATTTATTATTTTTAAATCATTTTCAAAACCTTTTTCCAGAGGGTTTTTCTGGTTGGTCCACGTGGACTAACCAGAGGGCTTGGACAGTTGACCCCGGTCAACTGTCTGACCCCCCTCTCTGCTGCTGTCAGAAGCGAGTTTGACCCACTTTCACCCATTTTTCTAGGCCTTACCTTTCACCTTCTGGGGATGCACCCTTAATGACTTTTGTTCCTCGTTGAAGCACCTTGCACGCCCAGTGTTTGCCTTGGGGAGTGCATCGTTGCATCAATGCCAATAGCCTCGTTCTTCTCGCCTGTCGACCACCATTCAAAACCGACCCCCTCATCTTCCTCTTTCCTTTGAACCGCCTTTGGCCAGTGCCCGAACCTCCGAGGGCTCCCTGGTGGATCCCCGGTGACAGGGGGTGATCCCCGACCACGTTGAGGTGTACCCAGGCGCTCCTGGGCGTGTTCCAGCCATCTCCGGCGGCTGCGCCGCAGTGAGATCCTATCTCCTCCGCCTTGGCTGAGTCGAGGTGTTTTTGCTCCATTATTCTGTTACTCATAGTTTCTACCTTATTTTTGTTATATTTGCGTGTAGATTTCCCTTGCATTTCACTTCCTTCTTGCCCATCCAAGCTCGTCGGAGCCCCGCTCCGGCGAACCCTCTACCCGACGCCCCCTCTACCCATTATCACTCGCCTGAGCCCCAAGGACCCCCTGTTTATTATTTGCGTTTTACTTGCAGGACCTGGAGGCTCAAAGAATCCCATCTGGATTCAATTTTTGTCGACGCCAGGCAACCTGGAGCCGTCCCCCTCCGCTCACGCAGCGGCGGCCCTCTGGCCCTTCCTGGGCCATTTTGATTCCGTCGTCCACACAAGGAGGCTCCCCGGACGTTCATCGCGCCATCAGAAGGGAGAAGGCGGCGTCAGGCGCAGAGATTTTGGCATTTGAGTTTCATCCAGGACGTGTTCATCACGTGTTCTTCCTCCGCATCCCATCGCCGTCCGATTTTGATCAGTTCTTCCAGAGCTCCAGCCGTCGTCGGATCCTGTGCATCTCCAGCCATCGATCGCCCATCCAACGTCTAATCAGGGCCATCCAATCGAACCGTCATCGGCGCGTTAGAGCTTGACACGTGGCAAGTGAGTGGCTGCCAGCCGTCCCATCACCGCCTAATTGGGTATATTGCTTTAACACCCGGCGACTTTTTGTATTTAATAAATAACTCTTAAACTTACATTTGCATATATATTTTAGGGAAACTTGCATCTGTACCCCATATCTTTTGTCTATTTACGATTGGGTCCCTGCCAGTTGCGTGCATCTGTGCACGTGACCTGGCATTTTTGCAAAGGGACACAGGTTGTTTTTGTGCGTTCATTTTTAGTGCCAAAAGTTTCACACGGAGTTATAAATTTTTGGGCATTTTATATTTCAGCCCTCGGACTTTATGATATTGCATCCATGCCCCTGCCAGATGCACGTGTAACGCACGTGTACCTGGGAAATTTTGCAAGGGCACCCTTGTGACTTTTGAGATTTATATTTAGTCCAGAAGTTTTCTATTTCAGTTATAATTTTTGTGGAAAAATTGCAGGCGTGCCCCTGGACTTTTGTGTATTTGCATATATACCCCTACCAGGCTGTGACATTTTTGCTTGCTTGATCTATTTAATTAGGGCATCATTTTAATTCGAAAAATTCTCAAAAATTCAAGTTAAGCTCTTGTGTGCTTGTTCTTTAATGCCCTGTTTTTAGGTTTTGATTTTATTGCATTTTCATATTTATTAAAAATCAAAAACTTACTTTTTACCTATTGTCTAGCTTAGAAAATACCAAAAAATATTAAAATACCTCGAAAATCCAAAAAAATCCCCTACTGTCTATTTTAACCTATTTTAGTGTCAGTCCAAAAATCATTAAAAATTGCAAAAGAAAAACCTTAAAAATTTGAAAATACCTAAAAACATCAAAAAAATCTAGAAAATTATAGAAAACTCTAAAAAATGCAAACTCAACTCTTGTAGGTTCCATATGTTATCCTCTTTATTTTAAAAAATAGTTTGGAAAAATTTTGTGGCTGTTTAGTATTTTTAATTTCCATTTTACCCCAGCCAGTAGTTAATTCCCTGTTTTCCCTTATTTTGACATTTAAAAATACCAAAAACATTTTAAAAAATACCCAAAAATCCCAAAAATAGTAAAAATCATAAAAAAAATACCAAAAAGATTTTATTTCTGAATTTTTGACTATTTTTACATATTTTTCTAAGTATTCTATCTCATCTTTTATTACATAGCTTATATATTCCAATATTGAAAAAGAAAAAAGAATATAAAATATAAAATATAAAAATCAGAAAATTAAAAATCAAAATACAAAATTAATTAAAATTAATTAAAAAATTAATTAAAAATCCATAAAAATATTTGCTTTGCATTAGTGTAGACAACACTTCACATTCACTCACACACATTAGTTTGAATTACCCTGTTTGGCTCCCTGTGTTCGAACTCTCTACATACTTGCTTGCTATACATCTTTTATGTAGAGTTAAAAATAAATTTTAACTTCACATTGCTTGTCATTGCTTGATATCTATAGTGTGGGTTAATTGTTGATTAAATACGGGATTTTGTAGTGGTCAAGGCACCGACTGTTGACTCGCCTTGTGAGTCGATACGACCGCTCGTGAATTTCGGGTTTATCAGTCACGTGAGTAAGAAGGTGCGATAGGTGAGAAGTATGAAGAAGTAGGGGAAGTCAGTAGAAGTTCTGACTTCACAGTCCGGATGGGGGTATGAGGAGTAATAAGAAGGTGAAGATGATCATATTATGGTCGAAGATGAGTGCCTTGGATATGATGACCAATATCCCAATATCTTGAAGAGGAATGGATGAATGTAAATGTATCGAGGTAGAAAACATGCAAATACACAGGATAACACATACAGACAAACATAAAACAAACGTAAGAGCAATCCCCAAATTCACCAACTCTACACATGAGGGTCGTAAAGGTTCGGCCGAATTATCTTGTCAGGTTTAGTTGGTGACAAATGCAAATCTTGAAAGATTAACGAGTTGTTAGGTGCATGTACTTCCATGCAGACTATCCCAATTCTTATGAATAATTGCACTCACTTTCAGCCAATATAGAGTAAGTGCGGACTGTATAAATATGTCTACACGTTTACTTGACGACGGAGCCTTACACGGTATCCTCTAAACCTCCCACTTCGCTAAGGAGATCCGGACCATTTACCGGCTACCCGTAGATCCTCACTGAAAAGTGGCTAATTATTTTTTTGAACCAGTAGTCTATATGAAAATACTGGCCTTGGCTCTATCCTAGTGTCGTCTCTCTCTCACTTACAAGTAAATCAGACAATGACGGGGTTGCTCTCCCGCAAACAATGGTTAATTTTAGTCAATTTTTTGTCCAATCAATTAGTAGTCCCGATTTTAGAGATTAATTGTTACTATAATTAATCCACACAAGCAATCACGTCTATCATACAGTCCCAATATCTTTATCCTAGGTTAGAAAAATAGATAGAGAGAATAAGCCGATGCAATCGAGAAAACGATGATAAATGCTTGAGTAAGAATACTTATAGTGCCTCTAGCTCTCTACATGAGGGATGTAATACTGAATTGAAATTTTAAAATATATGAAATGCAAACGAGAAAATCATTCCTAGATAGGCAGTTCTATTAGCGAGTGATGAATACATTAATTTTGACTAATAGCTTTGTGGTCCAAGTGTGTCTCGTTAAGTGCGGTGAGTGGTCCTATAAAGTACGAGCACAAGGAAAAAAAAATTTTAGAGTAGTGAGTGCAGGTCCTAGTCTACGTCAATCAACTACACGACCATGAAGGGTCCAATGTCAAGGGTCCGGGTACACACGCGAGATTACAAACGGAATCTGCTAGAAGTATGCAATTGTAAATTAATTCACAAAAAAATGAAAATCTCCCTTCTCAAAACTTCTTGGCATCTCAAAACCCGACTCGATCCGTGAATCGTCGACCTCCGATGCACTTTGAGATGCATCGACTTCAAGAAAGCTGCTCCAAGTCCACCGAGACCTTGCACAAAAAGATAGAAATTATGTTAGAGAGAGATATCAAAATACATACAAAAATAGGTAGAGAAATAATTTAGAGAAAAAAAATAAATAATTACAAGGTGGTTCGGTGGTCAGACTACCTAAGTGAATGGAAAACCTAAATCTAATTTTCTAAAATGATTATAAGTCATCTGCCTACCCAACAATGATGCCATTTGATAGAACAACTGATCACCCTATGTTAATAGTATCATGTTGTTGTATTCCGATAAAAAATTAACCACATGAATTGATGAATCAATGAATTAATTAATGTGTGGTTTTATATATTTTTAACTGGGGCAAGCCCCAGGGTCAACTCAAGGAGGTAAAGGAACAACGTCAGATCAAATTAAAAGAATTAGCTTACAATTTTCCAAGCGGATTTTTTTTGTATTTTTAAATGCAATAAATGAGGGGCATACAATTTTGGTGAAGTTTAGGGAGTAAAATGAAAATTACGATCAAATTATATCCAAAAATCAACAAACTTGGTCAGAATGTGAAATGTAATGAAATTAAGCTAGTATATTTTTTTGGAATTTTTGGATGCAAAATGAATTAATTATGAATTAAATATGTATATTAGTTGATTTCAAGTTAATCAATTTCAATAAATAACAAACGCTAATATTTTCAAGAATTAAATTATCCTAGACAGGTCTATGTGAGAGGTATCCAGATCAATTTTTACTTCCTAAAAATACTAAGTGAGCAATTAATTAAACATTAATTACTAAATTCACCATTTAATTTATTGTGGCCTAGATATGCGTGCAAATAAGGTGAAATTTGGACACAAAGGAGAGCAATTTAAAATCTATCTATTGTGATTTTTTGAGATTTTTTAGATCAGCAAATAATTAAATATCAATTTCAGAGCATAAAATGGGTAAATTTCATAAGTTTTCACCAAATTATTTGAATAAATAATTAACTAATCACAAATATGTAAATAAATGCTTCTTATATAGAAAATGAGTTTCTCTACAGCATGCTATTTTTGTAATTAAAAATGATGTGAAATAAAGGTGCAAATAAATGTTGGAACATAGGGTTCTAAATGTAATTACATAAATAAAGTTGAATTAATAAAATACACGAGGACTAAGATGCAATTACCAATAAATCAGAGGGCGTTTATGTAATTTTCCTAGTTTGGGGGGGGGGTATACGTTGCACGTGACTCTGGAGCAGGGACCTTTCGTTGATTCCCGGAGCCCGAGGGTATGTACAACAAATTCCCATACCTCATGTGTCTTACACGTGAGGTGGGATAGATATGGCAGGTGGATGGGTGTGCAAGGCTCGACGACTAGACTTGGTGGCTGAAGGAGGAGCTCCTACGTGCAAGAGAGGAGGCTCCAAGTGGCGGTCGAGTGGAGCGACGCAGGATGACGCGTCGGCCGTGCGTGGTAGCGCGCAGGAGCGATGACTGGTGGGCACGCCTATGGGCTATTCCAAGGGTGCAGTGGTGTGCGACTGACAGGTGTGCGAGAGTCGCACGAAGGATAGGAAGGAGGTGTTGGAGCTGAACCCGACGCTTGTTGTGGTAGTCTTCACACTACGGTAGTTGAAGAGGCAGCACATAGCAAAGACGCGGGCATGAAGGACTTTTGAGGGCTACTGTCGGTAGCTATCACTACAAGGAAAACAAGTTGTGGTTACAGAATTATGGCCACGGATGTGGGACTTGTGGCCACGGAATTGGGCTCTGGCCACGACATATCATGGCCCGTAGCCGTAGCTACAAGTCTCGTCGTGAGAGTTCTC
Organism: Ottelia alismoides; assembly: GCA_037367405.1. Classification (NCBI taxonomy): domain Eukaryota; kingdom Viridiplantae; phylum Streptophyta; class Magnoliopsida; order Alismatales; family Hydrocharitaceae; genus Ottelia; species Ottelia alismoides. Next base: position 459,635 of record JAZKJV010000565.1, on the reverse strand, counting down.
TAACCACGGATATGTCGTGGCCACTACAAGTGACCACAGAACTTGTCATGGCCACAACTCTTGTATGAAGCTTTGGCCACAGAATTGTAGCTACGAGAAACTAATGGCCACGGAATTATCGTGGCCACAAGTTTCCGTAGCCACATTCTGTGGCCACAGCTCATTTTTCTTGTAGTGTATAGTAGAGAAGATGGGTCATCTCCTATAGTCAAAGGTTGGTGGAGAATCTGGAGGTGCGGAGGCACTGGGCACGTAGGAGCTGCATGGGAGTGGCTGGCCACTACGCCACCAGCGGTGACCACACGTGGAGGGTGAAGATGGAGGCTGCGAGGCACAACAGGATATGCGACGTGTTGTGGAGGGGGTCAGTCGTGCGTTGCACACACGGCTGGTGGAGTTCGAGCAATTGTGTATAGACGGGGCGGTTGGTCGAAGGCAGGGCTGGTACACGATGAAGTCGGACGTGTGGTTTATAGAGGGGTATGTATGGCGAGGTGTAAGCACTGTTGCTGCTGTGGGTGGAGGGTGGTTGTGGGTGGTGCGACAACCACTATGCACGTAGGCCCTTCATTTCTTTGTTGGAGTTCAGGTCGAGTTCCAGGTTCGATCAAAGGAAGATGTTCCTCTCTGGTTAGGTCATTCAAGATCACACACGTGAAGGACATGCAAACACTACAAGAAAAATGAGTTGTGGCCACAGAATGTGGCTACGGAAACTTGTGGCCACGACAATTCCGTGGCCACTAGTTTCTCATAGCCACAATCCGTGGCCAAAGTCTTGATGTAAGGGTTGTGGCCACGATAAATTCGGTGGCCACTTGTAGTGGCCACAGCATATTCATAGCTAGAGAACTCTCGCGACGAGACTTGGAGCTACGGCTACTGGCCACGACGTGTCGTGGCCAGAGACCATATCTGTGGACATAGTTCTGTAGTCACAACTTGTTTTTCTTGTAGTGAAAGGAGGACGCTGGTTTGATCTTGGAAGCTCTGCCTCGGAAATGCAAGTGATACAAGATTTGAAGGGAAGGGGGAATGTGACGGTGCTAATAGTAATGGAGAAGAGAGGGACCTGGAATCCTCGACTCTTTGCAAGAGTCAAGGTTGATCGGATGAGCAGGGTCTTGACGGATGGATCAAGTGAGTGGTCAAAAATGATTTGGGTGGTGGATGAAGGGAAGATGGACCAGGGAAGAAGCAAAATAGAGGAAAGGGGAAGGTGGCCGGACTATGCCGTGGTGAAGAGTGTGAGGCAAAGCTTAAAAAAGAACGAGGGAGGACGAACAGAGGAGATGACAGAGAAGAAGAAAAGGAAGAAAGAAGAAGAAAAGAGAAGGAAATCACCTGTGGTTCGCTTGGAGTTGGAGCTGTTGTAGGAGTAGCTCTGGTCGTTGCTCGAGTCACCAGTGGAGTGATGAGCTCAACAAGCTTCGTGCAGAGTTTGCGACAGCGGAGGATGACTCGACGCTGGATCTTGGCTACAAAAGAGGATCTTTGCTCGAACCTCGTGGCCTCCCAGTTGTCACTTGAGTCGGCTAAGATGGTTCTCCCTCTCTCACGAACTTTGGCAGATGAAGATGAATGAAGAGGATAAGGGGAATAAAAAGAGGAGGAAGATGAGGGGAACTTGGAAAAGAAGTGGGGTGGAAGTTGGAGGAGTGGTGGAAGATGAGGGGAGAATGGGGAGTTGGTGGCTTGGGTGGGAAGTTGGAGTAGAGAATAAGTAAAAGGAAAAAATATAAAATAAAATAAGTATGCTACTAGAAATAATAAAGAGAAAAAATAAAAGTAGACAAAAAATATAAAAAATTAAAATAAAAATAAAAATAATTATTAAAATAATAAATAAATAAAATAATAAAATAAAGTATGAAAATAATTTAAACCAGGATGACATGTGGCGGCTCCAGGAGCGGTCACATGTCTCACTTAGAAAAATAAAAAAAGTAAATGTAAAAAAATAAAAAGAAATAACAAAATGGGTCAAATTAAAAAGTGGTCAACACAAAACTTGTTCGTCTCGAAGAAATCTACAACTTTTGTGAAGGATTGAAAAACAAAATAAGCCATATGTAAAAAGTGTGTTTTTGGGTGGTATCTTATATGTATAAAATACCGTATTTTTTATCTTTTACAGACTTTTTGTCATTTTTTAAAAGAGAAAAATCAAAATAAAAATATATAAAATATAAAAGGAATATTTACAATTTAATTTATTTTTTTGGATTTTTAATACAAAGATAAAATAAAGGGTATTCTAGTCAATATGTACAATATACAATAGGGGCCCAAAATCCAAGTTTCACATACGAACTCCGTTTTTTATGAAATTAGTCTTATTTTGAATGTCTTTGAATGTATATTACTTTAAAAGTGATTAGACCTAAATCATACATTGTTTGAGAGAGATATTCACATTTTAAGGCTCTTATTCTCAAATTAGGGCTCGGATTTTATTGTCAATTTTATAGTATTTTTTGATGTTTTCCCTTTATTAGTGTTAGTAATATATACACTATAGAGTTGGTTTTATTGGATTTAGAGTTAGTATAAAATAGATATAAAAAGGTGAATTTAGATAATATATAGGTGAATATGTATAAGTGGATTTGGCTTCTTATTTAATACAAATATGCTAACTAAAATACAAATATTAACTCCACATGCATGAATGCGGACAATGCACGATAAAGGGAGATATGAAGCTAATTGCTTGAGAACGAAGCTCTATTTTCCATTTTTAGAGTAATGAATCACATATTCATCATTCATTCAAGTCCAACTTCTCCAAACTAGATTCTCCCAAATGTGTAATCAAATAGAGCTCCTGCGGTCCTAAGGAAGGGTCGCCACAATTTCATTTGATAATCTTTCCAATTTCTAGGGACATCCATGTCAAGTACTGTGAAATCTACCAGATAATTTTGTCCCTCTATGTTGATGACAACATTTCTAAACCCCCCCTATGTCTATTAGTTGATGAATCTGCGAATTGGAGTTCGACTCTAGAGTTCTTAAGAGGACCTAGATTTAGATGTTCATATAGAGTGGTGGGCATGAGATTGATGGAGGAGCCATTGTCTAACAGTGTCCTGGCAAATTTGATTTCGTTGATCTGGCTTGTCACAAGGTGAGCACCCATGTCTCTTTTCTTCCTTGGTAGCTCATTTCTGATGAGACGAGGTGTGGCAATAGAGAGTTTACACTTCTTTGTTCGGCTAGGGTTCTTTTTGTTGGTCCTTGTTGGTGTTCATATCACCTTAAGGTGCTTACAAAAAGTCGGGTATCATCTCGTCTAATGACAAAGTAACCCTCATATTTTCTTTGCATATGCGGACCATCTCATCATTTATTTATTTTTTATGTTTTTCTTATTTCCTGCCGTAAGATCAGGGGGGAAAAGGAATTGAATGATCGTGATTGAAAAAAACCACTTTATTGGATGAGGAATTAAAAGTATCTACAAGACTTGGACTGATTGAACCAAAAACAGGGAAATTGGTGGATGACTGTTGGTGATGTTTTTGTTATTTTGGTGATGCTTCTCCTTCAGACCCTGACTCTCCTGAGTCCTCAGTGGTACAGTGCTCAACGGGTGGTGTGGGTGGGTCTTCTTCTTTCTCCCCCCTATGCCTCTCTTCCTCTTCTTCCCCAGAATTATGTGAATTTGTAGACACAAGGACTATGTCACCGTGTTCTTTTGCTCGATCATACATGGTTATGGTCTTTCCTCTCCTAAGAGAAATATGATATGTGTCATCATGCAAAAATATATCGTATTAAGGTAAAGAACATTCATAGAATAATACCTGATTCTGTCCGAGGCTATTTGGATTAGCCTAGACTTGTGCTGGAATTACAGTTTTGGGTGTAGTTAACTCATCTCTCCAATAGGAGAGTCGATTGATGTCGACTCTCATATCATGAAGTTCATCCAGCACTCGCAGGAGTTCGGGAGAGCTTGACGAAGAGGACCGGGCCTTGCTTGGTCTAAAGCTTCTAGTGCGCTTTGAATTGGTACTAATGGCCCTCGGTGTTGATACTACTACTGCCGAGGACGTGGATTCTGATAACCCGGATGGTACTGCTGATGCTGCTGTTGTTATTGCTGTTGAGGGTGGTAGATGGGTCGAGACTGTGGTGGACGAGGGTTTGGAGTAGAGTTTGGATTTGATCTGTTGACGGGATCAAGGTTATACCATACTCCATTTATCTCCATGACTTGTGGAGGTTCCTCGTAAACAGTTTGAGTGGAGGTTTCTTCTGTTTGATGGGAAAAGACTAGTTCTACACCCTAATGGCTCTGTTTCCCTACCCTTTGCCCTTGAATGCAGTGAATTTGGTGAATGGGATCAGGGGGTGAAGTCAGGGCATGTATCTGAATCTTAGATACCATGTCAGCCAGCTCCTCCATTTGCTTAGGTAGTTTAGCCAATTTCTCCATATTAGATGATTTATGGAGTTCGTCCACCTTCTTATGGATCTGTTCGACCATGGTTAGCTTATCAGCTATTATTCCCATGCTGGCATTCTGATCGATTGCCATATTATCAACATTCTTCTTGGAGTCGGTTGTGTAAGCTCGGTTGGTGGTTTGTTTAGACTGGATTCCGCCAGTTTCTCAAACTCCTTGTAGACAGTGTCCTCGTAGCATCCCATGTAGCTTCCTCCGTAGGATGCACTCACTATGGGTCTCAGGGTTCAGCCCACTGGCAAGACTTTGGACCAACATCATTTTGCTTATCCCATGCCTTGGACATTTCTGGATTAGGTGTGTGAACCTTTCCCAGGTTTCATGGAATGGCTCACTCGAGTGCTGGGTAAAGCTCGTGAGCTTGATCTGCATTTGATTTATTCTACTAGCTGGGTAGAATTTCTCGAGAAAAATGATCTTGAAGGTGGCCCAAGTGGTGACCACTTCCCCCTAAATTTTCAACCAATAAGTCACCTTATCAATCAAGGCAAATGGGACATCTATCAGCCTTATGTAGTCTTGACTAACCCTAAGGTGGCATAGATTGTCGCAGACTAGCTCGAAGTCTTGGAGGAAGGCATATGGTTCTTCATTATCATTCCCTCCAAACTTAGGCAACAATGCGAGGAAATGCAGTTTGTGCTCGAACGCATCCTCGGGAGGTACATGCCTCAACCAATTATAATCTTCATCTAACTCAGGGAGGTACATATCTTCTATAACAGCTTCTCCACATTGCAGTTCTGCTATCTATGCTATAAGTGGTGCATTTTGTTGTTCGACATCAGTTATTCTAGCCAAAAGTGCTCTCATCGGGTCATTGTCATTCTCTTCCTCACCAGGGTTCCTCTTTGGAGTCATCTTGACTTCTTCTTCACCTTCAGATGCACATAGATCTGAGTTAGGCTCATACTTGAAAGGTTTAGGGGGTTCTGCCAAAGATGAAAGTTTATTTGGTTGGAAGGGAGTAGGAGAGATGGTTAATAAGGGGTTGATCGATCCCTATAGGTGAAGGATGGACCATGGTTTGGAGAAAAGGGTCATCCCCATACCATGAGATTTCTAGAAGAACATCATCTCAAAATCGAGAAGATGAGTTACTTGAGGAGCTTGGGGATTTCTTCGCAAAGTCCGAACGAAGAACTCCGGAAGAATCCATCTCAGATGAAAGGAGCGGTTTAGAGCACAAAGAAATACTTAGGAGAGAGAATACACAAGAATTACAAATGTACAGAAGACTCACGTAAAACAAACACAAATCAAACTCATCAATTCTCCCACTCAACACTGGTGAAGGCATGTTAGGGTTCAACCGCTTATCTTTTTTATTTTTAATTTTAAATGATCATACAATCTTGAAGATTAAGCGAAGCTGTTAGGTGCCAAAATTATTCACAAAGATTGTCTCAAACTAGTTGCACCTACTTTCAGTCAGTATAGGTGTAAGTACCGACCGTAAAACAGCTACCTGTTACTTAAGGATGATATCTTACATAATGTCCTTTAAACCACCCACTATCTTAAAGGCAGTACGGACCGTAGAATAGCTACCCGTACTCCCTCACTGAGAAGTAATAGTTGTTTCTAAAAACAATAGTCTAAATGAAAACTTCAGATTTGTGGCTCTACCCCAATGAGTGGGTTTCTCTCCACCAGACAAAAGAATTAATTTTATATCAATTTTATTTACAGTCACCTTGATTAGCAGTCCTGATTTTAGATTAGGGCTATCACTGAGGTCTTATTTGAGCACAAAAATATCTCACATAACGAGTAGTCCTAATTCTTTTAATTCCTAAGTTGTAAAAAATGAGGAGGGAGAATAAAAAAGCCAACTAAGCGTAAATCAATGTTGCATTATTAGGAAGAAGGCTTACATTGATTCCTCGGGTTCTTCGTGGAGGATGCAATACAAGGAATTTACATTTACACTAAATGATATGCAGAGAGGAAAAACTCCCTAAACAAATAGTTCTATTAGTAGGAATAATGGATTTCAAATTTGTCCAAGTTGAACGATCTACTAGTGCGTATAGTTAGTGAAAATGTGTGCTTAAAATTTATGAGCACAAGCAAAAATAATTCTAATTTCGTGTATGTGTGCCTAATTCCTACGCTACTCAAGTCAGGTCCCAGCTGCGCAACATGGGTTGAAACATACCCGACATACCACGGAGAAGTCCAGTCTGAATTATTACAAGTTACCAGGGTTCAGAGAGAGAGAGAGAGGCCATGTAAATGATGTTGAAAGTAAAAGTATTCTAACCTCTCTCTCTCTCACGCACAAAATAAAAATTCAATCTTTTTCTTCTTCGCAAAACCTTAAAGTTAAATTCAAAATTCGCTCCAGCAATCGCACAGAGTGAAGATGTGGTTAGTATCTATAGAGAACAATGTAGAAAATAAAACGCTAGTATTTGTAGAGCGAAATATGCAAAATACAATGCAGAAAATAAAATGCAAAAGAAAGGGAAAATGTCACATAAATTAATTTTACAAAAATTAATTACATAAAATAATTTAAAATCCCAAAAATACGTCGTTCCCCGGTAATGATGTTATTTGATGAACGTGAAAAATGCTTATTTATTAATAGAATATTGTAGTATAGAAGGCAAAATATGCTCAGTCAAAAATATAAATTTTGAATGGCGTGGAATATTTTTTTCTTGGTAAGTATACCAAGGTCACACACAAGGAACAATGATTTTTAGTTGCATAATTTTAAATTAATTTAAATAATTAAGTAATTGATAAGTTAATTTCGATATCAGACAATAAAATCTAAAATGAACGAAAAGAAATGCGATGAAAAGCGATGCAATGTGAAGAAAATAAATAGAGCAGACAAAGAAGCACATGACTTGTGATTTATAATTCTAATCAATAAAAAACGATCAATATCCTCGAAATTTAATCACAGACCAAAAGATATAATTTCAAGAAAGATAGCCAAATTAATCCCAAACTACATGCAAGAAAATTCATAGATCAATTTATACTCTTGCGAAGTAGATCATGATAGTTTTTAAGAAGATTATCTATCCCCTCTATTTAATCCTCAAAGATTTAATCAATGATATCAAAGGACTAATGAATCTTCTCAATTTAGCCCATGTAATAAGGTTAAATCCTCATATAAAGCACAAATGTATCTCGAATTAAGCTTGCTCAAATCCTAGAATAAGCTTCCAATTTAATAGAGCCTTGTTGTAATTTAATCCTCAAGAAATAATAAATCAATTAAGCTCCTTTCGATAAACCCATGCACATATTAAATTCTAAAAAAATATAACAGTAATCATCCAAGAAATTTAATCAAAATCAAACTCATTGTCGAGTCCTGCAAAATGAATCGAGAATTTGCTCAATGATATTTGCGCAAGATGTCAGAAAGCAGCATGCATACATCCAAATGAACCTTGTTAGAGCTATTATATTTACATTTATGTTTATAACCTTTCAGGTTCAGTAACCTCCTGTGACCTTTCAGGTTCCGTAACCACAGTGACCCTTCGAGTTCTGTTAACCCCCGTGATCCTTCGGGTTCCGTAACCCTTGTACTCTTTAGGATTTTTCTCTCTATATAAGAGACCCTATCTTTATTTGTTCCTCTCCTCAACAAACCTCACATAATTTCATCAATAAAGAGCTTTAGATCAGTTCACAAGATGTATAAAGTGACAGAGCACATGAATAGCTTTAAAATGATATATTGTATGCTAAAATTGGAGTTCAAATGTAAAAGGCATGATAAAATGAAGTAGCATGGACTAAAATGCAAGAAAAATAAAGTTTTTCTTCTTTAAATGGTCTCTAGAGGACTTATCTGCAATTTTGAAGAATCGATCGTGTCTTTGTGTAATTTACCCCCGCACGGGGGTATTTTTAGAATAATGAAGAGTCAGAGGGCCTACGCGTAATTTTCTCAAGGTCACGTGAATTTTTCAAATGCGGAGCTTTTCTACAAATTTTGAAGGTTGCAGGGCATGTTTGCATTTTTCTCGCATCACATGTGTGTGACACGTGAGGCACTTTAGGCTCAGGCCGGTCCAACCTCCACGTGTTGAGTGTTCCTCGCTTCGGTTGGGCCCGAAGCGCTAGGCGTGGTCCAATCCTCTGAAACGATCTGGTGGTTGACTCGAGCAAGACCGAACGACGAGCAATTGGGGCTTCTTCAATGGTTGTGATCGCACGTGTTCTTCATCATGCGACTCATGTGCTTCGATCCTCCTCGCGGAAGGTGGCACATGGGTTGATGATCTGACGAATTCTTTGCGACAAGGCAAATGAGCTTGAGCTGTTAGCTCAATTGAACGACTTTGTAAATGATAACTCATTTGAGCAAACCCAACACAAGTAGGCTCACTAATGGGCTCGCAACGAATTCTAGGCTAAAGATTACATCGAGCTTGAGTTCGAGCAAAGCTGGACTAGACTTGATACTGTTATGAATACCTTATGTATTGCGCACTGTATAATATGTATACATATTTGAGAATACCAAAGGCATCTTGAGTAATTTGTTTCCTTTTGCAATCTGTAAATTTTCACACAACCCTTAAAGTTTCACACAACCCTTTACGTCGCCATCCTTGTAAATTATTCCACGAGAATTATAGGGATTTTGATGTAATTGCACAAGATTGTAGGGGTCAAGGTGTAAAAATCCCTTACAATTAAGGGATTTTATCACTTGTGCCCCTCCGAGATATCGCAATATCAGTTATGCCCCTTCTTTTTGGTAATATCAGTTGTGCCCCTCACTTCTTGCAAATCTATCACTTGTACCCCTCGGTTTAGTTTCCGTCCATCCCAAACGCAAACGGACGTTATCTTTAGGGACACATCAGGAATTAAATTTAAAAAAGGGATTGAAATGTCATCTTCCTCCCTTCTCCTCTTCCTCAGTCTTCTTCCTCTCCCACATGTTGCTGCCCAGACCTCCCTCCACCTCGACCTCCCTCCACCCCCTGCTGTCCCTCTGCTCCGACCTCCCTGCCGGCCCGACCTCCATCCACCCCTGCCGCCCCTCCGTCCCGACCTCCCTGCCACCCCAACCTCCCCCCACCCCCTTCCACACGGAACCGGCAAGGGAGTTGTGGAGGAAGGCGTCGTGGTGACATCCGTCATGTCGGCTCCGTCCTCGTTACAAGAATTTGTAGAATAAGAAACTTCATTTAACCAATTTCGTACCGAAGATCTGATATCTTCTGCTTCCCAACCGATCATTTTCGTCAACATAATATGACTTTAAGCCGCAAAGCACCCAAGGCGGACTTCTTGAAAGAGGATCGCCATAGTCGTGAAACCCCGGCAACTTGTTCCAACTGATTTTCAGATCATTGTTAGGTGGATATCCATCGAAAAACTTCAACCCATCTTCCCCATCTAAGAACACATGAATCCGTGCAGTGGGATCCTCCAAAACTAACTTTACCATATAACTGCCATGCTCAGAACACCAAAGATCCTCGTATCTCCACGGATGCGCAACAACCATGCGAACAACACACCTGAACTCATGGGCAACCACAGCGTGCGTAATTGAAGCAATCAAAGTATCCTCAACGTTGATCTTGCAATCGATCAACGTCAACTTTGATCACGGAGATCACGGAGATCAACGTCAACTTTGAAACCTCCCCTTTGATTACGTCGGTCAAGGAATAGGACGGGTGGCAGAGTGGGCGATGGAAGAAGGTGGAGGCGGTAGGGGAACGATCCTCTCCGAGCTGTACAAGAGCTCGCAGAAGCTTCTCATCAAGACCAGAGATGGACTGTCGGTGTGGAGGCGGTGTGGAGTAGAGCTCGTGGTTGTGAGCGTGGATGAGGACGCTGTGGAGGCATACGAGGTCTCTGGAGCGGGAGACACGCGAGAGATGGGAGGGGTCGCGCGCGAAGAAGGTGACGGAGAGGCCCCTCCTCCCCCCTGCACCTCCTCCCCTCCCCGGTGTCGCCCCCCTGCCCCCTCTCCCCTGGGCTGCGGCCCCTCCCAGCCACGCACATCCTCCCCTCCCCGGTGCCGCCCCCTGCCCCCTCCCCCCTGGTTGCGGCCCCTCCCAGCCCCGCACCTCCCCCTCCCCCCCGGCGCCGCCCCCCTGCCCCCCTCCCCCCTGGGCTGCGACCCCTCCCAACCCCGCACCTCCTCCCCTCCCCGACGCCGCCCCCTGCCCCCCTGAGCTGGGGCCCCTCCCAGCCCCGCACCTCCTCCCCTCCCCGGCGCCACCCCATGCTCCCCCTCTCCCCTGCCCCGCACCACCACCCGCAGCCACGTCGTGAAGCCGAACTCCTCCCGCAGTCACGCACCTCTCCCGGCCCCTGCCGCCAACCAGCACCTCTCCACAGCCTCGCACCTTCTCCCCAACCCTCCTCATTTGATTTTATTCTGACAATAATACCCCTGTTAACCACACCATGGTTTGAGTAAACTATGGTTATTTCAATTTTTTGACGGTCAATCTGACGGAAGGGCACAACTGAAGACGGAGAAAGAAGTGAGGGGTACAACTGATATTACCAAAAAGATAGGGGCATAACTGATATTGCGATATCTCGGAGGGGTACAAGTGATAAAATCCCTACAATTAAAGCCTTTCACTTCAGCCATATAAAACGCCCCTCAACCCCAATGCATTTCACACTACGCTACAAGACCACAATCAACACACATTCACAACAACAATGGCATCACCTCAACCCTCCCCTCCGCGTGTGATCGACGACTGCCACGGAGTCCTCCAAGTCCTCAGCGACGGTTCCATCCGTCGCAGCTCCATCCCTCCCTTCACCGTCCCCGTTCGCGACGACGGCACCGTCCATCACAAGGACCTCCTCTTCCACCCAGCGCACGACCTCCGCCTCCGCCTCTATCTCCCGACCTCGCCCGGGCAAGTTCGCTTGCCAGTTCTGTTCTACTTCCACGGCGGCGGCTTCTGCATTGGTTCGCGTACATGGCCCAACTTCCACAACTACTGCATCCGTCTCGCCTCCGACCTCCGCGCAATTGTCGTCGCCCCAGACTACCGCCTCGCACCGGAGCATCGCCTCCCCGCGGCCCTCGACGACGCCGAGCATGCCGTCGAGTGGCTCCTCACCCACAATCCTCCTGATCCGTGGCTCGCTGAATCAGCCGACTTGAACCGGGTTTTTATTTCCGGAGATTCCGCTGGGGGAAATATCGTCCATCATCTGGCGGCTCGGTTAAACCCGGATCGGTTCGGTATCCGTGGGTTTATACTGCTGATGCCGTTTTTCGGTGGGGTGGACCGGACCCGGTCGGAGGCCGAATGCCCCGTGGATGCGTTTCTGACGCTTGAAGGGAGCGATCGCTTCTGGAGGCTTTCGCTTCCGGTCGGCGAGGGTAGAGATAATCCGATGGCGAACCCTTTCGGAACGGGGGCGCCGGAGCTGGACCGGATCCGGCTCAAGCCGATGCTGGTTGTGGTTGGTGGAAACGATCTGCTGTCGGATCGGGCGAAAGAGTACTCGAGGCGTTTGAAGGAGTGGAACACACCGGTCGAGCTGGTGGAATTTGAGGGCGTGCAGCACGGTTTTCTCACGCTGGACCCGTTTTGTGAACCGGCTGACGAGCTTATGCGGTCCGTTCAGCGGTTCATGGAAAAGACTTGTTCCGCCGGTTGAGGTCTTTATTTCGGATTCGAAGTCTGTCAATTGTTTTTGCCCTCGGTCCTTTTTTTTCTCTTATCGTTTTTTTCTCTTTTTAAAAATAGGTTAATATCGTCTATGTGTATTTGTCTGAGTTGTGTGATGTTGTGAGATACGTGGCTTTCTTTGGTGTTCAGCGGCGCATATACGCTGCAACGTGTGATTTATAGCCGCAACGTGTGATATATACCCCGTGTGAAACTGTAAAATGGGATTTTTGCATTATGACCCTTGAACTCTTTTTCCATTACATGACTACACTTATAAATTACAGCCCACTACCTATGTAAATTATATTCAGCATCCCACAACCTATGTAAATTATATTCAGCATCCCACAACCTATGTAAATTATATTCAGCATCAATAGTTATCTAAGATCATTACGCGGTTCCCAAACCGCCAATATTATTTTTTAATCATTGCGCACGATTACTTCTATGACCTTTTGTGCAACGTAATTATGCCATCAACCTTGTAATTTATCCTCAAGAACCCACACGAGCATCAAACAGAATAACCGCATGGTTCATGGAGTAAGAATTAGCAGGTTTAAAGGATCGAGGGGAGAATTATGTTGTTTCAAAGTCGAGAGGGGGGAATTATGTTGTTTCAAAGTCGAGAATGTAATTCACAAAATTTATAGGATTCATGCGGTAAATAACCTTAAAATGTCTTCAATGACAGTTTAAGAGAACTACCATAGAAACCCCATCGATAAAAGCTTGTAATAGTGATCATGCTACATTCACCTAAAGCTAAGTGCTTGAACATAATCACACTAATCATTCCATTTAACAATATTTCAAGGTATGTTGTAATGGTTAAACATGTGATTAGATAGATAGTTTACTTAGCATAGAATCCATTTAGCTAATATCATTTCACTCCAACAAGGTCCATATCTTGTTATGATAATGTCCACCATTACCTGGTCATAATAAGAAACCATGGGCTACATCCGACCCTGGATCCATTAAATTCCATGGATCTTGACTAGGTCAACCTTGACAAAAAGAAGTTAGGTTTACTACTCATCCCTATGTATAAGTTTCTTTTGGAAAGTCATTTTGCAAATAACCCCTTGTTTTTCGAGGCTAAGCTAGATTTTTCAATATGGAGATAAGACTAGATTGAAAGGAATTTGGCTAGAGGAAAAAGATCGAGCAGATGTCAAGTTGGATGGCGATAGGAGTTTTCAATTGGGATGCAATGTAACACCTCCTGTGGAAATCAAATTTAGTCTCGCATCCTTAGATTAGAAGTTTCTTGAGACACACACATGCACTGTACACCATTATTCTTGGAGGAGACTCGTAAGATCCCATTGCCTCAAATTTCACTGAAATTCAGTCAAATTTCGATAGGTCATTGAAATTCGACCGAAAAGACCAAAATTTCAGCTATATGGAGCGTCATAGTAGAAATCCTGATCGAAATGAACAGAAATTCGGTCAAATTTCGACCGCAATTTGATCGAATTTTGGTTTCAGTCGATCACCAATATGGTGATCGAAACCAACATTTAGAGCAATGTAAGATTCATTACACAATACACTGGTGTAGTGGATTAAATGTATAACTTATTTGGAGGGACCTTCGTGGCAACTTCGATTTGATCATATTCTGACCTCTCTACTTCAATTTGTGCTCTTGTATTACTATGAGGCTAATGTCTAACGTCTAATACAAGAGCTTTTACTGCAACTGAACAATTTTCTTTGGTTTCATTGTGTTTATATTTTGATGCCTCTCTTTACGATCATAAAAAAATCTTTTGGTGGCTTTTTCAATGTTTTATAAAATTTACTAAGCTGTGATATCACGTGTACAATATCCCCAAGCTCTGATGAATCTCCGATTTATCATTACTATACTCCCTTATTATCCTCGGAGTACAAGAACTTCATTAAAAATCTTCATTAATTCTACATCTTTATCAATAAATACTTCACATGTAATTAACCTAATTTCTGTATTTAAATTAATCCTTTTATTTTATTTATTTTATTCACAATTAAAAATCCCTAAAAATTAATGTATGTATGTATTTTGAGCATTTAAAGAAATTAAAAATACAAAAAATCTCATAATAATTAAAAGTAGTATATATTTCCTTGTATAATTGATCTCTTTTGACTTTGTTTCCAACATGAAACTTGTAGAGCTCCTCGAGCTACTGACTTGTTGCTAATTCTTCTTCCATTTATTTCTTTCTTATTTCTATTCTTTTCCCAAGTTTTGAATAAACTGATTGGGCCACGTGGTGCCCTCTGAGCTGCCCATGTGGCCCTTCTCTGCGTACCACCTGGCCTCTTCTCTGACCGTCCATCTCATTCTTCCCGCCTCCATCACAGTCGTCCACTGCCGCACTTCTCTCGACCCTTGGATCCTTCCCCAAATTCCATTGTAGCCGCCCCTTCCCGCCTCTTCCTCAACTGATGAATGGCTTTGCCATCTAGCAGCTCCTCTTCTTCCATGTCAGTGGAACTACATCCACCCTTGGATTCAACATCGGACCTCATCTGCACCATCCACACCCGCTCACTCTCAACCACTCGATCAGATCCTAAGATCTAATCTCATTCGCACCCTTCTGCCCTGGCCATAGGATGTGCCACATGCCTCATCAATACCATCCACCGCATCGCACCTACGACCCTTGGATCAAATCCTAAGATCATATCCAGGCCGCACATCCGTGCCTTCATCAAAGCTGTTGGATCACTTGATTCAACAGCCACCACATCAACTTCTACCCCTAGCTTAACCCTCGCTGGTCGTCACACCTCGCTCCTCCCACTCCCCCTTGCTCTAACGCCTCTCGCCAGTTGCTGCAAATTGCCTCGCCACCATCGTAATGGTCGGAGACCACCACCTTAAATAGCCTTCCTACGCCCCATTTCCACCTTGTCCACTAATCCAGGGGCTTGGGCCCAGCTTCCCTCGTCTCTTTGGTGACAGTAGAGGGGAGGTTGATGAGCCAACACCGACCCATAGCCCTGCTGTCACCCATGGTCATGTTTCATATCAATCGTGTTACAGTCATATCCATGGACGTCGAGCTCGCAGGAGTTGCTGCCCATCTCGAGTGAAGATCTGAGTGACCATCGTCGCTCTTCCCAAGCTCCTCCTCCACCAGTTATCCTCTCCAATCAGGTATGCTCCTTCTTCTTTCTTTTTCTGAGTTTTCTTTTATTTTTCTTGTTGCACACACCCATCCTATCTTCCAATTCATTGCACCATCATCCTCATTACACCACCATCACCTTCGCGCCACTCTCCAATCACCATCTTCCCTTCTCTAGAGCCCCATCCACAATTCCACAGGCTTGGCCCAGTTCCCTCGTCTCTCTGGTGACAGGGGGATTGATGAGGCGATAACGACCCATAGCCCTGGTGTGATCCATGTTCATATCAACCATTTTACGACCATAACCATGGTTGTCGAGCTCGCTGGAGTTGCTGCCCAGCTCGAGTGAAGACCCGAGTGGCCATTGCCACTCTGCCCAAGCTCCTCCTCCACCAGTTATCCTCTCCGATGAGGTATGCTCCTTCTTCTTTCCTTTTCTGAGTTTTCTTTTATTTTTCCTAACACACATACCCATCCTATCTTCCAATTAATTACACCATCACCCTCACAACACCACCAACACCTTCACGACACTCTCCAATCTCCATCTTCCCTTCTCCAGAGCCTCGTCCACCACAACCTCCATCCTTCTTCGGCTCGCTAGAGAAAAACTTTGTGTCCTCCGCTCCTCCACTCGATTTGGACCCACATTCCACTCACAATCTTTCGCACAAGGACGTTTCAACTCTCTTAACCCCCTGCAAGTCCTTGTTTCTCACTGGTCAGAACTCCTGGGAATCCTTCGTTCTGGAGCAGCATTACCGGCCACCCTCTATCGTCTCACTGGTTTAGGTTTCCTTGTCGCTTTTCATAGCAACAACAACCTTCGCGATCACCTTACTGAGGTTTTCTGATAATCAACTAGCTAGTTAGTCCCCGATGGAGATAAGGTGGAGTCGTTGGAGCCCATCCATCGTCGCCTCGCGACAGTGGCAGAGGAGAATGGATGCAGGCTACATATGTCGTTCGACCATCTGGATCGGATGGTCTAGATGAACTCCCAACCTCATCCATGAAGCACCTGGCCTGGCGAAACCAAACTTGATCCGAAGCGGAGGCCACGCCACATGGCCTCCGATCCTACAACTTATATAGCCTCCATCCGAGCCTAGCCATGAGCGTGTCACACACGTGCGGCTAGGCAAATTATAGATGACCCCCCGTAACTCCTCCATATTACAAACATGTCATGTCCAGGTGTGTGTGCCTCACGTGTCGTGCTTGGGAAAATTTCATTGAGGTCATGCCGGGTTTTATAAATTGCATTTTGGCCATGATGAATATCATATTCATCATATTGAAATTCACATATTAATCCCCAAGCTTAAGCTATTCAATAAAAATCTCAATTAAATCACTAATATTAACTTGTATTATACTATATATATTATGTGTATAATTAACCTATAAATAACTCTTAATAAATAACTCTATTTATTGTATTTAATTACTGATATTTCTTATTTATTTTCTATTTTATTTAAAAAATCCTAAAAAATTAGGATAATATTGTCTATAATTGCATTGGCCTTTGAAAGAAATCAAAAATATAAAAAAATCTCAAAACCTCAAAATCAATATTTTTACCCATTAAAAATACTCCTAAAAAATCACTTTTGAATAAACGACCTCTTTTTGTTGTTTAACCAATATGAAACTTGTAGATCTCACTGAGATCTACAACTTTCATTTTTTGATCGCTCCAGACGAGCTCAAAAAGTGTCTCTCACAGATATCCTCAAACTTCTCCGCTGCGTCAGTAGCCTTGGAGATGGAAGTGATGTGTAATCCAGCCAACTTCTCCTCCACCTCTTCCCTCATGCCTCTGATGGACTTTTCTAGATTCTCCTCTAGAAATGCGGCAGCTGCTGGTATGTGTCGAGACAACTTAGTGTATCGAACTAGTAATCTTTGGCTGTCATCCGTCCCTGATGAAGCTCTGCAAACAAATAACGCTAGGACTCCTTCCACTTCGTAGAAAAGAAGTGGGTTATGAATTGTATCTCAAACTCGTCCTATGTAGGCTCACGGCCTAACTCAAAAACTACTGCATCCCACCATCTCTCGGTGAAATTTGTCAGTGAATACTCCATGAAAGGCAGCCATGTGTCCCGTGGCATGCGAATCATCCTCAATATCTTCATCACCCTCTTGAGCCATTGCTTAGCAACATCTGACGTACCGGTGCCCTCAAACATGGGCACATTGGCCTGCTGGTAGGAAGCGAAGACTGACTGATGCCTGTCATTAGTAGAGTACTTATGTGCATCCTCTTCTGCAAAGTCAACAAGGTCCTACTCCATGTCAAAGTCTCCATCCTCAGCTCCATGCTCTGGTATCTTCTCAAGTGGATCATTGAAATGAGATTATTGTACCTCTACCGACTGTCACTGGTCCTGGCGTGTGCCGTCGTGAGATGGGTGATAGGTAGAATCTGACAGCTCCTCAAATCTGAGCTTCGTGTCCATCTGTCTATCAGCGATCTCCGTCTGCTGAGCCAAAATATGATCCTGTTGATCTCGCATAGTAGCCTGCTGCTCCTGAAGGTCGGTGAGAGCGGTCAATATGTGTGCTAGCTTCTCAGTCGTCTCCTGGACTGGTCGGGATGCCATTGCTCTGCATGAGAACCATTTTTAGTCATAACATTTGTTGTTTACTGATATTATGATATATACTTTTTCTCTTTTGGGATATAATATATGAAAATTAATGAAATTGGTGACATTTGTAGTTATTGATTTGAATGTCATATTTCCCTTCTCAGACTCGCGACAAGTCAGGAGACTGTCGTTATCCGAGAGCTTAATATGATCGGTATTGTAATACTACAAATATGCGTATCAGGGTACCACAACTCTGATACCAAACTATGACACCCTCGGATCCGGATACCCATTTACGCTGCATTCGCAGTATTATATTCACAGGTGGTCGCATTAAGTAATTAAAAATCAAGGGAAAATTTTCGTGTTTTGTAATTCTGTCATGACATTCGCATTCAATGTAACAACCATAAATTCAACAAGAGTAACATGTACCACCAATATTCCATCAATTTCTATAATTTATACATGTACAAAAGAGATGACAGTGTATACATATATCCCAATATATATAAGAGAAAGAAAGCATTTACAATATGAGATGAACAAAAATTACAACAAAAGAAACGGTACCATCTTGTATAAACCTGAAAGTCAGGAATCATCGACAACTACTGTGCTGCAGGCTGCTTGCCTGCCTAAACATGGAAGGTAGAAGAGGTGTCAGCGAGCGCGTGTACTTCCATATGTCATATTATTAATATAAGCATGCATTTAATATGTTCAAAAGAAAGCAAGTAGACATGCATTTATGAACTTAAAAACTACCACTATCTGCGTAGAAAAAGGTTTTCAAATTATTCTGCACGTGTTTACATCCAGATTACTCAATATCCTAATATTTCTCAAATTATTCTGCATGTGTTTACCTCATGATTACTCAATATCCCAATATTTCCCATTTATAATATTTCCCTATAGTAATTGAGGTCTGTAAATATATATTATTTTCTTATCATTGAGATCCGGTTATGGATCTTAATAATGAGTTGGTGAGATGATACTTTATTTTACTTTTAATTTGTTGATGATAGAAATGATAATATATTAACCATGTTTTCATTTCTATCTATTTTTTCAAGTTTAGTGGATAGTCGGTGGTCTTGATCTTTGTATAACCTCACACTATGACTCTAACGCGTGAATAATGCCTAGGGTTGGGTGCCTCCGTAGGCATGCGATATTGTATAATGCATCGTAACTAAGTTCCCGACACGTCCACTAGATTATAGAGATTTCGAATCCAATTTAATTATAGTTAATTCTAACTAACACAACTTATCATTGTTTTCAAATCTTAACCAAGATATATTATGACCCAATCAAATTTGATTGTAATTCTTCAATCCTCAACTGTAACTGACTTAGATGTAGCATCGCCAAGCCTTTTGGCGGAAAAGTAACTAAACTCAAGCGGTGAGGTATCCTCGTAAGAGGCTCTTCCGTCTCACCCTCTAATTGGAAGTGCGGTCCAATAGAGGAATATGTCTACTCCAAAACTACGCCACAAAGATGGGTGAGAGAGATTCTCCGGAAAAGTCGCTCTAGAAATCGTCCTAACTAGTACGGACTAACGAGCTCGTACGGAAAAACTAAAACCGAGGATACCCACATGGATATCCTAAAACAGAGGGTTAGTGGAACTGGTCCAAAGTCGGAATCCCAACGAGGCGTAAAAATAGTGCGAGCTCGTGTAAAAATCGTAAAAAATATTGCGATCCTAGACCCGCACACTTGGCGGCTACTGCCTGAACTAGGCTTCCTATCTCCCGTCCAATTGAGGGTCACCACACCCGCGTACGGTCAGGTTTAAGGGTTACCATGATCGACATTAATAAATAAGTCATTACTGACTCCCAACCAGAGATGCAATCATGTGTTGTTAGCTTTGCAGCTCTAATGCGACTTGCATGAGTACTAAAGGTTACAAATCTAAAGTATCCCTTGCATTGGGTATTGCTACTACCTCAAAGGTCAACAGTCATTAGGCTTTCATACTAACATTCATTACTTGCCACCACTTCCTTGTAAGGACATGGTTACTAAATTTTGAAGTGAAAGATAAATTTATAATTGGATTAGGTCCTTATTTAAGTGATCTACTTGGTTTTGGTAATCATGAGAAGTTGAAAGATGCAACTCAAACTTCCTCATATGAAACCCCCATTATGTTCTTCCTACTTATTCAATACCAAATTTTGTAGAGTCATTGATAATGATTCTTTATCTGCAATCATATCTATCTTGGTTCATTCTCGAGTTCAGATTAACTTATATAAGAGTCGATTCCTATTAACTTAAGTCAGGAGTCAATTATATATATGTATATATTATAGACACATATAAAGATGATCATTAGTTTTATTAATAGAGTTGAAGGTGCTAGGTTGATCCTGGTTAACCTAAGCCATAAGTTAAGAAATTCTTATTTTGATGAGGTTAAAGGATGTAAAGAATACATTAAGGAATGAAAAGTGTTTAGTTTTCTACTTTTTGTGGGCCATATAAAGTATATGGATATACAATTTTAATGGCGTATTTTGCATCCATTTTTTTATCCTCAGTTCCTGAAGCTATCCCACATCATTTCCGCTATAGGAAAAATATTGTCCAAAAGTATAACTGACAATTAGATATCTTCTAAAAGTTAAAAGGGTTCACTTTCAACATGTTTCATGGTTAATACATGCATAAACTATGCATTAAAATATCCAGATAAAAAATCAGAACTCCTAAAATCGTGATCCTGATCTGTTCGGATTCATTCAATATCAATATTTGCTAAATTCACGATCCAAATCTGTTCTGATTCATTCAATGTCAACATTTTATAGTTTAATCCAGTAATTTCCTTTCTAAATATTCATGCTTTATTAGAGTTAAATCAAGTAAAATTTCAATGTTCTGATTCTTATTTCAAAAATATACAGAGACCTGTTATAAATGACTAAATCAAATAAAATTTCAATGGCAATTTTCAGAAATTTTTATATCCTAATCAATAATGCCAACTTTCAAGATCAGTCAAAAAAATCCACATAATCTATTAAACTCTAATTATTCCATCACCTTATCCCCATGTTGATTCTTATAAAAGTAATTAAAACTTGGACACAAGCAAGTTGAAGAAGAAATAAGAGGCCAAAAGTTGGAAAAATATTCATGGAGTGTACATGCATGACAGCAAGGGGATTAGGATATAGGATAGTACTATTTGGATTCTTAAATTGTGGAAGAGTTCTCTGCATGCAACAGTAGAAGATGTTGCTTGGATTCTCAAATTGTGGAAGAGTTCTCTGCATGCAACAGTAGAAGATGCTGCTGTAGCAACTCTTGACATGAGCTTCAGCAAACTCCTGGAACTTTTCAAATGCTGGAAATCTGCAGCAGTAATTGCTGCATTTGGTAATAGTTTAGAGGTAATAGATCCTTTGGAGGACAAGGAGCAACTCCATCTGCATGTCTAGGAGTAGGAAATGGTCGCGGTTCTCTCGTTGGAATTGAGGCAATAGAAGAGGAAAGAAGAAGAAATTTGGGGGTAAATATAGGTAGGAAGAAGGAATCCCAACGTTGGGATTAATAGAGTGAGAAAGAGAGTGGGAAGGTTCATGGAACCTTCCTCCAGTTTTTTTAAACTTTATTAATGACATCATATAGTGACATCTCATGATGACATCAATTATGATGTCATATGAATCTTATATTGCATATAAATTTCAATTTATTATATATATATATTAATTTCAATCATATATATTAACAAAACGTATGTCTGCTATAGTGCTACAATTATTGTTGTAGCAGGAAATTTTTATTTATTTTTTAACCAAAAAATTTACTTTATTTTTCATACTTAAAATTTATTGTATTCGCACCTCGAGAGTCCGTTTGTTGCACGTCAGGGTCTTACCGGTAAGCACTATCCTGTTTTCAATGTCCTCCAGATTCTCTCTTTCTTATATATGAGAGGTGGTAAGAATCGACGATCATAGGCTGCAACCCTACATGGGTCCTCTTTGGAACGAGCCTGACCAAAGGGGGCTCGTCCAGATCAGTGGGTGTGGGCACCAGACAAGGAGGGTCTCCTCACAGGCATTTATGGGTTCAATATGCAAATTATTATGAATTCAATTCTAAAGAGATCAAAAATGAATATTTGTGAACAATGTGGATATCATTTTTAAATTAGTCAATGCGAAATACTCATTTTGATCGTCTCTAAATGACGATCAATATGAGTATAATATTGATATACTTTTAATCGGGTTTGCATCCCTGAAATTTTCGAGATACAATTTCGATTTGGGGTTAAATTTTATGATTTAGAAATATCAAACGATATCCAATTGACGAATGGTCGATTCCGTTGGTCTTGTTTCATCAAATCGAATTTCTAGGTGGTATCGATTCGCATCGCAGTTTCTGAAATCGGGAATGTATTATGGTGCGATCGATTTTTTGTTGATTTCTCTCTAACGACTTTTGATTCATGATCAATTGATCGATTTAAGTTATTTAATATTGATGGAAAACTTTATTGGTTTAATTGTATATAACTTTCCAAGAACTTTTTAATAAAATTGGTTTCATAATTTTTGGAGTCCATCTGCAGAAGTTAGGTTTTTGGCCCTCCTTGTACATAGTACTGATTAAAATATTCCATTTATTCAGTATTCATTATTTGTACAAAATTATATTTTTAGAATTTTTACAAATAATGTATAGAATACATGTACATATTAAAATTAAAAGAAAACTAAAAAGAATTTGTAAAATAAAATAAGCCTATGTAATACATAGGCAAAATACCTATGTTAAGAATGTATATAAATAAAAAGGGATTTTATTATTTTATTCTTTATTCATTTATATTTTTATAATAATGTAAATATTATACATAACTTATTAAAAATACAAATACAAAATAAAAACAAATAAAATTCATTAAATTAATAAAATGTATATAATATATAGGAAAAATACCTATAAGTATACCTGCATATACATATACACATTTATTTAAAAATGTAAATAAATTCATAAAAATTAAATAAAAATATATTTATACTCAAAAAAATAAGTCATAAATTTATAAAATAAGAAAATAAATTAATAAAATAAAATAAACAAAATAAAAATAAATATATATAAATATACTTATAAATACATTATTTTAATAAAACCGTAATAAAATATATCAAAAAATAAATAAAAATCAGAAATAAATACTACATTAATTTATAAACATTTTTTATTTTATAAGTAAATTCTAATTAATTCATTTAATACGTGTAATAAATGGGTCAAGATCAGCCTGACGTGGACCAATCAGGGGCCAGGGAAAGTTGACCTCCGGTCAACTGCCCCCTGCGCCTCTGACTCCCGTCAGGCCCGTCTTTTCCCCGATATTCATCCTTTTTTCCCTCTCGATTCATCCACCATTCGCCCGGTCAAATAAGGGTGCTATCTCGTTTATAAATAAAGAGCCTCCACCTCCCCGCAAAATTTGGTCAGCCTTTAGCCAATCCCTTCCTCGCATTTGGTCCCGGTGGTGTTCCTTGTGACAGGAGGAACCCGCCGGCGCTTTGAATCGGTCGGAGAGGCGGAGGTTGCACCCATGGCGGCGCTCCGGCAACCGCCCTGCTCCCTGGAGTTTCTTCAGGTTTAAGAGCTGCGCCTTTTACATTTCTTAGTTAGATTTCATTCCTGCATTTCATTTCTGTGTTTTAATTAGAGTTTAGTAGTTAGAATTAGTGTAGTTTGGGTCCCCGTAGTTCACCGTAGGTACACTCCGGCGAACTCATCCACAGTACCCCCGCCGTGTTCCGACCACCCTCTCACCTCCATCTCCTTACCCTTCCATTTCTCTACGCCCCAGGCCTTTCATCCCACCCGGATCCCTACTAGATCCGGAGATCAGATCTCCCATCTCCGCCCTTCGCCGGAGATCTCCGCCCGAGCCCCCTTTCGTCCATTCCATCACCAAAAAGGCCCCCGGAGCCCTCTTGTTGTGCTGTCAATTATTGTGCAGGCCCCGGAGCGCCAGGAGATCCGTCTAGGCGCGATTCATCACGAAGAGCAGGTACCTGGAGCTCGCCATCTTCATCGACCTCGCCTGAACTCAGGGGAGCTCCAGGTGCCTCAACAAAGCCTTCAGCGGGTGCGGGGGAGCATCGGGAAGGTTTAGAGATGTTCTGCGGTGAGGGAGCTGCCCGGAGGAGCACGCACTGACCGATCAAAGGTCGCCTCAGGCGACCTTCTTCCAAGTTCTTCCAGTCGTCCCCTTAGCCGTTCGATTTACCGAGGCTCCCCAGTTCGAAGCTCAGCCGCCCGATGGAGCGACGCCTTCACCGTAGATCTCATCCACGAGATCTAATCTCGTGCGTGCATCGGCGAATCGGTATCTGCCGCTGGATGGGCGACGCGTGGCAAGTGAGCGAGATCAAGCCGTCCGTCCACGCGCCTGTTGGGGGTAATTTGCATATTTAACCCCCATTTTTTTGTATTTAATTTTTAATACTGTAAATAATTTTTAACGTTGTAAAATAATTGTAATTTTTGCTGAAAGGACCCTGAGGTTTATAGAATTGCATTTAGGTCCTTCCGTGCCTCACGTGCAGTCCCACGTGAGGCGCGTGAAATTTGCATGAACACCCTAGCGGTTTTTGTATATTATAAATTAGCCCCAAAAATATAAATAAATGGTTATTTCTGTAGAATTTTTGCACGGATGCCCCTGGAAAGTATTTTATTTGCAAAAATGCCCCTGCTAGGCTGTTTGATTTTTTGTTTCTTTTATCTATTTATTAAAAATATCTGAGGCTTCTAAAAATCCAGAAAAGTGAGGATAAGTGCTTCATGTAGTGTTCTTCCACACCCCTATTTTATTTCACATTTTATGCATTTTTTCCTAATTATTAAAAATGAAAAAGAAGCCCTTTTTGTACTGTCTAATTAAAAAAATACAAAAAAATATAAAATGTTTTTAAAAAATTAAAAAAAATTATATATGGTATATTTTTATATATATTGTGTTTCATAAATTAAAAAACCCTAAAAATATGAAAAAGAAAAATAAAAAATCAGAAAGCTCCAAAATCCAACAAAAAAATAAAAAAATCCTTAAAAAATACCAAAATATATTTTTCTCTTTTATAATTACCCATATATTATTATTATATATTAAAATTAATTTGGGTAATTTTGGAGTTTATTTTACATTTTTAAAACCCAAATTATATTCGGCTATTTAATTAGTCCTATATTAGGGACATTATTGAAATTAAAAATACATAAAAATTAGAAATATTCCAGAAAAATAACAAAAAATTAGAAAAATATCAAAAGCAAAAAAAATTATCATATCTATATATTTTAAGCATTTATAGCTATATATATATGTATATCCATATATTGTATTACTCCCCTCTCTCTCTTCTTATATATAAATCTCTTTATATATTAATACATATATATATATTATATAATTAAAAATATAAAAAGAATATATATATATATAATATAAAAACAAAATAAAAATTATATAAAAAAATAAATATATAAAAAAATTATAAAAACCAAAAACCCACAAAAACCATAACTGGACATGAACAATGAATTGAATAATTGTACAACTCATACATCCCTTCGCCTCCCAGTGTTCGACCCTTACCTATACTTACACCTATACACATTTGCATGTAGAGTTATAATAAATTTTAACTCCACATTTTTGGATATTCATTGCATATATTTACTGTGGGTTAATTATTGATTGAATTTGGGATCTGTTGAGCGGTCACCGCATCGACTGGATGTCTCGCCTTGTGAGATATCTAGACCCTCGATTTTTCCCTTTCATCAGTAAGAAAGTGCGGATATCGTCAGGAATGGGAGCAGGAGTGGATCAAATGAAAAGATATTGTTGAGAACGAAATGACTTTTCCCGAATGAAATGAAACATTTGATTCATGTAATAGAAGAAAGATTTCCCATTCCTTAGAAAGATATGTGGAACAGAATTGATCGGGTGGTAGAGTCATAAAACACTTATTTATTCCATATTTTGGACCTTAGCTCCATGGAACAATATACTACCGCTGAAACATGGAAGAATTGAAATCTTAGATCAGTACACCATGATGAACTGCCTAAACGAGAATTCTTGAACGACGAACAACCAGAGCCTATTACTCAATATATAAAACAATTTCCATTAATGCAACCATGTAAATCCATTGGAAACTAAAAAATACGTGTGTCCGATGAAATGGTTGTCGCTATATAATATAAACATATTATATTATATAAACACTAAAGACTTGTTGTTGCACTGAAACTTACAAATGTTTACTAATCTGTCTAATGTTGAACTTGGTAAAATGAAATGGTTGAATAATTAAAAAATTAGATTATTCAGGAATTTACATTGAATGCTGAGATTATACATTAAATTTCTGGTAGTGGATCCATAATCTAAAAAATTTTCTGTGATTTTCTAGAAGAAATGAAACAAAAAGATAGGGTAGAATTAGGACAATTATTGTATGAGGTCTACCCAATGCTAGATGCAGAGGCGCATAATAGATCGATATAAACATCGTGAGTTGTCCCGTAATAAAACCAAGTTGTTGTTGATATCTCCTTCTTGGTTCCTTCTTCCATAATCCAAGCTCGGAGAAGGAAGAGATAAGAGGGTCCTATGGAGAATATGATCAGAAATCCATAATAGAGTCCGACCACAACGGCCGAATTTATTATCTTCATGCATAAGGATAATAGATTACCTAGTAGAAAAAATTTCAAAATCATCATAAACCTTCCTTTTTTTCTTTTCTATTGCAATTTATCGATTATTATATGATGATTTCTTAACTTTCCATATATAGAAAGAGATTGACTATAAATGACATCTCATATGTTTTTGATACCAAAGGGATATTAAATGAATGGAATTGAGATATAGATGGAATATAATTAAAATAGAGCCACTTTGAGGTTCACTATGAAATGAGGCATGGAACGGAGCAATTACGAAGAAGATCCAGGAGTTACGAAGGAAGGTTCAGACTCATATTGTTTATGGGTTGAGAACGGGCGTTGAACTCTATGAGATCGAATCTCCTGTTGTTCCTCAGTAGCTCAGTGGTAGAGCGATCACCTTTTAACAAACCTCGTGTGGGGCTAATAGTTTTCATTTTCCATCTCACGGAATACTCTTTTCACTCTGCTTAGCTCTATCCCTTCTAGGGGTATTTTAGTGATATGTTCTATAGGAATTGGACGATCATATTTGGTCAAATACCTAGCAACAAACTCTTATGTTCCTTTCATTACGGTATTTCCGAACAAGTTTCCGGATGCCAAGCTAAAGGTTTGATTGATGAAATCGATATTGATGATATTGATGATATCGATATTGATGATAGTAATGATATCCATATTGATGATGAACTTGATATGGAGCTGCTAACTATGACGGATGCACTAATTATGTATATGATGCCCGATGAACGTCAAATTTCCTCTTTAATAGTCAGAGAATAGCAAAGGAAACAAATTTGGTTCATTCAAAGAGATCATACCTTCGAATATGTGGACATTATTTTTAACTTGGTAAATGTACCAAGGTCGAACATAGGGGTACGAGCCTCTTTAATCTATCTATCAAATTTGTCAATTAGTCTAATTGTGATTATTTTCAGGTTATTTTAGGTCTTCATGCAGATGCACACAATAAAATGTAGATTATATAATGCAAAAATGATGCATGTATTTTTATTTTTCAATGTAATTATAAGATGATGCTTGTTCAGAATGAATGGATGAATGCAAAGGATAAATATGCAAAAGATGAATTACAAATATGCCCTAGAGAAAATGAGCACAAATTATGAGTCAGATTTAGAGTCAATTTGAGCAAACAAATTACGAGCAAGTATCAATTAATGGCAAACATTTATAGAGCAAAAGACACTATTAATCATCCAAAAATTCTCTCCTTTAATTAAGCATCAAATCAGAAAACTAAATATACCATTAAATAGAGAATTAAATAGGCAACAAAGTGACACTGAAATCATGTAATCTGAACTTAAGATGCTCAAGTTAAGAAAGAAACAATGCAGGGGTATAAATGTAATAAAAATACGAAGAATAAAAGATAATTAATTACAAATAGGTCCCTCCAAGGACCTATTTGTAATTTAGAAAAATTATCTGGGGCCCTCTGTAATTTTTCCAAAAGTACACAAGGACATGGATGTAAATGGCAAAACCCGGCTGGACATTGTTTCAAAAATGTCCAAGCGCGCACGCGATGCACACGCACCTGGACCTCTTTGTAATTTTGGAAAAGTCTGGAGTGCTATCTGTAATTAACCCAGCTCCCTTACGTGCATGGCACGCGAGAGGCCAGACTCGGTTGAGGCACAGCTTCGGGCCACGTGTAGTCGTCTTGTGCTTTGACTCTTTGCATGGGCCACCCGAGCTGTAGGTTCAGCAAGGAGGCTGGGGTGGTCGACATGGCCTACTCTGGATCGTCCGATCTAGATGATCGGGCGGTAACTATATTGTCTTCATCCACCATGGGCCACAGGAGGAGACTGCGCTCCGATACACTCCAGCTTGCTCCACCTTGCTCGAAGGGTTCCTCGAGCTCGTAAGATGTTGCTGAGATGCCAGCGAAGGACCGGAGAGCACAACGAAGGCGCGGTGATGGCTGAGATGGCGGGGCCATGCAGGTCTGTCAGAGATGAGCTCGAGATCGGAGTTGGCATGTAAAATCTGAAAATTGAAATTCTGCAAGGTTAGAATAAACGAGGCGTGCTTCATAGGGTGTGGTGATATGGAATGGGGTCTCGTGTGGGCGAAGGAAATGGGAGACCTGGTCTCCGACTCTGATGGACCAAAGGGGAGTTGGGGCGAAGTGGTCGGGGCTATGGAGAAGGGGGGACGGTGGACGAAGGATGCAGCTAAGACGATGGATGGCTGGCGAAGCTAGTGGAGTGCTAGATTTATGGTGAGGATGGGTGTATGTGTCAGATTAAATGGAAGAAGGTGAAGGATATGTGAGGTACAAGAGTACCTCATCAGAAGGGGAGCTTGGTGGAGGAGGTGGCTTGGGCTAAGGCTCCTTTGGATCCTTCGATCGTTGCCCAACGAGGTCAGCCAGGCCTCAAAGCTCGGCGGTGCTTGGAGGTGCCTCTTACATGGTTGGAGGACCATGGATCTCACCAATGATGCTTGCGTCCATTATCGCCTCGACAAACCGCCCTCCGCTGTCATCGGAGGGCGGAGGAAGCTAGGGCAGATCCCCTTGGATTGGTCGATGGGGTGAACGGTGGTGGAGCGGGGGGTTTTTGTAGGAGGAGGGGGTCGGTTACCAGAGAGGGAGCGGGGTGTTTGCAACGGCTATAGTGAAGGATCGGAGTAAAGACTGAGGGTAATGATGGGTGCGCAAGAAAGGTGGATCGAAGGGCTGCGCAAGGGAGCCGTTAGGTCAAGGAGAGAGGGTCGTGGCTTATGGCTAAAATAGGAAGGGCACGACATGCTTCTGATTGTAATGGTTGGGGGGAGAGGATGAGCTGGAGGAAACGACAAGCAGGAACCATTAGATCTTGCGATCCAATGGCCCTGATGAGGGCGTTTGTGAAGGGTGGTGATCAGATCTTGTGGCCTAGTTATGGTTACGACGGGGGCGAACGGTGGAGATATGCTCTGGAGATTCATCCAAAGGCATGAGGGGATGGGTGACGTGGAGCGAGGGGACCCATTGGATAGGAGATGATCGTATGGTCTTAGAAGAGAGCGGGGGGGGGGGGGGGGGGAGTTGGCTCAGATTGGATCTGGGGGGTTGATCTGATGATAGGGTTTGAATGGCAACGTGGACAAGCGAGAGACGCCAGATGGGAAGTCATCTGACGGAGGAGTTGCGGGCGTGAGCGGGCGGCTAGGATCTGATATGAGATCAGATCTGATGGTTGTCAGTTAAGCGAGAGCGTACGATTGTGATGTAGGCAGGTGGGAGAGGATCAGACGACTATTGGAGCGTCGGGTGGCAAATGATGAATACCCATTCATCGCTCTTAATTCTTATATTTTAGCTACAAAAACCTTTGCAAATACATGTAGATATCTGTAAATATTAATAATCAACAAAAGACATGCATTGTGTAAAAATCAATAATTAGCATGTTTTTGTGCAAAAATGAAAAGAATAAAGAAACAAAAGAAAAAGAGGGAAATATTTAGATTAAATATTGAGCAACCTAATCCCAAGGGAGGGCTCAGCATGGGCCTGACCGCATAAAAACCCAAGTAGAGAGAGATAAGGAAGCTCATGTATGTAAATATACCTGTAAATATAATAACAATATTTTCCTCTAAAAATAAAATAAAAATCGGTTTGTATATGTTTGTATATACTTGTAAATACAAAATCAAAATAAAAATAGAAAAATTAAAAAGAAAATAAAAATACCCTTCCTTGTACATATTCACCATGTACATAAGACCACACATATATTTATCTAGCCCTATAAATAAATAAAGTAAAATCCCATAAAAATTGTATATACTCCATATTTCATGGTGTAAATAAATAAAATAAAAACTATAAAAACAAAAATTAAATAAAAAGAACAAAAATAAAAACCAAAAGAAACATTGTATATATACCACATATGTATATAAATAAACCTATTTATTTATCCCTTGTAAATAATTGATAAAAATAAAATAAAAACATCAAAATATTCTTAATTTTATGCTATAAATAAATAAAATATAAAATTTGGATAAAAATGTATAAAAATAAACAATTAAAAATCAAAATTAAAAAATTCAATATTGTATATATACCTATACATAGTACTATATTGTATATACCTTATTTTTATTTCAAAAAAATAATTAAAAATCACAAAAAAAATAGTTTAAAATAAAAGAAACATTTTTTATGTTTTAAGTTTTTCCTAATTCGGCCATTTAATATTTTATTTTTAATTTCTAATTATTTCTGACATGGCCTCTTCTGATTGGTCCACAGGGGACGTTGATCCCCCGGTCAACTCCCCCCCTTGGACCACTACCCACGGGTCATGCACGCCCGACCCGACTTCGCGGATTTATTGCGTCATGAGCCGATCATCAAAACCGCTATTCCCGGGCTCCATTTCTTCCTCTTGCATCCAAGATACACGCCCGGTCATCAGCCTTGGGATCTGCGCTCCGAGCTTCACGCCCGACTCCCATCTAGCCGGACGCCTAGCCGTATAAAGCAGCAGCTCCGCCCTCACTTGCAGGCATCTTTGGCTCATCCCATTCCACCCTAGGACCTCCATAGCCACCGCATGAGTGACAGCTCGCGATTGGTTGTGTTGCAGCGAGGAGGGAGCGACCGGACCATTGATCCGGCGACCTTGCGCCGCCCATACATGGTGCTCGAGCCTCGGGCATCGACGGACCTCGAGGCTAGGACCTAGAGCTTCACCGGCTCATCCCCAGTCGATCTCTTCCATCAGGTAGACCCAGTTCTTCCTCTGTTTCGCTAATTTTGATTCACGCCCAAATCACCCGTCGTTGACTACCTTCGATTCCGACCACCCTCGCCCACATCTCGACCATCGGAGTCATCCATCACCATCGCCCTTCCCCCGCGCACCTTCTGCACCCAGCCATCCAACCCAGTTCGCACAGGAACTGGGATTGGAGCTCCGCCACCGTCGCTTCGCCGGAGCTCCCCCATATCGACGCACCGTTCACCTCCACCACCTCTAACCGGGTCGAGGCACTTTGCCCTCGACCCAGGAGTCTGTTGTATTGCTTTGCAGGTCAAGCCAAGCCCATCTGAGGGCTCGGACAGTCAGGAGCAGCAGCTCCAGCTCCGTCGTGGTCGCTGGACCACCTCCGACGCCTCCAGCTTCATCGGAGGCTCTCTTCAGATGCGGGAGGCCCAGGCGCATCTTCTCCAATCTTCAGTAGCCTCCGAGGAGCTCTCCTGCACGCACACGAGCCCGGCGAAACTCGCCGGCGACGAGTTCTTGGAGCATCCTCCAGCTCCGTCCGATCGCATCCTTTCACTCCAGATTCCACCGAGTCGTCCCCTTGAGAAGCAGCAGTGACCGCCAGATGCGATCTGGACCGCCTGAGCCAACCAGGGTTTAGCCTCGTCCACAACCGTCAGATCAGACACATGGCGAGCCCTCGAGTCATCTGCTAATAAAGGGTAAATATCCCTTAGGCCCTTAGTCTTTTAGTGTTAATATTTAGT
The DNA here is from genome assembly GCA_037367405.1 of Ottelia alismoides. Classification (NCBI taxonomy): domain Eukaryota; kingdom Viridiplantae; phylum Streptophyta; class Magnoliopsida; order Alismatales; family Hydrocharitaceae; genus Ottelia; species Ottelia alismoides. The sequence continues at coordinate 427,485 of JAZKJV010000565.1, read as the reverse complement.
CCTGTAAATATTAAGTTCCGTTGTTTTTATTTTGGACTTTTTGCATAGTGGATCTTGTCATTTCTTATATTTGCTTTTATACCCTTGTACGTTGTGGTACACGTGCTTCGACACGTGATTTCGTGGGATATTTGCATGTATGGGCCTGATGTTTTATTTGTTTATGAATGAAAGTATCTTTTTAATATTTGAGCGTATACCCCTGTGAACGTTTTATTTCCACATGTGTTGAATATCGTGGGTATTTTACACTTTCGTCCCTGGACTTTTAGTACATATTACTATTTAGTCCGAGGACTTAAAAATGGTCCCTGAGTGCCCAGATCACGCGCGTGGCGCGTGAGACCTTGGAGAATTTGCACCGGACCCCCCTGGATTTCTGTGCTTATTCCTTTTAAGCCCCTTGAGTACATTTTTATGACAAATAGGTCCCTGTGACTGTGGGCTTGTATTTGTTGTAAATAAAATACTAAATATCATCCAAATTGCGTGAAAATTTGACACGTGGCTCCTGCCACTGTGTAGAATTTTCACCGAATTTTGGGGAATTTTTGGAGCCCATTTACTATTTTTTAAAAATTCAAAAACATCAATTTTTCTTACTGTCCAGTTTTAAAAATCACAAAAAATATTAAAACAACTTTAAAAATTACAAAAAAAATTAGATATTGTTTGTTTTGTTGTGTTTCATTTTCTGACCAATTTTGATCATTTTTAGATTTATAAAAATTTAAAAAATTGAAAAATATTGAAAACCCCATAAAAATTCTAGTAAATAATAGAAAATCAAAAATTAATAAATCCGGTTCCTAATTTTTCTTGTATTTTACACTTTATAGGAAAATTACCTTCAGACTTTAATAGGACTATTATCTATTTTATTTTTGCCCTCCAAGTCTGACTGAACAGTGTCTTTGATTTTCAGCCTTGTTTTATTTTTTATAAAATTCCATAAAAATCAGAAAAACCCCAAAAATTAACCAAAAATATAGAAAAATATAAAAACATAAAAACATTTTTGTTTGAATTTTTGGGTGAATTTTGAGTAGTTAAATAATTGTGTGAAGTTGCTTGTTTCCTTGTTTTTCCTATTTTCTTTATTATTTGAAAATCCAAAAAAAATATAAAAATATTAAAAATCCACCAAAAATATTTGTCTTTTATTTGTTTTTATTTCTGACTACTTCGTAGGCCGCGAGGCCATCACATGCTCCTTGAGTTCGACCCTGATCGCTATACCAGGTTAATCTAATAGCGAGACCGCTATCTTGAGTTTTATCGTATTTTGATTTTTATTTGGTGGTCTGATCTTTTTCTCGTTGAGCCACCCGAACGACTGAGGTCGCAACGACCTTAGCTATACATTTACCTTGGTTGCTCAGGGCTTTTGCGCTCATCAGAATGGAGAGGAGGCGACCGTGTGGGCGCCTAGAGGACGTCACGTGGTGCACCAGAAAAAACAATAAAGAAAATAAAAAATAATTAGTTAGATGCAAAATTAGGAAAAAAAAGTCAAAACATGAAGTTGTATATCTCGATGAGATCTACAAGTTTCATGTTGGTCAAAAATCCAAAAGAGGACTTTTGTGCAAAAGTGTATTTTTGGGGTATTTTTTTAAAGGGATAAAAACACCGCTTTTTGGCTATGCTATTTTTTTATTTTTTTATTTCTTTTAAAGGATCGGGATAATTATATACAATTAATCAAACTAATTTTTAGAGGTTTTTAATAAGAAATAAATGCAAGGAATGTGGAAGTAGTTAAATATGATAATTATAGGTTATATATAATATATATACAATATAATACAAGATAAAAATAAGGAATTGTCAGTGATTTTTATTGAATTATTTAAGTAATGAGTTTAATATGTGGATTTTAACATGATGAATAAGAGATTCATCAACATCGAAAATAGACCAATTTGATATCACCCTTCAATTCAAATTAGCAAAAGCAATGTCTCCTTGCATATGGATTCCAAACATTCATGATCTGTATACGAATGAGTAGTATTATTTATCCCTCGGTCTATTAATGAACTGTCTCTCCAGGGATTATGAAAGATGTTCCACTAGAAATATTCTTGTTATTGCTTCAACTTATATTCCCCAAAAAGTGGATCCCGCTTTAATAGCTCCGAATAAATTAAATACATGCATTAAGATACGAAGTCTTCTTATTCCACAACAACGAAAGTACTTTTTCAATCTTTCATATACTAGGGGATTTCACTTGGAAAAGAAATGTTCCATACTAACGGATTAATCCTCTGAATAGTCCGATCTTTCCTCCACGACGATAAGGAGCTAAAAGATCCACCACTTTAATCCTTGTTTCAAAGATTGATAATTTCATATCTAACTGTATAAAAGTAGGGGTAGATCTATGAATAGGGGATGTTGTGCGGGTATCTACATGAACTAAATTATCAACGGGTTCCCCAAGAACGTTGAAAATTCGTCCGAGAGTAGCCCCACCAACTGGAACATTCAGAGGAGCTCTCGTGTCTCACTTCCATTCCTCTCGTCAGACCATCTGTAGCACTCATAGCTACGGCTCTAACTCGATTATTTCTTAATAATTGTTGTACCTCACAAGTCACATCAATTTGCTGACCGAGAGTATCTCGACCCTTAACTACCAAAGCTGTATAAATATTAGGCATCTTTCCCAGAGGAAAAGCAACATCCAGTACTGGGCCAATAATTTGAGCTATCCGCCCTAGGTTTTTTTTCTTCAAATGTGGAAACTACAAGACCAGAAGTAGTAGGATTCATTTTTATAATTACGATAAAGTGAAATATGTCGAGATTTATTGGGAATATTTCCGAATCGAAAATGTCCGATAACATGTTGATCGATTAGTTCAATAAGGAAGAAATGGAATCAATAAGGAAGTTAATACTAATCTAATTTTAGTAATTATGGGACATTCGTCAATTACGGACTTAATAGTCCCATGTAGAAAATTTAAAATGAAATAAGACTAATAAACCACTTCTTATTTCTTATCTTACTTCTCTTTATATATATTAAAAATATATTTGTTTAGAATTATAAACTAATAATTATATATTGATAATAATAAGCATAGTCTATTTAGAATATATATTAATTAATAAAATTAGTAAATAGCATTTAGTATGTAATTTATATAAATCGTTTTATAGAAGTTGTAATTAATTATCATTCATAAAGGATAATTGGCTAATTAGCTGTTATAATTATCGTTCACTTAATTAATTATTTAATTTTAACTGTTTAATTAATATAGGTTATTGATTGTGATTATTATTTTTGGTGTTGAGATTAGACACATGTGGATATAGAATCAAAATAAATTCATTGATCATTACATATAATTCTATTAAAGTATAATTCCTTGTATTTTCGTTTGAAAATAGAAGGATTTTTTATTTGAGGGAATTGAAAGAAAAGAAGTATCTTTCACCTCCCTTCTTTCTTAACTTTATCCTTTCCTTATATCAATAACTCAATAAAAAATTATCTGTGAATATTTTTCTATATTCTATATAGAAATCAAAAAATGAAATTCCAACCAATTTGCAAGTTTGAAATCAAAAAGTCAAATTTGTCCGAAGCAAAATTAGTAAAACTTTTTCGATCAAAAGTGTATCATAATGTAATCTCCATCATTCCTATAATATTTTCATAAAAAGAAAAAAGCAAAAAGGTATGTTGCTACCATTTTGAAAGGAGTAAAGTGAAGGATATGGTTAGATCCTCAAGCGCATCACGGAAGCGTGAGCGTCGTATCGAATACGACGATGAGCGACTAGTCGCACTAGTTGCTCGATGCAGCGGAATTTAAAAAAATTTCATGCGATGAAACCACATGATCCAAGAACACTTCTCGGATCGTTTCGTCTAAACCACAAACAAGTAATAGGATTACCTCTTGAAGCGTGGTTGCGATCGAGTCTCTAAACGAAGAGACCTCCTGTCTCAAGTCTGATCCGACGGAGGAGACGCTTGCGAGCGCGGGGATGAACCGCGTGCTTCTCGCAATCCATGTTGATGATCCAAGCGGCGGATCTCCTAATCTTGACACACGAGATCCGACGTCTTCTTCACGAGCGAGGCGCATCGAAGGAGACATAGATCCACGAGTATAAGAACGGGCAGCATAACGACGATGTCGCGGCGATGAAGAACCTCTCTTAGGTCATCCATGGTGGACGACCACATGAGAGGGAGAGAGAGGGCTGTCGAGTAGAGAGAAGAGAGAGATAGAGATGCTTCTCAAGCATTGTATGTAAAGAAGAGCAATGGGGTGCCTCTCCTTTTATAGGGTTTTGGGATCCATGGATCTCAATCCATGGGACAACACAAATCCAATGGCTCTCATTGATTGTGTTTCTTTTAATGGCTAAGATTTATGTTGGTAAAACCAACAACAATTAATTTAATTTAAATTAAATATATGTTGATAAATCAACACAATTTAATCACAAAATTAAATCATCAATACATGGAGATAATGGAAGAGAGAAAAGGCTCCTTCCATGTGGAGAGGGGGGACGGCCTCCCTTTCCTAATGGGAGTGGTGGCCGTCCACCCTCCTTCATTAGGAAGGTGGCTATTTTATCTCTTATGCAATCTCCATTATTTGCAACAACTTTTGTTGCAAATTATTCTACAAAAATAATTCACAATTATTTTGTAGACATTGCAATCTTGCCATTGAAAAATTTGTGAATCATATTCACAACCCAAAACAACATATAATTTACATTGTCAATTAATTACACAATGTGTATCCAATACACATAATAATTAATCAACACATATAAATTATAATTAGCTCTCTCTAATACATTATAAATCACATTTATAATATATTATGAATAATTGGTTATTACTATCCACATTATTCTTATCCATAATAATTAAATCACATTTAATTATATTGGATAACTTATTCTCATGTGCTCAAATAATGTGAATTACATTCACATTATTTACATCTTTGATAATCAAATCACGTTTAATTATCTAAGATAACTCTCCTTATAATATGAATCAAATTCATATTATTCGTCATAATTAAATCACATTTAATTATCCATTTTCTCAATGCTCGGATACATATATCAACAATAGAATTATCCATGAACTCTTTCAAGGATAATGCGCTTTCTCCACGAATACTTGGAGATAAGGACAGGGCGATTGTATTGTTCCACGTATAGTGACATGGATATTGAGATCACATCTCAAATCCAGATCTCGGGCCTCCCATAGATGCTTGATTAAATCAAGACCGCAAATCTAATCTTCTCATTGAATCTGAATCACATTCAGATTAATGTCCAACATTTGGACTAAGATCATATTACTTCTCTACTGAGAGGAGTCACTAAAATCCAGACCCGTTTCATCACTCCCTAGGAATAGAAGCGTCATGGTTATACAACTGTTTATGATCACATCACCCTCAGGCATTCCCAATACCTGTACATCCTGCATACTGGAAGACTCAGAATAAACCCGAAGTATTAGATCAACTTTACACTGTCTACTTCAGGGTTCTATCAGTAAGTTTCTCATTTGATCATTGGAAGTCAGTATCGATCATATACTTTCCAAAAGCATATATCATACCTAGGTCTTGATCATATACTTTCCAAAAGTATATATCAAACCTACAAATTCAGTCAAGCTTCCAAAACGAGACGACCATGCGCATGGAATTTGATTCTTCCCAATATCTCATGAGTGAGCTCATGTCTTCCGGTTCAGTAAATGAACTTGTATGATCACTTTGAGAGATCGTGTTACTCATATGCCCTTATATGTACACCAGCGCACCGGTGTATAGACCTTGATTAGGTCATCAACCTATTGGTCTGTCAAATGTACATACTCAGACATATAGTAACACATCTGTCTATGGTCAGAGGATGCATGCCTATATCATGACAACATATGATATAGGACTTTGGTTATCTCGATCTCGTTAAGTCAACTCTTTGACCTAACTCATTTGACACCTCCGAATCTCTATTCCTATGCAGAGGACCTGCATCGAGAGGTCAGTCAGATATCAGCCTAAATGAGAAAGGATTGCCATCTCCTACTCAGGTTGGAGATCATCTCTTAATAATCATTTGACGGTGCTTGATGAGTCCTCAATCTAACTCATTAGATATTCATCTAAGCACCAACCTCTATGATTCAATAATTGAATCAACAGCTGTATGATCATTAAGATGGCCATGGTACATAACCCTAATTGTACTAAGGGACCTATTATGCAAATCATGTACTCTTTATTTCAGATTAAGGAGTGAATTGCAATAATATTTATTGCATAATGGCTCGTCGTGGGCTCGCATGTCCAACAATCTCCCACTAGCCCAAAGAGTCATTAATGGGTTAATCATTTAAACCCACACTCATGTGACAATCATAGGCTATTTAGAAAATAGCTAGGTAAGCTGATCAGTCACTCCGTTCCCAAGAGACTACGCCAAGTCCTTTTACGGCACTTGCATATCTCCTAGTAACAGTGCTCGCATCCAATGCGAATGTTGCATCCTATGCAACCAATACTCAATTTTGTCGGTTATAGTGTCCTTGACAATACATCTTATTAATTATCATAACCGGTATTCCCACAATCCTTATTAGAATACCTTCATTCTTGGAGATCTCTATCTCCTAAGGTATCTACAGTTAAGATCCTCATAGATCACTATCTACAAGGTTTTAAACTTTTGAAGATAAGACTTTGAGATCACTATCTCTAAGTTTCATCATCTTTGAAGATATTGTTATTACTGCAATCAAGTGTTTTATCTCCACAGTAGGATTAGTAACAGTTTACTACTCCCATTGCATGGTAGACATCTGGTTCTTGTATACATCTAGCATACATTCAACTTCTCACAACTGATGCACAAGTGCAAGCAGTTCTAGCATTCATTTCCTCAACTCTTTGAGGTGCTATCCCTTTAGATAGGTCAGTACCATATCTTAAGGGAAAGAAGCCTTTCTTGGAATTTTCTAAAAAAAATGGAATAAGTCCAAGGTGTACTAATAATGTGACGGTCCCAACATCCTCTTCTCTTTGCTTCTGAGCTACTTCAGAACTAAGATCTAAGAGGTATCCTCGAGATCGTATCTCAAGGTATGGAACAACCAAATTATCAAACACTTATTATTTATTCTTATATCATTCTAAATGATTAGAATAATATCTACATTAAGCACGATGACCACAATGGCACTCCCATTAAGCTTCACATGGTTCATCAAGATTTTATCTGAAATCACAACATTTATAATTTCATCAAATCTTATGTTCCAACTACAAGAAACTTATTGGAGTCCAAAGATGGAGTTCTTCAGCTAGCACACCTTGCTTTCCTCAACCATGAAGCCCTGGGGCTACTTCATATGAATATCCTCAGAGAGGTATTCATAGAGGAATGCAATCTTGACTCACAACATGAAGATGTCATAGACAAGTTGTGTAGCTATAGTTAGCAATATTCTGATGGGTTAAAGCAAGGTCACTAGAGAGAAAGTTTTATCGCAAGCGATGCCTTCTCTTCGGTGTGTAGCTCATGGCTACGAACCGTGCTTTGAAGGTCTATACCTTCTCATCAGGTTCCCTCTTTCTCTTGAAGATCCATTTACACCTTAATGGGTCTGACCCATATAGGTGGATCCTCGAGGGTCCATATACAACACTTGTATATGAAGTCTACATTAGACTTTTATTGCTAACATCCATCTTTCCATGTCATGATACTCAGGAGCTTCATCACATGAAGTCCGATCATTTTCAGATTTAACTGACACATGGAATCCATCCTCAAACTTATTTGAAGAGGTATTAATGTTTCATTTTTAATTATCTATTTTAGTTTCCAATTTCAGGAGCCTCATTATCTTTTCAAGATTAAATGAGTTCCTTTACTTCATTTTCATCTTGATTCTCAAGAGAGTCATCCAATAAGAATCATATTCTCAAAGATGAGATCTTTTAAGAATCTCAAGGTCATAAAGTAGGTATCTAATACCATCCTTTATTTTCCTAATAAAGTAGCACTCTCTGGTGCTAGATTCCAGCTTACCATCTTAGGACCTTATTAAGTGTATAATGTAGTCTCTACCACATATACCTGGAAACTAAGAGATAATTATGCTAAGATTAATCATTGATCAAATCATGTCACACATGATCAATTGCATCTCCCTACAACTCAATTGAGTTAAGGCTCATTAGGAGGGGTGAGATAGAAATGATATTCACATCTCCATAAGGTATTCCTTAAATTCATCTAATAGGTACAAGCTACCTTGATTAGATCAAATTCATTTCATCTTCCTTCAAACTTTGGTTCTAAACCAAAATTGTGAAATCTTTGAACATTTCAAAGTTTTCTAAGTGAAGAGAAGAAATTCCATATCACAAATAATCATTAATAGATATCACATATCAATAATGTTTATTCTGATATAGATGATTCACATACATCAATATGTATGAGATCTTGAATACATTAACATCTTACACCATTCCAAAAGAAGGGTGTATTGGACATTTTACTTTGAATACAATATTCATAAGTATGCAAGTTTTGAAATTTTAGACATTCTAAAGTTTCATCTCTTACTTGTCCATTGATCTCATCAACAGACATATGTCCAAAACATTATGTCATATCATTATCAAATGATCTTTATCCTCCTATTGATCTTTAAAGGTTTAATTTTCAGTATTAGAAATCTTAATGAACCATTCATTAATTTTCTAATTTAGTGGAGTCCACTAGATGTTAGATTACTATCTGAAATATCTCCATCATAACTCTTTATGATAGATTTATTACAGAATTCATGTTTATATCCAACAATAAACAATGAGTGTATTCTAATATCTAGGTCATAGAGACATTCTCTAAGACTAAGGGCTCCCACTGAAAATATGAAGTCTATTGATCTCATGGAAATTGTTGCAACACTTGCATCACTTTCAACATGGATGCCCAATAAACCCTAAGATCAAATTTCTAATATTCTAACACATATGCAACCAATTGCAAGTGTCATTAGAAGATTGAGATACAATTATTAGACTTTACCTTATCAAATAAGTAAGTCAATTTCAATGATTATATGTAGGTTATTCTGATGTGTTATCGGATTCCTTCTCTAAGGATTCTAGATAGGTTAGATAGTCATACTATCAACACATCAACTTATTGCAGTATTGACATTCATCCAACTCTTTGGATGTCATATGGAAGCTACAGAAGTACAGTCAACTCTTTGACTATACCTTTTACTTGGGTCCAACCCATGCTTCTACTGCGCTCCCTTTGTCTATAAGCAACTATTGCTCAAGACCAAGGATCTCTTATGTTAAAATAAAAAATTTCAATATAAGAGTATTTCAACATTTATACAAGCTTCATTTAAGTTCATACAATATGAATATTATGAAGCTTCATGAATGACTAGAGTATAGATAGTAGAATGATGACATTCATCGTATCTACATCCATCTAGACTCTTAAAATATTGGTGGTAGGTACTCAAACAATTTGAATACATCATCTCTTACAGAGCCACCATTCTGCATGATGCAGAGAACCATATCATTCATGATTAAATGTCGAGAGCACATATGTATGCCAGAACATCTTCTTAGAATTTTATAAGGATTATTTGATAATTACGATCATTATCGACATGTCACTTCAAAAGTACATTCGATAAGATCAAGACTTATAGAGACATACAAACCCTAGGGTTTTAGTCCTATTGTCTTATTTAATCATCATTCCTCAATATTATGAGGAAACTTGCACATTGCAATCGCATACATTATGTGTCCAATTGCAAGTACAATATCTGGATCATGAGTCCAATCTATGATATTTTACTGGTTATTATTGAGTATAGAATTGAGTGGGTTTAATGAAGGATTATCTGAAATAAGAAATTTGCATGAGTGTATATTTATATATATATATACATATTATACTTTGATTTAGGAATTTTTATATCAAAGTTGCCTTGCCTTGTCAAAGACACTGAAAGTTCATTCCCTTAATCACTTTCAATGTAAGAGATATACTTACCATTATATCTCTGCAAGATCTGGGATCTCCTCTTTATCTTTGTTACATCCCAATAATATGAGAAACTGCAACTCCAATGAAGAGAAGCGGGAACACATTCCGCCTTGCAAGTCCAACTTGCATTTCCCAATTCGTTCTTTAATGCCCGGGCCCACCACCCCTAAGGTGATGTTGACCCGTCATCAATTGAACCAACCGTCAACAGGAATAGAACTCGCTATGCGCAATCCAATATCGCCCCAATAATATGAGGATCCGATATTGGGGTCACTACGCATACGGCCTTACTCTTTCGAGAAGCAAAGAGTCTGATCCAGATGCGCTTGTATATAGGAGTTGTCACTTCGTACAGGCGTCTCCTATATACAATCCCTGGCGACGGAAACCCTTCGCCTTGACGGGAGACCATGGATGTCACTTATGTGATCTTCCACCGCTTATTCAAATTTAATTAATTACTATGAATCACATTCATATAATTAATTCTTCCAAGGGAATTATTTACTCTAATCATATTAGAGTATAATTGAACATAATCAATTCAATCATATTAAATTAATTATCAATCCAATTCAATCAGTCAAACTTTATTGTTATGCTTGAATATATATGGTATTATTCTCAAAGTACGTATTAATTCGTATTTTAATAATTAAAAAAAATACATCTTAATCCCTCGAACATTATCCCGGCCCTACCCGCTGTCATGGCCAGTACCGGCGGGAGTGGGACGGACCGCATACGTTGCAACCCGCTACCCCAGCGATCCCCGACTAGACACCATATCACCTCGGGAAAGGATAATGCCAAATTGATTAATTTGTACTTGAGATGATCATCGGTTTTTCAACCGAAATTATACCATATAGTAATCAAAACAATTTTGATTATAAGGAAATTTGCTAGACAAATTCCCAATCCTATTCAAGCAAAGAATTTGATGATTGTGATTCCAATTATGATTTAGATCAAATCTAATCAATTAATTGATTGGGGCCAAGTCAATTAAGGAAATAATCATCTTCTAATATTTCACAAATATTTTCCATAAATATTTCATGAAATTAACAATTAATTTCACTAATTGACAATCACATGGTTCTTGATTAGGAAAGTAATTTCAGCAGTGACCCCTACTTACTAAAATTAGCATATCTCAATCAATTTAAATCCAAATTAAGCAAAGTAAGTTTCCATAGTTTGTTAACTTGATTTACAACAGAACCTATGTATTTTGCACGCATTTCGAGATGTCTCTAAACAGTAATTAACTCCTTAATTACGTTACGATTCGCAGTTCCCGTAAAAGTGAATACATGTTCATTAAAACTACTATATCTAGAGCATACGAAATCCGATTTACGCAAACTCAGATCCTATGGTTTCCTTATTTAATGGGGAACAAAATCCAAGTATTAAATTCGTGTTTAAACAATTTAAACAGTGCCGAATTTATTTACTAAACATATCTGCGAAATCAAATGCGATGAAAACTTTCGCGACCTTAACGAACCCAAGTCGTCCTCGGTTAGCGAATCATATTCGAAACCGTCAACCTGACTCTGATACCACTTGAAGGATATGGTTAGATTATCAAGCTCATCACGGAAGCGTGAGCGTCGTATCGAATACGACGATGAGCGACTAGTCGCACTAGTTGCTCGATGCAGCGGAATTTAAAAAAAATTCATGCGACGAAACCACATGATCCAAGAACACTTCTCGGATCGTTTCGTCTAAACCATAAACAAGTAATAGGATTACCTCTTGAAGTGTGGTTTTGATCGAGTCTCTAAACGAAGAGACCTCCTGTCTCAAGTCTGATCCAACGGAGGAGACGCTTGCGAGCGCGGGGATGAACCGCGTGCTTCTCGCAATCCATGTTGATGATCCAAGCGGCGGATCTCCTGATCTCGACACACAAGATCCGACGTCTTCTTCACGAGCGAGGTGCATCGAAGGAGACAGAGATCCACGAGTAGAAGAACGGGCAGCATAACGACGATGCCACGGTGATGAAGAACCTCTCTTAGGTCATCCATGGTGGACGGCCACATGAGAGGGAGAGAGAGGGCTGTCGAGTAGAGAGAAGAGAGAGAGAGAGAGAGAGATGCTTCTCAAGCATTGTGTGTAAAGAAGAGCAATGGGGTGCCTCTCCTTTTATAAGGTTTTGGGATCCATGGATCTCAATCCATGGGACAACACAAATCCAATGGCTCTCATTGATTGTGTTTCTTTTAATGGCTAAGATTTGTGTTGGTAAAACCAACAACAATTAATTTAATTTAAATTAAATATATGTTGATAAATCAACACAATTTAATCACAAAATTAAATCATCAATACATGGAGATAATGGAAGAGAGAAAAGGCTCCTTCCATGTGGAGAGGGGGGACGGTCTCCCTTTCCTAATAGGAGTGGTGGCCGTCCACCCTCCTCCATTAGAAAGGTGGCTATTTTATCTCTTATGCAATCTCCATTATTTGCAACAACTTTTGTTGCAAATTATTCTACAAAAATAATTCACAATTATTTTGTAGACATTGCAATCTTGCTATTGAAAAATTTGTGAATCATATTCACAACCCAAAACAACATATAATTTACATTGTCAATTAATTACACAATGTGTATCCAATACACATAATAATTAATCAACACATATAAATTATAATTAGCTCTCTCTAATATATTATAAATCACATTTATAATATATTATGAATAATTGGATATTACTATCCACATTATTCTTATCCATAATAATTAAATCACATTTAATTATAATGGATAACTTATTCTCATGTGCTCAAATAATGTGAATTACATTCACATTATTTACATCTTTGATAATCAAATCACATTTAATTATCTAAGATAACTCTCCTTATAATATGAATCAAATTCATATTATTCGTGATAATTAAATCACATTTAATTATCCATTTTCTCAATGCTCGGATACATATATCACCAATAGAATTATCCATGAACTCTTTCAAGGATAATGCACTTTCTCCGCGAATACTTGGAGATAAGGACAGGGCGATTGTATTGTTCCACGTATAGTGACATGGATATTGAGATCACATCTCAAATCCAGATCTCGGGCCTCCCATAGATGCTTGATTAAATCAAGACCGCAAATCTAATCTTCTCATTGAATCTGAGTCACATTCAGATTAATGTCCAACATTTGGACTAAGATCATATTACTTCTCTACTGAGAGGAGTCACTAAAATCCAGTCCCGTTTCATCACTCCCTAGGAATGGAAGCGTCATGGTTATACAACCGTTTATGATCACATCACCCTCAGGCATTCCCAATACCTGTACATCCTGCATACTGGAAGACTCAGAATAAACCCGAAGTATTAGATCGATTTTACACTGTCTACTTCAGGGTTCTATCAGTAAGTTTCTCATTTGATCATTGGAAGTCAGTATCGATCATATACTTTCCAAAAGCATATATCATACCTAGGTCTTGATCATATACTTTCCAAAAGTATATATCAAACCTACAAATTCAGTCAAGCTTCCAAAGCGAGACGACCATGCACATGGAATTTGATTCTTCCCAATATCTCATGAGTGAGCTCATGTCTTCCGGTTCAGTAAATGAACCTGTATGATCCCTTTGAGAGATCGTATTACTCATATGCCCTTAATGTACACCAGCGCGCCGATGTATAGACCTTGATTAGGTCATCAACCTATTGGTCTGCCAAATGTACATACTCAGACATATAGTAACACATCTGTCTCTGGTCAGAGGATGCATGCCTATATCATGACAGCATATGATATAGGACTTTGGTTATCTCGATCTCGTTAAGTCAACTTTTTGACCTAACTCATTTGACACCTCCGAATCTCTATTCCTATGCAGAGGACCTGCATCGAGAGGTCGGTCAGATATCAGCCTAAATGAGAAAGGATTGCCATCTCCTACTCAGGCTGGAGATCATCTCTTAATAATCATTTGACGGTGCTTGATGAGTCCTCAATCTAACTCATTAGATATTCATCTAAGCACCAGCCTCTATGATTCAATAATTGAATCAACAGCTGTATGATCATTAAGATGGCCATGGTACATAACCCTAATTGTACTAAGGGACCTATTATGCAAATCATGTACTCTTTATTTCAGATTAAGGAGTGAATTGCAATAATATTTATTGCATAATGGCTCGTCGTGGGCTCGCATGTCCAACATAAAGATCATCGAAGCAATATGTAAAGCCAATGATTCAACAAAGCAAGGATAAAAGGTTCCGGAACAAGGAAAGACCATTTTCTACCATCTCAACAATTAGACAATTAAATCAGAATAAAGAATCAAAATCGATTTGAGATGAGATAAACAAAAAAGGTTAGAGACGACTTAATAAATGTCTAAGGATTTTCCTTTCAGAGTTATACAATTTGAGTTATGAGTATGAATGATATTCCCATCGAGTTTATATATATCATAGGAATAATTGGTTAGATACATTTACATTCTATTTTTCATATTGAATTGATTGATTTATTTTTTATTAACTATATCCATATATACATATATTTATTCGGATATCATGTATCTATATGCATAAAAGTTCTTTCATCTGTGTTCGGGGGAAATCACATATCGTACCATATTCCACTAAATGGATACATGTATTATGATCCACTGTTGAAATGACTTGATGAGATTTGGTCCCCCATTATATCTAGATCTAGACAATCTTATTTTTTTTTAACATGAAGAAATAAAGAAGCCGTTGCAATTGCTGGAAATACTAGGCCTACTAAAGGCACAAAAATAGAGGGTAAGTTAAGATCTATCATAGAATAGATGCCTCGATTTAATATTTGTATCTCTTATAAGGAAAGATATCTTATGATAAGTATATCTACTATAAATAATATTAAGTAGTTAATAAGTGCAAGAAATGTATAATTAAGTATACACACTTATCTATTTTTCTGCACGAATATGTATGATAATCCACTTTAATAAAATTTTCATTCTTCTTTTCTTTCTCTCGTTCTTATCGTAAGAATTTTATTATGAATTCGCAACTATAACTATAACTAATCTAATACAAAACATGGAAAATGGATTTATAGAAATTACTTTCATCCATATTTCTCTTATATTTATCTAAAAAATTTTATATTTATTTATAAATATTAATATATTATGTAATAATATTTATTTCTTAGAAGGTATTTTCGATTTTTCTATATAATGATTATATTAATCAATCAAATTAAATATAGATAAATATATAAAATATGGATCAAATCTTATATATATATCATTTTTAAAAATTTTGGAATTTTGATTCAAAGGAAAAAAACGCATGGAGCTGAAATAACTCACTCAGAACACCTTTTAAAGGACTACATGGTATGATTCAATCAAATAGACCCTTAAGGAATAAATACTCAGCTGCTTGTGAACCGTCGGGTAATGTTTTATTCAATGTTTGTTCAAGTGCTCTTTTAACTGCAAATGCGATGTAGGCTAGGTTCAACAATAATGGCATCTCCAAACATACCAAAGCTGATTGTATCCCCTCCTGTTGTAGGAGAAGTAAGGATTGATACATAGAATGATTTTTTATTTAATTGATAATTATATGAAGCAGAAGATATTTTAGCCATTTGCATCAAGCTCAAACTTTCTTCTTGCATGCACGCTCCACCAGAGGCACACACAATAATAAGAGGTAGAGATCGATTGGTAGCATACTCGATCAAATGGGTTATTTTCTCGCCTACTACGGTTCCCATACTACCCCCATGAACTGAAAGTCCATAACTCCAATTGCTATGGTAATACCATTTATTTGACCTATGCCCGTTTGAACAACTTAAGTTAGACATGTCTTTCTTCGATAAGAATCGATATGCTCCTTATAGGGTTCCTCCTCTGATTGAAATTCAATAGGATCCGTAGAGACCATATCTTCATTCATGGGATCCCAAGTGCCCGGATCAATCGAAAGTTCGATTCTATCCGAACTATTCATTTTCAAATGATATCCACATTGTTCACAAATATTCATTTTTGATCTTTTTTTTATAATTTAATCCATAACAATTTTTGCATTGAACCTGTAAATGCATGTATTTTTATTTATATCAAGATCATTAGATCTTCCTCTTATATTAAAATCATTGTCATTACTACTAGTTATCATACTAGAACTTCTACTTTCATTACAAATGAAACTATACATATAATTATCATTGTAATTGTCAGTACCTTCTGAAATGTAACTATCAATATTGATTTCAAAATGAAGATAACTATCAATGCAACTATTAATGTGATTATTCCAACTAGATATAATATCGTACACGTAATAGTGTTGGTTCTTACTTTTAGATCTACTATTTACATAATTCGAATTCAGATAATTAGAAAAAAACTTTCTAGTTCATTCAGAAAAGAACTATCATTGTCAAACTCCAAAATTTGATTTTCAGTATCAAAATATATGGAATAACTATCGCCATTACTATCTCTAACTAAAAAAGTGTCATCAGAAATCAAACTCCAAATATCTCTAATATCAAATAAGCACTCTACATTACTAGAATTGTAACTCCCGCTATCATGCCAACTGGAAATGTTTTTATCTCTATCATTTATAATGGGGTCTTCATTTTCACTAGTATGCGCAGTGAGATCAAGACTATACATTGATTTATTTAGCTCACATCTGTGTTCTAACTCCCTGTTAGAGGACATCGAATTGAACCACCATGGGCTAGCACCCAAAAAGGGCTCTGCATAGTAAATGCTATAAGTATGGGTGTAGAAGGTATATTAGATACCCCAAAAAAGACACACCCCGGTGTACTCCCAAGAACACAAGTGCAGACGACTTCAAAAACTCTTGATGGACACATTGGTCAACAACAAAAAATATACATGTGTTGAGTAATAAGGCACTCAAGAGGACCCTTGTTCTAATGTGAGGGAGAAAAGAAAATACACAATCCTATGCCTTCCATTATCTTGCCTTCCATATATACTTTCAAGCCTGACAAATTAATGAGACGGTGGATTGAACACAAGAAAAGATTTATTCCCTAGTATTGAGGATTAGGTCTAGAGGAGAGTCTCCTAGATTAGAACTTTGGATGACATCTTGACTCGACTCTCATGATTGCAGTATACTAAATTTCATATCATTATATTATATGTACAAACAGAGAGTCTGATAATTGGAGAAGTTGGATTCCTTTTGACTAGAGCATGGTTGAACCCAGAATTTTAGGATCATTCAAATTAAGGGTCCTTGATGAATTGAGCTTTGAAAAATCACATGCACTGTCGAGAATTAATCTGACTCCTTCATTCTTCGGATGCTCGAGGACGAGCACTGTTTAAGTATATGGGGATGATGAATCTCCGATTCATCATTAACTCCCTTATTATCATTGGAGTATAAGAACTTCATTGCAAATCTTCATTAATTCCACGTCTTAATCAATAATCCTTTACTTGTAATTAACCTTAATTTCTGTATTTAAATCAACCCTTTTATTTTCTTGATTTTATTTCCTATTAAAAACCTCTATAAATTAGTGTAATTACTGTATATATTTATTTTGAGCTTTAAAAGAAATTAAAAATAAAAATATCAAAACAATTAAAAGCAAAAATGCCTCCAAAAATATTTCCATGTTTAATTTTATCTCTTTTGATGTTGTTTCCAGCATGAAACTTGTAGGGCTCCACGAGATCTACAACTTTCATGTTTTTACTTTTCACTAATTCTTCTTTCTTTTATTTATTTATTTTTTTCTATTATTTTACCATTTTCTGCATAATCTGATTGGGCCACGTGGCGCCCTCTGAGCTGTCCACGTGGCCCCTTCTATGTGTGCCACCTAGCCTCTTCCCTGACCGTACATCTCATTCTACCCGCCTCCATCACAACCATCCACTGCCACCTTTCTCTCGACCCTTGGATCCTTCCCTAGATTCCATCGTAGCCGCCCCTTCCCAACTCTTCCTTAGTCGATATATGGCTTTGCCATCCAGCGGCTCCTCTTCTTCCATGTCACCAGAACTACATCCACGCTTGGATTCAACCTCAGACCTCATCTGCACCATCCACACCCGCTCACTCTCAACCACTCGATTAGATCCTAAGATCTGATCCTATCTGCACCCTACCATCCCGATCTCAACCATAGGATCACTACTCATTAAATGGTCCTACGCCTTCCATGTCACCCTCCCTCATCCTAGCCATATGACGTGTCACACGACTCATTAAGACCATCCACCGCATCGCACCTATGACCCTTGGATCAAATCTTTAGATCATATCCAGGCTGCACATACACACCTCCATCCTAGCCGTTGGATCGCTTGATCCAACGACCATCGCATCATCTTCTACCCCTTGCTCAACCCTTATCGGCCAATACACCTCGCTTCTCCCACTCCCCCTTCCATTTTTGGCTGCAACATCTCACACCCTCTCCACTCCCTAACGACCCCCTCGCAAAGCCCTGACTCTTCCGCCCCTTGCGCACCCATCAATACCCTCACCCCTCTCTTTAATGCCTCTCGCTAGCCACTGCAAATCGCCTTGCCACCATCATAACGGTCGGAGACCACCGCCTTAAATAGCCTTCCTCCGCCCCGCTTCCACCTCATCCACCAATCCACGGGCTTGGGCCCAGCTTCCCTCGTCTCTTCGGTGACAGCAGGGGGGCGTTTGATGAGGCGGCGTTGACCCATAGACCTGGTGTGACCCATGGTCATATCAACCATGTTACTTCCATATCCATGGCCGCCGAGCTCGCTAGAGTTGCTTCCCAGCTCGAGTGAAGACCTGAGTGTCCATCGTCGCTCTGCCCAAGCTCCTCTTCTACCAGTTATCCTCTTCCATCAGGTATGCTCCTTCTTCTTTCTTGTTCTAAGTTTTCTTTTATTTTTCCTGACGCACACACCCATCCTATATTCCAACTCACTGCACCTTCACCCTCACTGCACCACCAAAACCTTTGCGTCACTCGCCAATCACCATCTTCCCTACTCAAGAGCCTAATCCACCAATCCATGAGCTTGGTCCCAGCTTCCCTCATCTTTCTGGTGACAACAAAGGGGCAGTTGATGAGGCATTGGTGACCCATAGCCCCGGTGTGACCCATGGTCATATTAACCATGTTACTACCATATACTTGGTTCTTGAGTGATGAATCTCAGATTCATCACTCTAAAATGACTAATTAAGCTCAAATCCCCAAAATTCATTTAACATTTCTTCATTTATATCGAATAATTAGCATCCACACATATATTAATAATAATAGCATTTTATCACTCATTATTGTATAAAATAAGAAGCCAAAAATCCCATCCCAATTGACCTGTAAAATAACCTAACTTCCACTATTTTTAAGTAATTCAAGCTAACTCCAAATGACCTAAAACTACCTCCATTGTGTACATATTACTAAGTAGAATTAATGAAATACAAAAAACCACTAACATAAATAAGTGGACCAGAAACTCAAAACCTAATTCCAGTATTTCCAGACTAAACGTTGATATCTTCATCATACAATGTCCGATTTGATCCTACTCAATTTTGAACTAATGCACATTCAACTACCTTCAAAACAAGATCAAGTTCAAGTGAATCAGAGCTCATATGTGAAAGTTGGGTTTTTGGGCATCTTTTGTACATTTTGTATTTTACCAGATTTTGACCTATTATTTTATAGACATAGTTAAGTCATTTTATTTTATTTCTTTTCATTTATCTTCTTTGACTAATGTTTTATTAAAATGCATAAAAAATCAATCCAAAATAAGCTTGAAATCAAAGAAACTAACTGAGTCCGAGTCTTTACTGACAGTTTGTACAAAAGTTATCGTTTTCATATTTTATTTTATTTCTTCTTTTACTTGATTAATAAAAATCTAAAAAAACTAGATTAATGTGTAAATATTCATCTATGAATTCATCGTATTTTTTTTCTCAATTTTTATCTTATTCAAAAATTACAAAAAAATTATAAAATCCAAAAATCAATGTATTCTATGTACATGGATACCTCAAAAATACCAATTTGCACAAATGACCTATTTTGGTTTTGGTCTGTTCATGGAAGTTGTAGATCTCATTGAGATGATCAATTTTTGTGAAGAAAATTTTTCGATCCGATGTCATTTTCTATTTCCTACAAGTTTATCTTTGTCTTTTTATCTCGAATTTTCTGGGAGTGGCACGTGGTAGCTCTTGGAGCCGTCACGTGTCACCCATTTTTGGGATTTAATATTCATTTTTATAAAAAAATTAAAAATATATTTAAAATAATAAAAAATTTAAAAAATAAAAAAACGCATGTGCTGTGCACGTGCCTCCACCGGACTTGCCAACAAGTGTTGTCGCCTTCCTTCCCCCTTCCAGATCTAGGTGCCTCCACCTCCTCAGATTTCGCTGCCACCGACCACCTTCCTTCCATCTCACCCTCCCTCGATCTCATCAACCCTTCCATCTACGACCGATTCGCCCCTCACCTAATCAGCCGCCGCCCCTCATTAGATATCCTCTCCAATCTTCCCTGATCTGGAACCCAATCACATCCCCTCATGATCGAATCCATCACTGCCACACCTTCCAATTCATGTGCCACTGCCGCATCCCCAAATCAATCGCCTACGCCTATCACCACTTTAAACCTTCCATCTCCGATGTCGTCTCTCCCCATTTAACAACCGTCGTTATCCACCTACAAGATTATATGCCAATTGCACGAGGGATTAACATGTGACAACTCGTCTCCTGCTTCCTCGGCGAGGTCCGGTGGCTTGGCCCACCGTTGTAGCGTCGCCCTCCGTGCGAGCTGCTTCTGCTACGGACATCCCCCATTGAGCCTGCTACCTTCCACGTAATCCCCCTTCACATCCCCTTACTGTTCATCTCTGATCTCCGCATATCATCAAACTACTCAGTCACATCGCAACCACCTTCGAAAGTCGCCCCACACTTCACCGGCATCACCCCCACCGTCGTCTTCGTCGACCACAGCTCCATCTTCCAATAGTCCACCCTTCCATGACCTGCCACCTCATAGACAAGGGCGACCTACTCCTCCTTCACCAGCCACCAACGACCGTCTTCATGAGCTTCATGTTCAGCCGCTCCTCCAGCCGAGTTCCATTGCCACCCCGTCCGCCTCGGCGCCCTTCACCGCTCCTCCGCTGCCACTTCGCCAGCTATCGGGCTCAAAGCCCGAGGCCCCCGCCCACGTGCACACCACGTGAGTTGGGGGAAATTTGTGGAAGAATTCCCTGGAGATTCCTATATCCTAAACAAGTCCAGCAACTAGGGGGCACATGCCACTCACGTGCCACCTTGGAAAATTTTGTAAAAGAGCCCCCTGGAGGTCTCTCATTTCACCAGAAGGTCCAACCGCTAGAAGGACACATGCCATGCACGTGACCATTTGGAGATTTTGCATTCTACCTCCTCCAGGGCTAGGTAATTACATCCGTGCCCCTGTGCATGATTTCTTTTGTTCATTTTATTTCCTGATATTGTATTTAGACCCCTGCATTTATCTGTAACTTTGAGCCTTCTTTTTACATCTATTTATTATTTCAAAAATAGCAGCTTGTTCTAAACTAATTCTCTACATTGTGGCACATGATTCATATTTTTATCATCTGTGATTCTTTATTAATAAATATTATTGTAGATTTGCCCATTCTGTGCTTAGAAATTTGTAATTAATTAACCATAGCCCCAAAATTTGTCAAAAATTCACGGATCCTAGAATTGATTGTTAATAACATTGTGCCCAAAAAGAATTGAAATTGCATACATATTTTTCTTTATAAAAATCATTTTATATATTTCACAAATTAATTTTTGATAGGTATTATTCAACGTTTTAGGGTTTAGGATTTTCCTGAGATATATTATCTAGTGATATATTTTAGATAATTTTATTTCCTGAAAATAAGTAGATTTAATATTTATTATAATTAATTGTTGAAAATCACACTATTTGCATTCATAAATTCATTATTTATTCATCTTGCATCAGAAAATTCCAAAACAAATTCAATGTATATATTTCACTATTATTTACATCTAGGTCAAGTTTAGTAATTTTTGGACATCATTGATATTTATTTTCTAGTCCTTAAAATCTACTGTGATTTTATTTTACATTCTAAAATGGTATTAAAAATACCAAAAAAATACTGCCTCGAAAATCATGCATGAAATTTGATAGACATAATTCTAGGTTGTTCCTTTGTCTCCTTGAGTTCGACCTTGAGACCTGCCCAAGTAAAATAAACATAAAATCACTTCAATTAAAATTGAATAAATTAATTGTGGTTATTTTCTTAATTGATTCTGATTACCCACCTACAACAAAATGCAACATATTGAAATGATAATTCACGCAAATTAATGTAGGGAAATCACAACTCATTAGATGACGCTGTTGCCGAGGTGGCAAACGGCTTAGGATTTTTGTTTAGAAAATTTAAGTCATCGGTTTTCCTTATTCGGGTAGTCTGACCCCGGAATATCACTATAAATTTTTCACTTTATTTTCGAGCATTTATTTTATTTTCTGCAATTATTTTCTTATTTTTATTTTAATTATTTTTTGGCACTCTCTTACACACACACACACACTTTCTCTCTCTCTTATTTTTTTTGTAAGAGGAACCCAACGTACGTGGATCGATTCTCTCTAAAATGACGCATCTTCACCGACGCATGAAAAGCCGTAAATTAAATTAAGATCGAGTCGAGTTGTGAGAGAGCGTGGAGTTTAGGATTTTAATTTCTGTAAATTTAATTTTTGTAATTAATTGCTCATTTACAACGGTGTCTGTTTGGACTCTCACGCGTATAAACAAAACTCAAACTTTTTCTGCGGTGTGTCGTGTCATGTTTTACTCTCCGGTGAGGGTGGGGCCTGACTTGAGTGTCTCGTAGGTTAGACCTACACTGCAGCTATTAGATATTTTAAGATTTTTTTGATTGTGCTCGTAAAACCTAGGACCACTGTGCACATTAATCGGGACTCACATTAGATCGTTCAACTTAGTCAAAAATTTAACTCAATTCTTCATGGCTAATAGAACTTTCTGATGGGTACGATTTTGTCGGCTTGCATTCATATATAATAAATTTTTAAATTCTTGTATTGTATCCCACATGGAGATTACACTATAAGTCTTCTAGATGAGAATACATCATCGTTCTCACGTGCATCAGCTTTTCTCGAATTTCTTCCTCCTATTTTATCACGTAATTTAAAAGGAAATTAGGATTGTACGGTAGATGTGCATTTGTGCTCATCTAATTTTTCAGTGGTTGCCTAATTAAAATTGAGACTGCTAAAAAAGGCTGACTTTAATTAACCAAAAAATTGAAAATTTTTTCAGGAGAACAACCCCGTCCTTGGATTAATTTATTATTCTGAGTGAGTGAGAGGCGTACACTTAAAGACAGAATCAAGCTCTGATATTTTTATTCAGATTACTGATTCTATAAAAACAATTAGCTACTTCTCAGTGAGGAAATACGGGGAGTCAGTAAACGGTCCAGATTTCCTTAGAAGAGTGGGTGGTTTAAAGGACACTACATAAGTCTCCATCCTTAAGTAACAGGTACCCATTTTACGATCCGTACTTACACCCATATTGGCTGAAAGTTGGTGCAACTAGTCGTAAGAAATCAGGGCAGTCTTTAGGAAAATTTACGGCACCTAATATATCGCTAATTTGTTTCTAAGATTGAATTTATCTACAACTAAAATTGAGAAGATAATTGGCCGAATTCTCGTAGCCCTCATTGTGTGAGTTGGTGAACATGGGGTTTGTATTGCGTTTGCATTGGTGTGACCAAGTTCGATGATAAAAAACCACACACTTGTGCCATCACTCTCCCTCCTTGATTTAAGAATTTGTGTTTCTTTTGAGTATCTTGTACACTTACACTAAGATCAACCATGTCAGTTCATCAACCTCCTTTGAAAATGACGGGACATTGGTTCGAGTACCCATCAGATCTATACTATGAAAATGAATTTGTCTCGTTAAACCCCAATCGTCTAAACCCTCTTCTGTCAAGAATCCTTCAATATTTGCGGGAGACTTTGACCCTCGGATGAATCCAACCCACTCGATCAATTCCAATTCATTTTCCTCTGATCGTCCAACTGAATTCTCCATTTATTCATATTTCCCACATCCCCTACCCTTATCTACACATGATCAACTGCCATCCTGGACTGAACCATCTTATTCCCGATTTCTTGCCGAAACTCATGAACCATTTAACGATCAAATCACTTTTGCGACACATAACTGGTCGAGACACCAATCCCAATCGTCTTCATTCTTTCCTCAAGATCTTGTTAGGACAAGTCCACAATTAACAAAATACATCCGAACTGGACCTTAGGGAATAACAAGATGACCCATTGGATGGAGTGGCCCACACCTAATGATAAATCATACTAGATTGACCCTAACAATCAAATCTCTATTGACCAACCACTCTACCACTCCTTGTGTCAGCCTATACATATAAAGGACCAGACTGATGGTATAGACACATACGGACCTTGTATGATTCCATTATTTGAGGATACGACCAATCACAATCATGAAAATAGATCTACTCAATCGAACAATACATGCTTGAGTCACAGTATGTTGAGTATGAAACATATAAATTTCTGCCAAATGAACGGACTCCTTCCATAATTTCACAGGAAAAATTTTCAGAAGATAACGATCATATACTGGATATTCCAAGAGAATCTTCTCCCAGCTCATATAGGAAAATGGAAGATGAAATGACTGGATCTCACGTTAAAAAATGAGAGAATAATCAGGAACCCATACAGACTACTCACTTGATTGATCATGAAAAGACTTTGGAGGATGATATTTCGAGGATAAGTAAGAGATATGAATTAATGGAGGATAAATTTATTAATTTTGTTGACCGACTAATTTCATTTTATGGTAGCTCAGGTATAAAAGTGGAAGATAAAATGATTGGATCTAATGTTGAAAACCCCGAGAATATTCAGAAACTCATGGACTATGTTCACCCTAAGGACGACTCTGACAACGACAACTCTGCATATTACTCCCCTAGGGATGATTCCGATTCTGACTCTTACTTGACAAATTAAAACCACTCCTCATATACAGAAAGTGCCACATCGACACACCACACCAAAAACACCAAAAAATCAAAATATTCAAAACACTCAAAAAATCCAAAAACCAGAAGAAATTATAAAAATTGAAAGTGAAGAGGATTTGAAGAATTTGGATCCTTCTCTAAGGGAAGCACGGGAGAAAAGATGTATTTTTGAACTTCCCTTGATATAGACCATTGAACACTTCCCCGACCTTAAAGGATTTGTAATGAGCAAATTAATGATGAAAAAGTTAGGCAGGATAAAAATAAAGACTGAAAGACATATCTTGTCAATGGCCACCTCCTTGGTGTTGAGGAGAAAGACCAAGAGCTGCAAAGTGAAGCAGTTGCTCAGATCTGACTATGGAATCAAAGATACAACATTTACCCATGCTCGAATCGATGACGACTCACCAATCAATATCCTCTCGACCTCTGTATTTGACAAGATCCTATTCGGACCTATCGGGAGATAAGAGAGATCGTTCAACTAGCTAATCGATCGATAAAGCGACCGAGAGGAATCATTTCAACCATCGTTACATTCCAAGGTGCTCCACTCAAGATGGACTTCACGATCATTAATATTGAACTTCAAGGAGAATTCACCCAGTCTCTAATCATTCTCAGAAAGACATTCTTAGCATTAGATAAGGCAATTATAGAGTGCGAGACTCAGGAAATCAATTTTACAGTATTAGGAGCACTTCGATCTCATCCAATCTTTGTGGAACCACAATATTCTGAGGCGACCTATGAAGCCATCAACTGCTGTAACCACCAAGCAGTAGAAGAGCCCTACCCTACTGCTACACCTGAGATAGCGACTGTTGAACTAACCATTGGTTCAGAGACTCTCCCCACTCTTCCATTTCTCGCTGCGATGACAAATCCTACAGAGGAACACCGAATACATGACTGCTTTATATGGTGATCCTGAAACATATGCATGGGCTAACCCTGAGTTAGACATGATCTTATCTGATTACCTTGACCAAATCGATTTGATTTAGGAGTACACCAACATTAAGACAATTAAGAACAAATACGTTGGATGTGCACTAACCAGGGAGGAATATTTCAATGGTTATTCATCTAGAGACTCGATTGTCATCACCTCACTCCTAGGACCAACACCTTTACAAACACGTGAACCAAAATGCCCATTTCGGCTGCTCCTTCTTCTAGAAAGAAAGTCACCTTTGACATGCTAGAAAAAAGGAATCGTCTGATGATTCCTCATCAGGTCCAGATAAGGTGATCCTTACGAGTGAGATCAGTTCAGTGGCTTTGAAGCCCTATCTGAGAAAGCAACCAAATGTCAACCCCCGTTGGATGACTCCCACCCCTCACTACTGTTCCTCAAGAGACGACTCTCCGGGTTTAATTAAATATGATGGAATAATCTTTTATGCCCATACTGAGACTGACGCTTCATAATATTCGTCTGAGGATGAGGAACTTAACCGCAAGACTAAGCGCAACTTGATAAAGCAACTAAAAAAACAAAAATATCTGGAGTTCATCCACCTTCAAGTACTAATCCTCTGAGGATAACTTCGACGATAGCTGGATATCATCTGGTTTATACGTTTCATCTACTCTCCAACGTGATTTCTCTGAGGATAATAATGACAATGGCTGTAACTCATATGCTTCATCTTCTTCCTATCATTACGACCTCCCTCTACAGGCTCACAAAAGATCTGTCAGAACCCTCCTTAATCATCGGCAACTCTCTCTCTCTCTCTCTCTCCCAACCCCATCGGTTCTCCTGTACATCTTCTTCCTCTACTTAGGCCACGACCTAAGTATAGGGGGGATCGATGTCATCTGTATATACCACTATCCTCATCCACTCCTCTCGATTGCCCCAAATTCCACCCTTCTTCTGTACTTAGGTTCCCAAAGCTTAAGTATAGGGGGACCCGACGCCCTCTGTATATACCCTCTTCATCCACTTCTCCCATTATCCGTCTCATTTTTCGCCCTTCGTCTATATTTAGACTGTTCATAGCCTAAGTATGGGGGGACTGATCTTTATTTTTCTTTTTCTTTTTCATTCTCTTATGTTTATCCTGAGATATATCTTCTCTACGCTTCATGTGCTCTGAGGACATGACACTCGCTAAGTATAGGGGGTGTGTATATATACTGTGTATATATTTTACCCATAGCTCGTACTTTTGCATAAGTCTATATATATTTACGGGGTGCGTAACTAACTCGTAAAAAATAAAAAAATAAAAAAGATGAGTTTTGCAACTAACAGTAACTGTATCCAACCATTTTTTTGAAAAATGGCTTCTTATTCATTTTTGCATAAAAAAACAAAAAAATCTTGCATTAAAAAATTCTCAAAAGTCACGAAATTTAAAAAAATGTGTTTGCATTTCACGCATCTGCACTTCATCCAGCGTTTCATGCATTTGCGAAAAGCCCTTAGGTTCTGAACCGAGTTATGAGCAGAAATCAAGAGTGGTCTGGACTTGACCTTATTCCACCTAATTTTTAGAGGAAATTCACCAAGAAAGAGGATTTAGAAGCTTCGGGCCTTTGACTTGATTCTTCGAGTTCCACATAATAATGTGTAGAGTTTGACTCTTAGTGTCTAACCCGGTCTCCTCATTCTGGGTACGACTCTGGAATAGGGAATTAATTTGTACTCTCACACTATGCACTTAGTTCAACTTAGATGGGGTGTTGGAAGACTGCTGTATTTATTTTCTGGTTGCGTGGACATCTAAAGACTGGAGTACGGGTTGAAATAAAGCTTCAGAAAAGGGATGGATGACTGGACGCAATTTTTTCTAAGACCTCAAAATATGTACGGGGAAAAAGATTCCATATCCGTAAGGCACAACAAGATCCATGCGGAGCTACCAAAAAATCAAAACAAAGAGAAGCCAACTACCAAATAAATATTTCATCAAAAAGGTCCAAGCTTCAAGAAAACCCGCAGATCTTGGTGGAGACTTGGTGAACTGGCTGGCTTCACAAGGAGAGGTGACTACACTGGTCACCCTCCAGTTCTTTTCCCCTTCTTTTAATTTCTCCCTCTTCTCGATTGTGAACACAACACGACAGATTTTAGAAGGAAATACCTGACTCCCCGAGGACGAGTTATTGGAGGAGAGGTTTGCATGGTAGTCCGGCATTCTGGATGGGAAGAGCTAAAACCTTTCGCACACATGAGTCGATTGTTCAATGTTCATGGGGTATGCTTTGGGAAGAGGATTGATCTAAGATGATTTCTGAGCCGAAACAGTGACAATGATGTGTAGAACTTGGAGGCTGTTGATTTTAAAACCCTAACTCTCACAGAAGTTCCACCAAACTAATAATCCAAAGGTCGGGCCTAGCTCCATTTTCACCTTCTGCTCATGGTCTTGGTATGGAACCTAGTCTCATTTCACTTCATTGCATTTCTTTAGATGCTCAGGGATGAACATGCTTTAAGTATTGGGGGATCATGAATCTTAGATTCATCACTCTTAAAGTGACTAATTAAGCTCAAATCTCCAAAATTCATTGGCATTTATTTATTTATATTGAATAATTAGCATCCATACATATATAAATCATAATTACATTTTATCACCCATTATTGTATAAAATAAGAAGCCAAAAATTCCAGCCCAATTGACCTGGAAAATAACCCAACTCCCCTGATTTTTAATTAATTCATGCTATCTCTAAATGACCTAAAACCACTTCCATTGTGTACATATTACTAACAAGAATTAATTAAAAATACAAAAAAATCATTAACATAAATAAAGTAGACAGAAACTCAAAACCTAATTCCAAGATTTTCAGACTAAAACGTTGATATCTTCCTCATATAATGTCTGATTTGATCTTACTCATTTTTGAACTAATGCATGTTCAATTACCTTCAAAATAAGATCAAGTTCAAGTGAATCAGAGCTCATATGTGAAAGTTGGGTTTTGGGCATCTTTTATACATTTTGTATTTTACATGATTTTGACCTATTATTTTATATACATAATTAACTCATTTTATTTTATTTCTTTTTCATTTATCTTCTTTTACTAAAGTTTTATTAAAATGCATAAAATTTCAAATCCAAAATGAGCTTGAAATCAAAGAAACTAACTGAGTCCGAGTCTTCACTGACAGTCTGTACAAAAGTTATCATTTTCGTATTTTATTTTATTTCTTCTTTTTCTTAATTAATAAAAATCTAAAAAAATAGATTAATTTGTAATTATTCATCGCTGAATTTATCGTAATTTGCTCAATTTTTATCTTATTTAAAAATAATAAAAAAATTATAAAACCTAAAAATCAAGATATTATATGTACATAGAGTACCCCAAAAATATCACTTTGCACATATGACCTATTTTGGTTTTTGTCTCTTCATGAAAGTTGTAGATCTCATCGAGACGAGAAATTTTTGTGAAGAAAAAATTTCAATTCAAGGTCGTTTGTTATTTCTTCCGAATTTATCTCTGTCTTTTTATCTCGAATTTTCTAGGAGTGACACGTGGCAGCTGCTGGAGCCGCCACGCGTCACCCATTTTTGGGATTATGTATTCATTTTTATAAAAAATTTAAAAATATATATGTAAAATAATAAAAAATTAAAAAATTTAGAAAAACGCACGTGTTGCGCACGTGCTTCCACCGCACGTGTCAGCGCGTGTTGTCACCTTCCTTCCCCCTTCCAGATCTAGGCCACTCCACCTTCTTGGATTTTGCCGCTATCGGCCACCTTCCTTCCATCTCACCCTCTCTCGATCTCATCAACCCTTCCATCTATGGCTGATTCGTCCCTCATCTAATCAGCCGCACCCTCATCAGATCTCCTCTCCGATCTTCCCCGATCTGGAACCCAATCACATCCCCTCATGATCGAATCCATCACCACCGTCACCTTCCAATTCAGGCACCACTGCCGCATCCCCAAATCAATCGCCTATGCCAATCACCCCTTTAAACCTTCCATCTCTGATGGCTGTCACTCTCCTCTTTAACAACAACAACCAGACACCTCCAAAATTACCTGCTAATTGCATGAGGGATCAACGTGGTGAGAACCCGTCTCCTTCTTCCTCGACGAGGTCCGATGGCTTGGCCCACCGTTGCAGCGTCGCCCTCCGTATGAGTTGCTTTTGCTCTTGACATCCCTCGTTGATCCCGCTACCTTCCACGTAATCCCCCTTCGCATCCCCTTACTGTTCATCTCTAATCTCCACACTGCATCAAACTACTCCATTGTGACACAACCACCTTTGGCTGCCGCCCCCCGCTTCACCGACATCACCTCCACTGTCGCCTTCGTCGATTGCAACTCCATTTTCTAACTGTCCACCCTTCCACGACCTACTGCCTCATCGACAAGGATGGCCTACTCCTGCTTCACCAGCCGCCAACGACTGTCTTCAGGAGCTTCATCTTTAGCCGCTCCTCCAGCAGAGTTCCATCGCCACCCCCTCCGCCTCAGCACCCTTCACCGCTCCTCCGTCACCACTCCACCAGCCGTCAGGCTCGAAGCTCGAGGCCCCCACCAATGTGCACGTCATGTGAGTTGGGGGAAAATTTGTGGAAGAAGCTCTTGGAGATTCCTATATCCCAAAGAAGTCTAACCACTAGGGGCACGCGCCACTCACGTGACACCTCGGGAAATTTTGTAAAAAAGCCCCTAGAGGTCTACCATTTCTCTAGAAGGTCCATTTGGAGATTTTGCATTCTACATCCTCCAGGGACTAGGTAATTACATCTGTATCCCTATGCACGATTTCTTCTTTTCATTTTATTTCTTGATATTGCATTAGAACCCTGCCTTTATATGTAACTTTGAGCCTTCTTTTTAAATCTATTTATTATTTTAAAATAACAATTTGTTCTACAACTAATTCTCTACATTGTGGCACATGAGTCATATTTTTATCATCTGTGATTATTTGATAATAATAATTATTGTGGAATCTTGCATATTTTGCCCAATCCGCACTTAGAAATTCGTAGTTAATTAACCATAACGCTAAAACTTGCCAAAAAATTCATGGATCATAGAATTGATTGTTTGTAACATTATGTCCAAAAAGAATTGCATTTGCAGTCATATTTTTCTCTATAAAAATCATTTTGTTTTTTCACTAATTAATTTTTGATAGGTATTAAATTCAACGTTTTAGGGTTTAGGATTTTTCTGAGATATATTACCTAGTGATATATTTTAGATAATTTTATTTTATTGAAAATAAGTAGATTTAATATTTATTATAATTAATTATTGAAAAACACACTATTTGCATTCATAAATTCATTATTTATTCATCTTGCATCAGAAAATTCCAAAAAAAATACAGTGCATATATTTCACTATTATTTACATCTAAGTCAAGTTTTGTAATTTTTATACATCATTTGATTGATATTTATTTTTTAGTCCTTAAAAATGTATTTTACAATCTAAAAATGCATTAAAAATATCAAAAAAATACCACCTCGAAAATCACACACGAAATTTGATAGACATAATTATAGGTTGTTCCTTTGCCTCCTTGAGTTCGACCTTGGGACTTGCCCACGTAAAATAAACATAAAACCAGTCCGATTAAAATTGAATAACTTAATTATGGTTTTTTTTCTTGATTGATTCCGATTACCCACCTACAACGGAACCACACATATTAAAAAATTCACGTAAATTAACGTTGGGAAATCGCGACTCATCATCGAGCTCGCTGGAGTTGCTGCCCAGTTCGAACGAAGATCCGAGCGTCCATCGTCGATCTGCCCAAGCTCCTCCTCCACCAGTTATCCTCTTGATCAGGTATGCTCCTTCTTTCCTTTTCCAAGTTTTCCTTTATTTTTCCCGACGCACACACCTATCCTATCTTCTAATTCACTGCATCGCTTGCCTCACTACACCCCCAACACCTTCACGCCATTCTCCAATCAGCATCTTCCCTTCTCAAGAGCCCCGTCCACCATCGCCTCCTTCCTTCTTTGGATCGCCGGAGAAAGACTTTGGGTCCTCTGCTCCTCCACCCGATTTGGACCCCCATTCCACTCGTAGTAATCACACAAGCATGCTTTTGGCTATCTTAACCCTTACAGGTCCTTGTTTATTCAGGATGGAACTCTTGCAAAGCCTCCGTTCTAGAGTAGCATCACCATCCACCTCCCATCGTCTCACCAGTCTGGGTCGCCTTGACGCTTGCTAAAGCAACGACAATCTTTGCGGTTACCTCGCAGAGGTTTTCTGATCATCAGCCAGTCAACTAGGCCCCGACGGAGATAAGGTGGAGTCACCGGAGCACAACCATCGCCGCCTAGTGACGTGGCGGAGGAAAATGGATGCGAGCTATATATACCGTCCGATCATCTAAGATCGGACGATCCATATGATCTCTCAGCCTCAGCCACGAAGCACCTGGCCTGGTGGAACCGAACTTGATCCGAAGCGCGGAGGCCATGCCACGTGGCCTTCAATCCTGTATCCTACCGAGCTCCATCCGAGCCTAGCCGCATGCGTGCGATGCGCATGAGGATGGGAAATTTGTAGATGACCCCCACAACTCCTCCATATTACAAACATGTCCCCTCCAGGCACGCGTGTCTCACATGCCGGGCCTAGGTGGTTTTCATTAAGGTCTCGCCATGTTTTATAAATTGCATTTCGACCCCTGCAAGTACCTGAATGCAATATTTATCTTTTTATTTTGTATTATTTTTGTTTTAAATTATGCTCCCGGACTCCGTTGATCATATCTTGAGCATATGAATTCCGTTTTGGTTGATTTCAATCTCATTTTGTTGCTATTTTCATTATGTATCTAATGGCATTATTTATTTTTCTGATTTGACACTGTATTATATTGATTATTTCTAATTATATTGTGTCACCTACTCTTTGATTTTTAATGTCATTTGCTATTTTATGTATTAAATTTGTTGCATCAATTGCCTTTGAAATTGACCTAACTTTGATTACTCATATATTTAATTATTTTGGGGCATATTTGTACATTGTTTCATGCATGGATATCTGTTTGCATCACATAGCATTATGTTATATATCATACACATGCATCTTATTTAAAATAAAAAATGCATGCATTATTTCTATGCCATTTTGTGTGCATTATTACATTGTGTATCTGCGTGTTTTGTGTTGTGTATTGTGACTGCATATGAAGACCTGGATCTATGATTATAATCACTCGAATTAAATCAATAAACTCTGATAAATATATGAGAAGGCTCGTGTCTCTGTGTTCAACCTTGGTAGACTTACCAAGTAAAATTATTCCACAACATTCAAAGATTGTGGGTTTTGGCTGAATTGAAATCCGTCTCCTCTGCTATAATTATTGATTATTAAAGAGACGAATTTTCGATTCATCAAGCTCTGATACCACTTGTAAAATATCCCAAGCTCTAATACCACTTGTAGAATATCCCATGCTCTAATACCACTTGTAGAATATCCCTAAGTTCCGATACCATTTGTAGAATACTTGACTCGAATAAAGATGATGTATTATATATTACAACTTTAAACTACAATACAAATACATACATACAACAACCACTCAACTCATTAAGAAGACTAATACTCACTTTACACAACAATAAAACACTCAATCTTCTCTTTTTCTCACTTGCTTGGTGGCTCTCCTTAATGCTTAGTGTTTTTCCCTTGATTTGATGCATCTCCTTGATTGCCTCCATACAATAGCTTCTAAGATCTATTTATACTAGTGCTCCAATAGCCTTGAAGAGCATAGAATTATGTAGAATATTGGAGTTGAATGCATTATAGAGAATTGGAATTAACTCACCTTGAGTTTAGAAAATTCTAGAAAATAAGAAGCTCATCTTCTAAAGAACAATCTAGAACAAGTAAATGCTTGCTCAGGAAATTTCTAGAATCAAGAGAAGTTGGTGGTGCCTTTTTTTATTTCAACACCAACTTCTCTTATGCTATCTTCTCGCACGTTAGTTCAAATCCAGAGCTTGCTTCAGACCGTATAATATCTTCTTCAATT
This sequence comes from Ottelia alismoides, assembly GCA_037367405.1. Lineage (NCBI taxonomy): Eukaryota > Viridiplantae > Streptophyta > Magnoliopsida > Alismatales > Hydrocharitaceae > Ottelia > Ottelia alismoides. Next base: position 393,116 of record JAZKJV010000565.1, on the reverse strand, counting down.
TACAAACATACCCTTGGTTCTTCTCATTTTCTAATCTTCTGTATTGTCCTCTATAAATCTCTCGATCAAGTTCTGCATGAAGAAAAGTATTCTTCTCTTCCATTTGCCGCAGCTTTCTTGCTTTATTAGCTACTGAGGCTAGCAAAGGACTTAATGTAGTCATCTTCACAATTAGACTAAATATTTCATCATGGTACTGACTATATATATTGTTTATAAAGTTCTCGAGCTTCACACTATTTGGTAGATCCATCTGGATGTGATGTCGTCAATTTGTTAGCCCAATTGCAAGAGATCGATTTTATATCACTTGGCTTAGGAAACATATCCCACATTTGATTCTATTGCAATACCTCGATTTCTTCTTCCATTACATTACTCCACTTTGTAATGGGTTCTTCCAACCCTTCATCTTCAACAACTACAATATCAACATATTTGGGATTTGGATTGCGTAGTTCGTTAGATCTCTAAAGTAGCATACTTGGATATTCATCGATCTCATTCTGAATATGTTGAGACTCTTCTGAATTTACTTCATGAACTCCATTTTCTTGGGTACTGATTATCTTCTCAACAACCTTAAGCACCTACTCGTCCTTTTTCTTCGGGCCATCTTATGTTTGTTGAAGCTGTCCTTGAATTTCTTTTAACAGATCTTCCAAAATCCTTGTATCTGGATGTTCAACCCTCTAAGGTGACCACAAGGAGGATGCTTCATCGAAAGCTGGTTCATCTTCTTGCAAGATCGCCATAGAAGCCTCATCGTCTCGATTATCTTCTGATAAATCCTTATACAATATGATCATCATATATGCCTTATCGTCTCAATTTTCTTTTGAAAAATCTTTGATCGCTTGATGTTATTGTATTGCTTTCGACTGGCTTCTTACAGAACCTGTAGTCACATACATAGTGTTCCCTTTTCGCACAAAATGAAGCAGCCATCATTCTTTTTCTGCAAAGAATCATTTGGCCTTTGTGATTATCCATATGAAGCTCTCCCTAGCTTAAAGATCATCTGAGAATGTTGCTTCCACTGAGGAGTTGAATCTTTTTGATGTGACTCATGCAACTTCCCTCATTTATGTGCACTAAACAATGCTTCTTCTCCACCTTTCACTGATAGACCAGTCATTTGTTTGGCTAAAGTCTCTTGATTTGATAAGAGACTTTCAAACTCAACAAGGTGGGTTGAGTGGACCACCCGAAGACAACATTGACAAGTGCATTGTATTCTGACCTCATGCCATGGATAATACTTCTTCGCATATGTGGTTCACTAATTTTTGACACTGGACCAAATTGAGAGATATCTCGGTAGAGTGAGCGTCCCTTTGTAAAGTATTGAGTGACTTTTCATTTCTCCTTACTTGAGCATCATCAGCTCATTCTCCTACATCTGCAATCACACATCATTTTACGCGAGAATAACATGGCGAGTACATCCCAAGCTTCTTTCGGAGTAGTGGATTCTCAGATGTGCTCAATCAAATCCTCTTCGATCGTCATCTTGAGCACAAAAACTACCTTCCTGGTCTTGATCCTCTATTTCTTCAAAGCATCCACCTATGCTGTTGACGGCGACACAACATTGTCACCACTGGTGACCTCCAAGAGGTCTTGTCCTTGAAGATATGACTCCATGCATGTCTTCCAATAGTTGTAACATGCATGTTGAGCTTCTTGATAGAGTTAGTTGCGCCAACAACAACCGTTATATCGATTAAATGATATTTCCTAGGTTCGACGAAGAAAATTGGTCCCTAATCAAATCGACCTCACAGTCCCAGGCTATACGCGGGTAGTTATTCCCTTAGAAGATCTTAAGGAACGACTCAATATGCGAACACAACTACCCTCACTATTTTGAACGGACACCACTACACTTTCTTGGAGGACAAGCACGACTAAATTGTTTGGTGGATGGACACTATTCCTAAGAAAGACCTATCCATAGAACCTAAATTGAAGACCTTCTCTGATACCACTTGTAGAATATCCCAAGCTCCGATACCACTTTAGAATATTCCCAAGATATGACACCACTTGGAGAATATACCACGCTCTGATAACACTTGTAGAATATCTTCAAGCTCGGATACCACTTGTAGAATACTTGACTTGAATAAAGATGATGTATTGTATAATACTACTTGAAAATACAATACAAATACATACATACAACATCCACTCAACTCACTAAGAAGACTAGCACTCACTCGACACAACAACAAAACACTCAACCATCTCTCTTGCTCACTTGCTTCGTGGCTCTGCTTAATGCTTGATGTTTCTCCCTTGATTTGATACATCTCCTTGATTGCCTCCACACAATGACTTACAAGGTCTATTTATACTAGTGCCACAATAGCCTTGAAGAGTATGGAATTCTGTAGAATATTCAAGTTGAAAGCATCCAAGAATATTCAAGTGAATTGGAGTTAATTTCACCATAAGAAATATCTAGATAATTAGAGATTAAGAAACCTGTAGAGAATAAGAGGCCCATCTTCTAAAGAAAAATCTACAAACTTAAAATAAATGCTTACTCAAGAAATTTCCAGAACTAAGAGAATTTGTGGTGCTTTTTTTATTTCAACATGCTGGGTCACCTACTCCATAACCACCAGCCTCACCGTTGCTCGACTCGGATTTTGAGACGTAATCCTTGCATCTGGTGGGGTGTGTGTGTGTGTGGGGGGGGGTGGAGTAAGGTCACGTGTCTGTCTTCTTGATGCCCCTATTATCGTGGTGGTTTTTGTCATAGACACACTTCATCAAAATGATGGAAAAAATTGTGCCTTTTATTTCTGAGGTGCTTTGATCATTTTTAGTGTTTGTAGAACTACTTTTCTGTTTCTGTTTTTGTCTCAAAAAAATTCTTCTAGCGAAATGAGATATTTCGGTGTTGTCTTTTGGCATGTATGTTAAAACATGGGCTGCATGCTCCGCAGTGTTTGTATATAAAGAATGATGACCTCGTTTGCTAAACAAAATTGCTTGGGGACCTTCATGCAAATTATCTCTTTGCATGGAGTACCAAAGCAAAAATGCCAACATTTTGAGTTGCCGCGAGGACCAAGTTGCAATACCATAAGCTCTAAAAATATAGCCCGACCCCACCGAAACGGTCACCAAGTTTGAAATCAAGCATCCCTCACCGTCAGATCCTCTGTATCCACGAAACCCCACCGTCGATTACATCGATCCCCCCAAAATCAAAAAAACACCCCCACAGCAAAAAGCCCACACTTCCCTTCCACTCACACTCTCGCGCTCTCAAATCTCAACTCGACAGATCCCAGAAATTTACGACCAAATTCATCATCTCGATCTGTTCTTCGTGTTGTACTCGCGGTCCTGATCCGTTCTACGCCTCAAAGTTGCGATCTCTAGGGTTTCCAGCGCTTCTAGGGCTTGGGAAGATGCCGACCGTTCCGGAAACCCCAGCGAGGAGGATCAGATTCCATGATGTAGAGACGGAGGCGCCTGAGGATGGTGATTTTTGCGGGAATGAGGTTGAAGTTGGCGATAGGGTTGCGTTGGCGCAGAGCTTTGAGCTCAAGGAGGACCCGTCTTTCTGGAAGGAGAACAATGTTCAGGTTTGGGCGTTAGGGTTTTTCTGTTCTTTTTAAGTGAGAAAGGTGGTTTCTTCCGGAAAAAATATTGTTGATTGGTTTAAAGATTGTAGACATGTGGTTATTTGCTTGAGGAAAATTGGTATGGTACTCGTGGAAACTTATTCCAAGTGATCTTTATGCGAACTTATAAGTATCCCAAGAAAGTCGTCACATCAACTCACAGTTCCCTTGGGATTTGTTTAGGGAAAAATCACACGGAAGTTGGTGATAGGGTTGCGTTGGCGCAGAGCTTCAAGAGGCGGCTTCAGTTTTGGCCAAAGCCACAGCTTCCATATAAACAAATTACATGTAAACAAACCTCAAAGGAAGTCATGAGTTGAAGTGACGGCTTCCTTGAGGTACTTGACAAATTATAAGTTCGCCTGGTGGTCACGCGGAATAAGTTTCCATGGGTACCTAGGCGAATTTTCCTCATATTTGCTTTCTAATTTTTTGATTAATGTTTCTGAGTGTTGCACTTGTTAATTGTAGTGGTTCTTTGCTGTGATTGGATCATAGGATGCCGATCATCTGATTTCAGGACCTGCTTAATTGCATCTTGATGTGTAATTGTGTGGCTTGGAAAATTTTCAGTGGCTTGTCATAGGAATTGGAATATTGCGATTTAAATCTAGTTATTTGGCTGAAATAAAACAGTGAATTGGAACTTTCACACTTGCTAAAATCTTGGGTGAATTTCCCGAACAAATACGGAGAATCAGTTCTTATGCTCAGTTCATTTGCCTTTCTTACCGAACATTTAAGCTTTTAGAAATCTCCTGAGTTCTAGTGCAATGTTTTTGTCACAATGCATTTGTTGAAAACTTAGACGAAATATGATTTCTTATATTTCTTTGAAATCCCAATACCTTTTCTTTGCAGGTTGTTATTAGAATCCGACCACTGAGTTCTTCAGAAATATCATCGCAAGGGCAGAATATGTGCGTGAGGCAGGATAGTAGCCAGTCAATTACTTGGACAGGGCATCCAGAGTCCCGTTTCACGTTTGATCATGTTGCCAGTGAGATGATAAGTCAGGTAGTCATTTACAGTGGATATGTGCAGAATTATTGCAAGTTTTTTTGGGGAAATTTTAATTTTGAAATGCTATGAAATCTTGACAGGAACAACTTTTCAAAGTCGCTGGAGTCCCTATGGTGGAGAATTGTGTTGCAGGATATAACAGCTGCATGTTTGCATATGGACAAGTTAGTGTTTAATGTTGCATCTTATTATTTAATGCAAGTGTTCTCCTAATTTCTTCATTCCTGTAGTCTTAATTGATGTGATGCTTTGACTCTCAACATAATCTGTACTTTCTGTTCTATTGATAGGTCCTAATTTGCTTATACGTATATCTTAGTTGGAACTTCAAAAAAACTTATGTTTTTGAATCTTTCACACATTTGTTGTTTTGTCTACTTGACAATTGGTCCTTCAATCAGACTGGCAGTGGAAAGACGCATACAATGCTAGGGGATATTGAAGGAGGTACTCGCAGGCATAGTGTCAATGCGGGGATGACACCTAGAGTCTTTGAGTACATGTTCTCAAGGATCCAAAAGGCAAGTAGTTTCTTGCTTCACCGATTGTTTCTTGTTCGTTTAACATACTGTATTAATTTTCAGCCATCTGTAATATGGTTAATATTACTTTAGTCTTATTTTAATACAATTTGGCGTTGCTGTTAAACATTATGTATCTTTTATGGAAGATATAAAGGATGAAGATATATCGACACAGTCTTCCAATTAATTTTGAAAACGCATTATTTCCAACCTTTTACATCTCATACTGGAGTATATTTAAAATATGCAGAGAAGTATTTACATGGGAACTATATATTAAAAATTTCATGATCCCCAAGATGTATAATTCACATGTAAACATTGAAATGAATGCTCCCTTGATCTCTAGTAAAAATCATATACCTTTACACGGTTTGCTGTAGTTGCATCTTTGTTTACTTGCATCTCAATATGATCTGGTATTCTTATAGGAAAGGGAGGCCAAAAGAGATGATAAATTGCGGTTCATTTGCAAATGCTCATTTCTTGAAATATACAATGAGCAAATTCTAGACCTGTTGGATCCATCTTCCAATAATTTGCAGGTATCTGCTTTTATTTTCATTGCATGCCAACCATTTCTAAATTTCATGTTGAAAAATAGCACTCATGAGAACCATTTAGTAACTACATTGAAAGGGGGACTTTTAACTAAATTGATAAAAATCATAAATTGCACTAGACCTGTTGGATCCATCTTCCAATAATTTGCAGGTGTCTGCCTAACATTTTCATTGCAGGCCAACCATTTCTAATTTTATGTTGAAAAAATAACATTCATGAGAACCAATTAGTACTACATTGAAAGGGGAACTTTTAACTAAATTGCTAAAAATCATAAATTGCACTAAGTTTGCACTATTGTCCATGTAGATACGTGAAGATGCGAGAAAAGGTATTTATGTGGAAAATCTCAAGGAATTTGAGGTTTCAAGTGCCCGAGATGTTATCCAACAGCTTGTTCAGGTTTTGATTATCTATTTAATTTATCATTTTTTGTCAATTGAATGTAAACATTGCTCTTAAAACTAAATGTAGATAGTAAACAGTTAATGACTTCAAGATATAGAAATGGCTATGAAATATAAATTGATTAATTTGGAGGCTTTTCTAAACTTAGTTTAAAAGAAATCTTGTTATATGATTTATTAGATTTGCTGTTGATTTCATGTTTACTCCCACATTCTCCATCTCGAGCTTTGCTCCTGCAAAATCTCCTTCACGAACATTTCAGCCTTTTAGCTATTTTTTGGTTCAGTCATTATTCATTATTGACATGAATGATGTACGGCAGCTTGAAGCCTTGAAGCTAAGACAATGTTGTATGCGCTCATTATTCTTTGAGAAAGCAAATAAAGTATAAAGGTTAAAATAAAACTTGTGATTTTCTTACAAAAGGTCTATATGTACTTGACGATTTGCATGCACTTGATTTTCAAAAAGTAGCAGGTAATGCTTATTTAAAAATTGAGAAACTATGAGCGGTAATTTCTTTGGAACTTTTTTTATTTCGAATAAATGTCAACTTCCAGTTATATGCAATTAATTTTGTCATTCTGTAATGGCATTCTTTTGAGTAGAAAGCCTTTATTTTATCATTCATTCTAATTAATGCAGACCTTCCAGTAGTAGATTGCTCGTATATAACTGTTTGATTTATTCTCAACTATTATCTAATTAGCATTTCCTATGCAACTGAAACACATTTTATTGTTCTACTTTCTTCTGAAGGGTGCTGCAAATAGAAAGGTTGCTTCCACTAATATGAACCGTGCTAGCAGCCGCTCCCATAGTGTGTTTACCTGCACCATTGAAAGCAAGGTGAAATTTTGTTAAAGTGATTATCCTGCAGCATTAGCCATACTGTCACAATTTTACTGTGAACTTGATGTGCATCTACAACATTGCAGTGGGAATCCCAAGGAGTAGCACATCATAGATTTGCTCGACTCAACCTTGTTGATTTAGCAGGGTCAGAAAGGTGAAATTATTTGTGGGATTCTCTATATTTATTTGCCAATAGACGAATCAATACATTTCTGAGTTTGAAAGACAGTTTTATAATTAAATTGAGGATGAAAGTAGACTGCAGCTCTCTTTTTATCTTTTATTTGAGGGCTTTAGGGCTAATGTCTAATAGGGGAAATCAATATATCTATTTTAGGACTTTCAACTTTTATCTGTCACTACTTAGTGATTATTTAGGCTCACAATAAATTAATAGATTTTAGAGTTTGTAGACAGTTAGTGTTCTAAATAATTCATCTTAATACCACGGTAAACAAACTATAAAGTATCAAGATTTTAATGACAACATATGTCTCATACCGGCATGATATGGTATGCCACTGATCAGTATAAGAGCAATGGAGATCCATTCAAAAAAATGAGAGCACTGGAGAAATTTGAATTGCCACATGTCAACCGAATGATGTATTAACCTAAAAAAGTGGTAATTATAACTTCACAAAACATTTGTTTAGAGCAAATGGGATTATTGAAATTGACTCATCTTTCAATAGCCAATAATCTGGCCAACAAAACACATTACGGTAACTAGCCACAGTTAAGTAAGTTTGGAATCTTGTTTTTATGCATTGTATTCAGTCAAATAAGTTTGGAATCGGGGTTCAATTAGGATTTTTCGTCTGTTCAAATTTATCAATTAGGGTTTAATTTTCCGTCTGTTTAATTGGAGTCATTAATATAGTTAGAGTTATGGTTAATTTTATTTATGGTTAATTGAGTCGTTGCAATTTTATTTTAATTAAATATAGGATCGTATGTGATCTCGAATCAATTAGTTAGTCAATTAGAGTCTATATAGAGTCAATTAGGATAAGCTAGGACTTGAATTTTATTTTGTTTCCGTTTTTGTAATCCCACCCCTCCTATATAATGGGGTTGATACCCTTTGTTTTGGACAGTTCAAGTTTAAATCAAATTGAGATTTATCTCATTTATCTCCCTTTCTCTCTTCTCCCTCCACGCGTTCTCTACGCTTCTTCCCCAAATTTCTCGCTTCCGGCGAGCCTTCTCTTTTCCCATCCTCCGATTCTTCCACCAAATATTTCCACAATAAAGAAAACATTTTCACTGTTAAAATTCTCGTTTGCATCATACGGGTAACTTACAAAGCGTCATTTATTTGTATTTTTTAGAATTCAAGGAGTGGATATGAAAATAACATGATTTCGTTGTATGGGAGCACTCTAAATTAATCCTTGCATCATACGGGTAACTTACAAAACGTCATTTATTTGTATTTTTTAGAATTCAAAGAGTGGATATGAAAATAACATGATTTGGTTGTATGGGAGCACTCTAAATTAATCCTAGCTGTCTAGGAATATATTGACGATAGGGTGAAGATGACAGAGAAGATTATCCTATTTATTTGAATACTAAATAGTACTTTATAAATTCACACCGATTATGCAATGTGCTTTCGATGTAAGCAAAATGAGTTAGGGTAAATAAGAAAAAGAAGATTATCCTTTTTGATTGGTACTCTATGCATTCACACCTTATGCCAAGTGTTTTATTGTAATTCTTAAGCAGAGAACCGTGTGATGTTGTTAATGGAAAATTCTGATTTTTTACTGAAATTTGTTGCAACGTACTAGATTGAATGCTATCATGTGGAGTAGTGTCCAACATTGGCTAGGAAGAAATAAACCGAGAGAGGGGAATGGGGAAAAGAAACAGAGTTATCCTTCAATCAATTCTTTGTGACTTTGTAAAATCGATAATTTCGCAATGGAAGTTATCTTCAACTTACGCATAGAATGCATATCTTATTTTCTCAATTAAAAAAAATTCTTTTTAGATTTTATTTGCTTACTTTTATTTACCATAGACAGAAGAGTTCGGGCGCTGAGGGTGAACGTCTTAAAGAAGCTACAAATATCAACAAGTCCCTTTCTACTTTAGGGTTTGTTTTCTTTCACTTCGCTAGTCCATCTTTTTCAAGTGTAATAGTTTAATTCACAAGCACTTTGACTGCAATCTTTTGGTGTATTTTGTTTTGGCAGGCTTGTGATCATGAATCTTGTTAGCATATCTAACAAAAAGCCACAGCATGTCCCATATCGAGATTCCAAATTGACGTTCCTTTTACAGGCAAGGATTTATTGACCTGACAAAAATCATAAATTGGCCCCCTAAATTTTTGGGGAGAATATACATAATGATTGTGCTAATCTAGATGACATAAAAAATTCGCAATCGGATTTGTTATAGTCGTTACTAATTATAAATATTCTCATGACATAAGTACGAACTATGTCGTCTTCTCCTGTGAATTTTTCTCCTGAAAGTTGAGAATGATTTTTCATTGAAATCATTGTGTCCCATGTGTATCTTGTTGCTTGATTGTCTCGACATGGTATTGTAGCTAATGTACTCGAGGTTTAGTTCCTTTTTAGGAAACTCTTCATGTAATTTTCTTTTCTAAGGAGACACCAGAATGACCATTGATTGGTTGGGGATTTTTCAGTTGAGCCTCAGCTGACAAGGTTGTCTGTCTTTGACTGATCAATATACCACCCTTGATCATTGATCTATGATTCTCTTTTTTGGTGTATTCTCTGGTGATCCATCAATTCAATGCTGTGATCGATTTGGGTTCAGTGGAGTTCGAGTCCTCTTTTGATGAGTTTCATTTGGAGGTGATGGATGCTTCAGATTGTGGATATACATTGTAGACTGAGTTACACATTGACCATTTCACCACAGATGTTGCAACCATTTAAGTTGGCCACAGTGAAGGCTATGTCCAAGATTTGATCTGATCACATACCTTTGGTTTGGGAGTTGGGGTAAGGTTTGTGTCTTTCCTCATGCTTCATTATTTGAGCATTTTGGGTAGATGGAAGAGGATTTCTGAATTTTAATGGCGGACGTGTGTTCCGACAAACATCTTGAAGCTAACTGTACTGAGGTGGGAGCTACATTAGTTTAGGAAGTGGTTCTCGATTATAGATTTAAATGCTAGAGCTTGTGATTCATGAATACTGAGTTTAGGACATTTGAGATGTTATTTATGAGTTGAATGCTGATTGTTCACCTTTCTGGATAGATTCCCATCTTTTCAAAGAATTCATTGATGTTGGAATTTATGTCCTAGAGCTGATTAATGAGTTCATGGCTGGGAATTCTTACTTTGAGGGTGAAAGGGCCCCCGTTTTTTAGTTAAAGAAGAAGGATGTCATGCAAAGGTTGGAGGATTCATGTACTTTGTTGTCCAATGCTGTTTAACTTACAATGGTAAAGCTTTTTGTGAACAATCTATTTGAGGCGAAGGGTGAACTCATAAGCGTGTATCAGATGGTGTGGTTACAATGATTGAGATGATGTCTAGTTGGAGGGGGCAACATGTTTCAAACTTGCCTTGGATGGCCAACTTTTTCAAAGCCTTTGTATGGATGAGAGGTTCATGGGGTTATCTCTACATACCAAACATTTGGATTTGTTGGAAGATGTGTGTGACAACTACATCCTACTCGATTTTGGTCAATATATATATGAAGGTTAGTTTAGGGATAAGGCATGGTTGCCCTCTTATGCTTCTCTTTTCTGTTGGTAGTTGGGTACTTGATGCATGTGCTTTCTTTTCTAGTGTTGCAGATTTGCAGTATGCATATGATACCGTCTTTTTCATTGAAGGGAGGGGGGAATCGACGGATGCTAATGGGATATCTACTTTGGTGGAAATTTTGGGGGAGCTTTTTGATTTTATGGAAAGAAAGGACTTCAAGCTATGTTCCTTTTAGCATAATTGAAGTACTGGATGTAGGGTGCAATGATATTTTAGGAACTATATGATGTAGTTTTCCACTTATTTGTTATTGGAGGCAAACTACACGTTTGCTGGAGTAGGTGGAGTGGACTAGGTCGGCAAGATGGAAAGCTAAATACTTGTCGAGAGGTGGGTGCTCGGTGCTTGTTAAATTCATCCAAGAGGTCATTTGAATATTCTATTTTCCATGAGCCCATGACGAGATGTTATTTGTTGTCAAGTTTTTGGGTAAGAGATTTGGGGTCCTCATGTATTGGGGCTTAGTGTTAATCTTTAGAGGATGATGAACCTGGGTGTTGAAGTTCCTGGAGAGGGAGATGAACAAGGAATGCTCATGAAGGGGGTGGTAACGGGTGTTGACGACGGCGAGAAGAGCGAGGCTCTTCCCTGGGAATGCAGATCTGTGTAGTAGATGTGGGGTATCTCAGGAAGACGTGGATCATCTATTTTTCGAGTGCTCTGGCTCTGTTGATGTGTGGCAAAGAATGTCAGTTTCAGGCCTTGATTACGCTAACAAAGACAGGTTTTGGGATTCGTGCAGGAGGTGGTCGGGTTCAGAGCTGGGAAGACAGAAGATTTGTGCGACGGTCTGGTGCATCTGGTTGAACAGAAACAGTGTGATTTTTGAGGGGACGAGATTCTATCCTGAAAATGTACTTGGGCATGTCGGGGCCCTCTTAGATTCCTGGCAGGTGTAATTATCTATTTATTATTAATATTCTTTGGATGGCTCTCTTAAGGAGGCCCATCCCACCGTTTCTCAAAAAAAAAATGAAGGGGGTGGTAAGATGACTTCCTCTATCACGTGTTGAGAGTAATCTACGATGTTTTATCTAGTTTAGATATGATGGCATGATTTGGTCATTCTTCTTCGACCTTATGGATAGGCATTTGTTTTATCCTTCGTGATACAACTTCTTACATGCTATCAATTCCAGGGATAAGGCATCTTTTAGATTTTAGAAACATGATTTCTTTGAGGCAGGGCTATATGTGATTTATATCTAAGGAAATTCATTGGTAGCTGTAGAAAGAAATGAATGACTTGCTTATTTAGAGGCCATGGGGCTCCTTTATGTAGAGAAGAAACCCTAGAGGGCAAAACATGAAAAAGAAAATGCATAGAAAAGGAAATGATATATGAAAGAACTGACATGATCAATATTCCTATAACACTCCCTTAACTGCAGCTTTGATGAATATTTCTTGAGTGGCCCCTGCTAGAGCCTTAGTAAATATATCTGTTGCATATTTTTCTGCTGAGCTAACATGAGATCTTTATTTTTTTTTATAAAGGAGCTTGTAGAATGATTGAAATTTCAGATTTATGTAATAACATTTTGGAGATTTCCTCCATTTTTTTTCTTCTTCCTCTCCACCTGCATATCTAACTGCGTCTCTACCAAAGCCCTATACTTTTCTGTCTCCCACTTTCCATTTTGTGTCAATACCATCTTCATGAGGAACAAGATGAGGGGTTTTTGAGGTTTATCCAATCATTCTCAACTATTGCTTTTCGAAAAACTACTTGCATAAATATTGGTTTTCCTTTTCGATTATGAACTTCGAAACATTTACAATACATCATCTTTAGGAAATAGAAAATCTTGTTGGCTTCGATTTACCTGAAAAGCATATTGTTGCTCCACAATCTACCTGGTTTGCATATCTGTTTTTAAAATAGTAGTTGCTGCTTATTTCCCATGAAAGTGCCTTGAACTTCCTTGATTTGTTCTTGGTTTTCATAATCAGGATTCTCTAGGAGGTAACTCGAAGACTATTATCATTGCAAATGTCAGTCCATCAAATTGGTTAGTAATTTTCTTCCATTCTATAGTAGTAGACTATAGAACTTCACACCTGCTTTCTGCGTCCGCATATTCCACTCTCAGTTACCTGTTCAATTGGTGATTCTTGGTTTGCTTATTAATTTGAAGCACAAAATGAAGTGCACTGTTCTGCATATTTTCTCTACTTGATTATTTCATTGCTTGTTATTCTGCAGCTGTGCACTGGAAACGTTGAGTACATTAAAGTTTGCACAAAGAGCAAAGTTTATTAGAAATAATGTGAGTATTTATCGTTATCGATGCAACTCATCCTGGCTTTTAGTCTCCGCGTCGAAAATTCACTTTTTTTGAACTTTCAGGCCATTATAAACGAAGATGCTTCAGGGGATATTATTGCATTGCGTTTGCAAATTCAACAGCTCAAGGTGCCTTTTGTTTTTGAAATATTTACAATATGGCTATTCCTCTCGTCCAACTCACCAGGGAGTTTTTGACTGGTCCTGGTTCATTATACATATGGCATTCGGTTGTTGTTTCATTACCATTTAAGTTTAGTATTTGAGTTACAAACAGGCATACGGATACTCTAGAAATATGGATATAAATAGTGCCGGATATTAAAAATGTATTATGCCATCCTTGACAATGGACCTGGATATAGAACCGATACTGAGAATAGTCAAGATACTTTGCAGATAAGCTTAGATATGCATTGGATGCGTACACATGGAACAAAGATACTAATGTGTATTTTTAAAAATATTTTTATGGAGGAAACATGATAAAATATTGTTATATACAATTATAAGTAAATCTACAACTATATATATTATACATTATATTGGATAGATATAGAGATATGTGTACTTGCTGATATGAGATGGTATCCATTTTTTGGATACATTTTAGAATGGATATGGATACATGCATCAAATTCTGTATAAAACGGATATGATATCAGATCGGATACGGACTACTTATTATTTACTCAAGCATCTGATATGTTCGAATATATGACGTCTGAAATCTCTGAGTACCTTCACAGAAAGAGGTGAATCGCTTGCGGGGCTTGGTTAATGGAGGATATGAAAACCAGGAAGCAGACAGTATGAGCATTGGGATTCCAGAAACTCCGGGATCTTTCAAGTGGGAAGGTGGACAGGGATCATTTAGCCCATTGGCATTCAATAAAAAGCTGTCACAGGTACTATAATGCTTTCGTTTACTTCTAAGTTTGTTTTTTATTGATGAATAACAGCAGGATCATAAAAGGCCAAATTCTTGTGGATTTCTGAAAAAACTGCCATTTATTGATGTTCTGCTTTATAGAGAAAAGACTATGAAGCACTTCTTGCAGCTTCCATTAGACGGGATCAAGATAAAGATAAAGTATTGAAGGCTCTGACAGCTGAAAAACAAGCAGCTGAGCAGCTGGTAGGCAATTCTAACTATTGTCTTTTTTTTTGTGGTATATAATTAATTCCATCATCTAGCATTCCATTTTTTGTTGTGATATGTCTACTTGATTTTATCCTCTAGCATTCTTTTTTTGGATCCTTGTACCGCAGAAACATGAATGGGTGTAAACACTTGCATATTCGAAAATGAGAGTCAGTTAATATTATATTGTTATGTATATTTAGTATTGAAGGCTCTGACAGCTGAAAAACAAGCAGCTGAGCAGCTGGTAGGCATTCTAACTATTGTGTTTTTTTGTGGTAGTATAGGAGGAGAATTAACTTCGTCATCTGACATTCCGGTTTTTTTTGTGATATGTGTGCTTGATTTCACTCTCTAGCATTGTCATGCCTCGCCTCGACGGGAGTGCATCTCACCACCCATTCACAAAATTACCCAACAACAGTTATAAACAAAGATACCATTCATACACATAAAATGGTGAAAAGAAATTTTAGAACTTCCATTCACAATTAGATGTTCACAAAAAGATAACAATAAAATTTCAGTCTCTTTATTACATCATCAACACTTGAAAAGAGAGGAACACAATCAACTACAAAATCAGGCCACAACCTCAACAATGTCCTGCATATGCACCACAAAAACTCAAATCTCCGTCTCCTGCTCTACACTTCCTGTTGGACTTCCAAAGGAGGTAACTTGTGAGTCAAATGACTCAGTGCATATTTAATAACTTATGTAATAAAAGGGTGTAGGGTAGAGCAAATGCAGTAGCTGAGCTTCTGTAACGAAAAATGTTTTAATAAACTATGGCAATATACCTACAGTTATGTTCCGGGTTTCTAACAGATTCTACGATGCCTTATGCAATTTAATCCAATTCATTGATATAAATTAAACCATACTTCCATTTATTTATTTATCTTGGACCCACCCATCAAAGGAGAAAGGCTACACTAAAAATGAAATGCCGCAACACTTCCTTTAGAATATAGAAACCTGTGTGCAAATGCGACCCTTCAACTAGTCTGGCTGGTTCGTCATCCGAGTCTGCCGGAGGAGTTTCATTCGCTCCAAAATAAATGGCAACAACAACGGATCCGTATAGTGTGATGCATGCGTTTTAATAAATATATATACCTTTTGTGGTGGGTCTCAACTTGGGATGCCGCCCTTTTTCCTTTCAAAAAAATGGTGTGATGCATGCATGCACCCACTTAAAACACTCTCTAGAGTACCTACCGCCACTCCGCTCTATGATGCTCCCCCAGTGGGGGTGACTCACTGTTGGTTTAGCCAAACTACAAGGGTGTGCACCCCCCTTGTAGTATCTATATTCCATCCCTCCACATGCATATGATTAAGTAATTAATCTTGGAATTGAACAACAAATCTTCATTAATTAATTCTCAAACCAACACACTCAAGGCCCTAGAGGCATCATTCATTCACTAATCATTTTTCATGCTTACCAACAAGTATCCCATATTAGCCTAACACCAAGGGGTTCTCGGAGTCGATTTGTTTAACACGGTAACCAAACAAATCCTCATCATTGATTTAAGATCTAAAATCATCGATTTAAGATCTAAAATTCCTTATGCCTAATTACATGATTCAAAAGCAATACTATAGACATTAAGATACATACTATGGGCCTGTTTGGTTGCTGGCATGGCTTCAAATTTCAATGAATTTCGGTCAAATTTCTGTCGAATATCGATATCCAGTCGAAATCGAAATTCGACCGAAATGATCGAAATATGGGAGTCCTAGTATAAAAAATGGCCGAAATTTCGGTCGAAATTCCACCGAAATTCCATCGAAATTCTGTTTTGGTCGCTACCGAAATGGTGACCGAAACCGACATTTAAGGCCTTGGTTGCTGGGTTGGACTGGGTTGGGTTGGGTTGGGGTATCCCTGTGAATAGTAAACTGTACCCCTGTGAATAGTAAACTGTGAGGAGGATTGAGAGGGTTGGAAGGAGGGGTACACCGGTATACCCCAACCCAACCCAGTCCAACCCAGTAACCAAACATGCCCTATAGTTATAGTGTTGATAATAGGGGATACACATTATTGAATATATATATATATATATATATATAAATAAGTGCCATACACGAGTACGAGAAAAGAGGACTCATGCAAATCTTGTACATAAGATTATCTAAAACCATATTCAAGTACTAACCGATATAAAGGAAAGTTGGTATAATATACAATATAAAATAGGCATAATGGAATGGCCATACCATATGATAAGTAATCAGTAAGAAAACACCGTCCATTATATCTTTTCAAGATTATTAACAATATGGAATTTAAAAGTCATAACTAATGATACTCACGAATCACGATATAGTTCGTAGCAGTTCGTAGTGTAAAGCCATAAAAACA
The DNA here is from genome assembly GCA_037367405.1 of Ottelia alismoides. Classification (NCBI taxonomy): domain Eukaryota; kingdom Viridiplantae; phylum Streptophyta; class Magnoliopsida; order Alismatales; family Hydrocharitaceae; genus Ottelia; species Ottelia alismoides. The sequence continues at coordinate 376,512 of JAZKJV010000565.1, read as the reverse complement.
TGGTTTCAGATTTCGCGAAATATCGTCGAAATTTCGTCGGAACCGAAATTTCGAGCGAAATGCCGATATGGAGGCCTTCATAACTGTTGCTCGATTTGGGCAAAATGTTACTGAAATTTACTGAAATTGGTGATGATACGATATCCGATATCAAAATTTAAAATCTTGCATAAAATCATTGTATAATAGCAACTCATATGTAAGAAATACCATACTATAATTGGTATATTTATTAGGATGTTACTGACATGGGAGACTTTCAACCATTGAGAATATGATAACATTCATTATCATGGAAAGTAACTCTGCTGTGAGAGAACGTGCTTGAACTAAAGAACATGTATTTTGATATTTTCATAAATGCAAGGATTAAAGAATCCTTTTTATAATTCTTTACCGGATGTAGTCCGTTACAAGTTATGGGCATTGCTATAAACATCGGTACATGTCTAACGACACATGATCAATAATCCAGTTTAATAGATTCACGGACCATCTTAATTATAGATAAAAACTGTCATCAAAAGCAAATTAGGTATTGCAGAGACGATCAAGTATAGTACATAGACATGCTGTGTATTCCTCATGAATAATTCAAACATATTCGGTAGGCTTTCCAGAGTAGGTTAATACATGAGACACATTTGATGACACCACATTAGGTTAATACATGAGACACAATTGATGACAACACATTTAGCACTCTACACTATAGCCAACGATGCCACAACATTCTACTATAGCACTCCTTTAGAGTCATTTTCCAAATCACTATATTTGCAATTGATGTCACAACATGATGTCAATAAAAACTCGAAGTTGTGATTTCACAAATTGAAAGAAAATATTAGCTTATTTCACACGTGAAAATGATGAAGATCCATTTACTAAAATGAAACATAATCATACCAACATCAAGAAGAGATCCCCGAGATAGAAAACAAATATTCAAACCCGAAATGACAATCCCCAAAATCGCAGTATATGCGAAAGAATACATGAGAAAGTCGAGATCCATTACCTATGCGTGTGCGTGCCTTTGATCTGCACGCTCGATCTTCCAGATAACGAATCTGATTGGAGGACCACCTTCTCCTTGTGACGGTGCCCGTCTTCCTCTTGTTGGTGTGAATCTGTGGAGCTTCGAAGGCTCCTGGCGATGATGGCAGTATCGTTCTCCCTTTGGCTTTATGGAGAATGAGAGGAAAGGAGATAAGAGAATGACTTGGGGTGGGGGGAAAGGAGATGAAAAGTTATGAGAGGTAACTTGAGGAGGGGGAGAAAGAATGAGGATTTTATGAGGAAGGATATGTGTGAACCCCTCAGGATCCGGGTACCCGTTTACGACAAAATTCGCAATAATTCATTCACATTGATCGCAGAAGTTGTAGAAAAAGCAGGGAAAATTTTTTTCGCGTAATTATGACATTCATTTCCATCACACATTACCACAAAGTAAAAGAGACAATGGCACCAAAATTTTCTTTTCATTAATATTCATATCAAGTTACAACATGTACAAGGATCTTTCATTACAACATATATCCCAAGGTGTGATACAAAAGAGATAACATTTACATCATTATCTGAACAAAACTAAGACAAAGTAATTCATACCGTCGGGTATAAACTCTATCTCCTGGAAGCATGTATATACTGAGCGGCTACTGAACTGCAGGCTGTTTGCCTGCCACACACAATAGGAAAGAAGAGGCGTCAGCCATTGCTGGTACCTCCCTAAAATATATATAAATAACTTGACATTTAATATGTGCAAAAGAGAGCAAGTAGAAAGGTGGTATAAGTAAAATCTACATCTACTTGCGTAAGTAAAAAGGAGTTTCAAATTGTTTGTAATGCATTTCTAATGACTTTCCCCAAAACCCGGCATTTCCCATATGTAACATATTTCTATAGCAGTTGCGTAATCATGAGTGTATGAGTGGGAATGCATATATCATTTTCTTTAGAGATTATGTTGGTGAGTGAAAAATGGAAAAGTTGAGATTGTAGAGATCTATTAATTTTTTTAAATTCTTGGGTAGAGAGAATGGTCTTTTGATCTTCACTTCTCAAATTCTCAACTTCAATGTTTCAGATATAGCTCCAGATATTGTAGATGTAGATATGGATGATCTAGATATAGAATCGCCAAATCTGTTTGGCGAAGTAACTCAAGCGGTGAAGAAGCCTACAAATGGCTCTTCCGTCTCGCCCTCTAATTGGAAGCGCGGTCCAATAGAGGGATAGGTCTACTCCCCAACTACGCCACTGAGACGGGTGAGAGGGACTCCCTAGAAAAGTCGCTCTAGAAAAACAGCCCGACTAGTACGGGCGGACGAGCTCGTACGTAATAACTGAAAACCAAAGATCCCCCGCCTGGGTATCCTAAAAGACAGGGTCAGCGGAACTGGTCTAAAGTCTGGATCCCAACGAGGCGTAAAAACACTACGAGCTCGCGTAAAAACCGTGTAAAAGACTGGAATCCTAGACCCGCGCACTTGGCGGCCGCTGCCCTAACTGGGCTTCCTATTCTCCCGCCCAGTTGAGAGTCACCGCGCTCTCGCACGATCAGGGGTAAAGGTTTCCCTGACCGGCATAAATTACCAGTACTTATTGATTCAGAAATTTGATTCCAACCAATATATAATCATTTAGATCTACTAAGAGTCCATCCTATTAAAATTCTTAATAAACAATCCATATCCAGATACATATCAGACAATGCATCTTAAGGATTCGATATGCCACATAAAATTTTAATTAGGCTTGATTTATTGGCAAAGTTGATAAGATTCATGGTGTAGAAACCGCTTTAATAAATGAAAATGACAAAACTCAACAGGAATCAGAGCAGCAAATTGACTACAATCAAATTTTTAGACGATGATCTAACAGATAGAATACCTTCTTTTGCGACCTCGTTTTGAGAGAAAAAGATTGATTTTAAGATGAGCTTTCTGTAATCAAGAATTGTCCTTAATCTACTGCACCAATAAGATCCATCATCTTTGATAATACTTCTACCTTCCTACCAACTACATTCGAACACCCAAGTGATAGAAGAGAAGGTATGATTGTCACCCCAAGCTTCTGGGCAAGAAGTCAGAGGGGAGTTAACAATTGTACTAGATTCTGGACTTCCCTGTATTACATGTAAATTTCACGTGTCTTACTCTATCCCCTAAATGTCTACCATAGTTTATTGTCTCTCTTCTTTAATGAAAAATCCTAATTTTTACCACTGCATACCGCAACACGGACAATTTAAATCCCGTTGTTTAATCTTGGACCGAAGCAATTAGGATAACAACTCAAAATATTTTAAACAGATAGCTAAACCTCGGCTCACGGCTACACCTACAAGGGTTGGCTGAAATGCAGAATTTATGACAAGTTTTTATTGATATTACATAGGTAGAGCAGCGGATTAATTGGATGCACAAATCCAAATCAACAAGAAATTTAATTTCGTACCTTTCATGATTTCATAACCCAAATTTCTCTATTTAAAGAGTTATAACAGATCTTAAAAAAAGGAACTTCAAAAACTGTCACAGGCAAAAGCATTCAGACCAAGGTTCAGGAAAGCGGTATGCGTATGCGTTCGGACAGGTCACCGAATACTGAATAAGCGGTATGCGGGGGCATATGCGGGGTATATGCGGTTCTACGCGGTTTTTAAATTTTTTATTTAAAAATAAATAAATATCTATGAATAACATAATTTATGTATCTAAGTGGAGTTAAAGAAGATACAAGAAAAATGGTTCATGTTAGATGGGTGTGTATATGCTTTTAATTACGTCATATTTTATCACAAAAGACATTTATCATAAAAATTTCACATATTATGTGATTTGTAATAACAAAACTTCAATACACATGCATGCATTGCATGAGCAAAACCTCAATCGACATATATAAAAATATTCGACGATACATTGCATATACTCGTGAAAACAATACATGGGAAAAACATAACACATTGCATATACATAATGGTATAATGCATTGTCATTGTATACTAATGAATGTCATATTCTTACAATTGAATGAAGGAAGAGGCAGAGCTACGGAATTAAGCACCTGAATGAGAAGATTGAAAAGTTAGAGCTGCTGGAGCAGTATGCGGGGCATATGCGGGATATGCGGGGCATATGCGGGATATGCGGGGCATATGCGGGGCATATGCGGGCCGCATAAGCGGGGAGGGCGCATAATGCACTGATTCATGAAATCGGTGCGGTCTGCATGCCGCAAGGGCATATGCGGCCGCATATGCGGCCTGTGCGGCCGATTTCATGAACACTGATTCAGACGAATGCAAATTTCCAGAATAACCAAGACATAGTCAAATTTGAATCCCCAGATTAAGTGGTATTATTGGAAATTTGACTTTTGTTTAAGATACTAGTATTTGAATAGAAATCCCTCCCATCTCTTGTAGTAAAGATTTATAGAATGCTTTCCAACAACTAGATATGCATTCTGATCCCAAATTAAAAGAAAGGCAAAGATACAACAGGAACACAAATCATATGTATGTGCATGTTTGATCCGGGTTCACGACGATATAAAAAAAATCGACAATTCGACCTATAGGAGTTAAAAGGCGGAAATATGCAGCAATGCGGAAGATCCGTACTACAGTTCAAACGTGAAATCCCTTAACTTATATTTTTATCTTTTTATTTCCTGGAAATCAAAACTTAGAACTGAAATTTGGTCTTTAAATATGTAAAACCCCCATAATGGCAGTAGAACAAAAGGGGAAATTTGACATGTATGGCAGCAAAAGAATGTATAAGGAATGTACCTTATAAATTTTCAAATGGAATTGTCTGCAGGAGCAGCTCCAGGGGAGAAGTAATCGCATGCATCTTCATGTTGGAAGCACAACTGTTGTAGATGTGGCTGCTCACCCAAAGAAAGAACGATAGCCTTAGGCTCCTTGTTGCAGGTTCTGCATTTCTCAACATTACTTCCAGCAGGAGTCTTTGGCTGAAGAAAGAGGAGGAAGGAAGTCCTCGGTAGAGGGATTTGGAGAGGTTGGAAAAAAGAACGATGGAAATAAGGAGGTATAAATAAGGGAGGGGAATTCTCCTTTGGTTGACAAGTGTGGATAGGGGACATCCAAGTGGAAAGAAAAGAAAGGGTAGGAGAAAGAAATCAACGGCTGGCTGTAGCAGATTCTGCTACAGTTCAAATTTCTTTTTTTTTTCTTTTTTTTGAGACATACAAAAGTTGATCGTATGCATACCCCGGGCTTCGGATTTCGACGAGTAATATCTCATTTTGACCGTCTCGAAACGACGATCAATATGAGTATAATGTTGGTATACTTTCGGTCGAGTTTTGAATACCCGAAATTTTCGGATACGGATTTTGTTTAAGGTTAAATTTTGTGATTTAAAAATATTAAACGACCTCCGATTGACGAACGGTCGATTCTGTTGGTTTCGTGTTGTCAAATCGGATCTAATGACGATTTCAGTTTGTTTCGCGGTTTCCAAATTTGCGTCGCGGCTTTTCACGACGCGCGTTACGGTGTGACCGATCTTCGGTCGATTTCGCCCGAACAACTTTTGATTTATGATCAATTGGTCGTTTTAGGTTGTTTAGTATTGACCGACAATGTTATTGGGTTCATTAGACCCAAAATCGGACGAGTTTGGTTTTACGCGAATTCCCGGATGTTACAATATGTTATCCCCAACGCCAAAACTCATCTAGCCCTCCCCATTTTTGGATGGAAAACCTTAATCCCGTAACCCTCTTTTAACCCGAAAGTAACATCGCATTTTCACTGGAAATATCTTAACTCCCACGTCCGAACTCGGAATCACACATTCTTGGGCTCGTTGGAAAGCCTGCGACAAGTCGGTTCTTTTGAGTATGATATTGAATATATTTTAAGACCGCTAGGAAAGCTAATTTTTGGGTCATTACAATTTACAAGCATTACCTTTTTGGGGATCCTTGTACCATAGAAGCATGAACGGGTGCAAGCATTGCATGCTCGAAAATGAGAAAGGTTAATATTTACGTTGTTATGTAGCGTTTAGAGGGGAAGTTTCTCTGTTGTTTGGAAGTTTTAATTCATTATTTGCAACTCTAGGTTGGTTTAAAACCTTTATCCTCTATCTAGTGGTTTGCCTTTTGAAATGATTATGGGAGTATAATATGTAGGGTTTTTATCAGTTGTACCCCTCTGAGATATTGCAATTTCAGTTATACCCCTCCCTTTTTAGGAATATCAGTTGTGCCCCCGACTTCTTGCCGTTTTATCACTTGTGCCCCTCCGTTACTTTAGCCATCAATAATTTGAACCTAACCATGGTTTTTCTCAAACCATGGTATAGTTAAGAGGGGCATAACCGAAAAAAAAGTCCACATAACCCTTTCACTCTTCCTCCTTCCTCCTCACCCTCCAACCCTTCCTCCTCCGACCACCTCCTCATACATCCCCTTCTCCGTCGTTCACCATCAATAGCAGCATGTCGACGAGGAGGTTGCGAGTTCTCGATCTCGTTTAGGGTTTAGTTACATCGGTTCCATTCTATCGTCAGTTGATGTTCTCAATTGATGCCCATTCCCATTTTTCATGTAATCCATACTGTTAGAAAATCGGAAGCGGAAGCATAACATGGAAAAATATAAAGAAGAATAAAAAACAGCGGGATTTTACGTGGAACCCTACTCCGTGAGGAGCGGGATGAAACCACGGGAGAATCCTTCAAAGGGGCGGATACTCTATTCCTTTTTCTCAATGAGTACAGGAGGTCTGGGGCTCCTTATATAGCCTCTCCAGAGCCTCCAAGTCCCACCACTAGACGATGTGGGACTAAACAACTGGGTGGGGTAAATGGATCTTCTCCAGGATCCATTTACCCTGCTACAACTCATGACGCATAGAACTAATACTCCAACACTCCCCCTCAAGCTGGAGCATGCAATGCTCAGCTTGGACAAACAGAAAGATACTCAACTCAATGCTACAGGACACTACGGACAATATTAACCCAACGCACACATTGCTGCAGTCGAGGACGTTGCTTCTCATGCCGTGCAGGTGAGGAGGACGAACGAGCTGGAGTGTGAGTCTTCTGAATCTCCTCGTCGGAGAGCATGCGCTCTGAACTGCGCCTGTCAGAGTCGCTGCAACTGGAAATGAGTCTCCTCGTCGGAGTACTCTGACCCGCCACAATAATGTGGACAACTGCTCCATCTCTGAAAAGGGCCGACTGAAAAGGTCGTGGCTGTGCAATCCTCGTCGGAGTCCACGGTCGCTGGAGAATGGAGTCTGAAAATAGTCTCTTCTTCGGAGAACTGGGTCTCTCCCATCTGGCTCAGAGAATGGTGCACTGCTCTGGTGTACCTATGATACCACATAAAAACCTTGCCCTTAAGGGAATGGTCCTCTACTCTGGAGTCCCTATGGCTCACATGAAAACTCTGGCTGAACAACAACAAGAATGATGGGGACCTCGAACAAATGATGGCAACATATGCTCATCTGACAATGACCGCACACTCGTGCGTGTCTGAAACTGGAGACTCGGAAACAATGATCATCGAATCTAAACAACTGTAGAGTCTGATCAACTGGCTGGTCTGGAGACTGGCATCTGAATCTGGAATCTGGATCATCGAGTCTGAACAACTGTAGAGTCTGATCAACTGGCTGGTCTGGAGACCGGCATCTGAATCTGGAATCTGGATCATGAACAGACATGTGACTCTACATATACTCCCCCTTTCTCCCATACTTATCGGAAAACATGGACATCGACCAAGTTGGGAGAAGACACCAATAATGGGGATAAAACAAAAACCACTTAGCCGATTACATATTTGTCGGCTTTCAAAACATTCAATTTTTTTTTCTAAATATTTTTTTAAGCCGTTGTTTTTTTTCCGGCTTTTGCAACTCATCATTTTTTTTGAAAAACCTTTGCATACGGCTTTTTAAATTTGTACGCGCCTTTTCAAATTCTTTTTTTAAGTGGCCCCTTGGTCCTTCTCTTTCTCCTCCCTTTTTTTTTCTTTCATACTGAAACAGTGCCAAACTTTTGGCATGATTACAATTCCCCCCTTTTTTTAAACACATTAGGGTTCCCCTGGGGAACCCCATCTCTCGTGAAAAGGCAACCGCCCCTGAAGGGGGGTCGATGGGTGCGCCGCCTACGCCAGAGGCTGGGGAGAGAGCATCGCTGGATTCTGCATCGCGCGTCGCCTGGGGAGGAGAATATGAAGGGCGGCATCGCCAGGAGCATGGATGCGCGCAAAGAGCGCCAGGGAGAAGTCGCGCTAGGGAACTGGCTCCGCTAGCGCCAGCGCCGCCTTGAGGTTTTCATGAAGAGCGCCAGGGAGAGGTGCGCGACGCCACCACCTGCGGGATTCGAGGGCACGCGTGATGACTCGCTGCTGGAGATTCTCGACGGGGGCCCTCTGTGGAGGCTTCGTCGAGTCTGAACGGAGAGGAGGAGGCGCCTGGACATCGCAGGATTGTTGCCAGGAGATCTGGCAGAGAGGAGGAGGCTCAAGGGCCAAGGCGCGCCGCCCGCTGCTGGGCCTGCGCGCGATGGAGGCTCGAGGGGAGGCACGCCGCCTGGGGGATCCTAATGGGCTTGCGAGGCCGGAATGGGGAGCACGCCTGCATCTGATGTCGCATGTACTCCTGCTCGGCGAGGAAAGGCGGAGCACCTGTGTCTGCGAGAAGGATCTGGGCTGCGCGCCGAGCGCTCGAAGCGTGTAGGTGCCGCCTGCTGGGGTTTGAAGACTGGAGCAGCCACACCTGGGCTGCGCAACTCTGATTCCGCCGGGGTTGGAACGCCTAGAAGCTAGGGTTTCCTGGACTGTGCCTCCTTCTCATGGAGGCTGGATGATCATCGCGTCGAGATCTGACGGTGCGCCCTAGAAGAGATGATGCGCTAGGGCTAGCCTGGAGAAACAATGGATCCTGGAAAGGATGCCGCAGCCTGCGGCTTTGCTGGAGGAGATCTCCCTGATGGTTTGGGCGCCTGCGCCTGCTAGGGTTTGGAATGAAGCCGTGGAAAACTCCTTATGTTGAACATATCAGAAATTAGGGTTTCAATTGAAACCCTAGAACTCGGACAAAACATGAACAGAAATAATCTTCTTCTTCAAGAACAACTCGAATCTCAAACAAATAAAAAACATGAAATCCTCGAGAATCGAACCCGCTATGATACCATGTTAGAAAATCAGAAGTGGAAGCGTAAACATGGAAAAATATAAAGAAGAATAAAAAACAACGGGATTTTACGTGGAACCCTACTCCGTGAGGAGCGGGATGAAACCACGGGAGAAGCCCTCAAAGGGGCGGATACTCTATTCCTTTTTCTCAATGAGTACAGGAGGTCTGGGGCTCCTTATATAGCCTCTCCAGAGCCTCCAAGTCCCACCACTAGACGATGTGGGACTAAACAACTGGGTGGGGTAAATGGATCTTCTCCAGGATCCATTTACCCTGCTACAACTCATGACGCATAGAACTAATACTCCAACACATACTATCGGATTCTCTATTCTTTGTGATTCATCGTGACACCATATTGTGTTCAATCGAGCTCCAATTCAGCCACGATTGAACAAAGTTGCAGCTGTTCCTTACCTCTATCATGGTATCCCCTGTTAAAAGAGGGGCAAATCCGTGTCTACAAAGAACATTGAACGCATTACAATTCTCAGCTAATCGATTGACCTGAGCACACATATGAATCGTCAAACAAAGCTTCCATCTCCCCGGGGCGGTAGGCACATGAGAGGGGGCACTGCGGCTAGAGGAGGTGGGGGGCGGGGGGAGGACCTGGAGGCAGAGGGGGAGGTCTGTGGGTGGGGAGATGAGCTTGGGGCGGAGGAGAGAAGGCAAGGGGAGGAGTGTGGGCAGAGGGGGAGGCATGGGGGCGGAGGTGCGAGGACAGGGGGAAGGACCTGAGGGCGACCAGGGGATCGATGAGGATCGGGGGCGGGTGACAGGAGCTAGGGGAGGGGGCCGAGGAGGAGCGGGGGGTGGGAGGCGCGGGAGACGAAGGTGGAGGGAGGAGCTCGGGTGCAGAGGGGGAAACACATGTGCGGGGGGGAGGATCTTGGGGCGGAGGGAGGCGCTAGGGGCAGAGGGGGAGGAGCGAGGGTGGGGGGGGGGCTCGGAGGCGGAGGAAGGGGTTGTGGGTGGTCGGGAGGAAGGAGTCGATGGAGGAGCAGGCGGCGAGGAAGAGGAAGAGAAGGGGGATGAAGAGGAAGAGGATCGAGGAGGAGGAAGAAGAAGAAGGGACTGGACATTTCAGTCCATTTTTCAAAACTAATTCCCATTGTGTCCTCAAAATTAACATCCGTTTGTGTTGTAAATGGAGGACAGCTAATCCGAGGGGCACAAGTGATAAAACGATAAGAAGTCAGGGGACACTACTGATATTCTCAAAAAAGGGAGGGGCATAACTGAAATTGCAATATCTTATAGGGACACAACTGATAAAAATCCTAATATGTACATGCAGTAGTAGATTTTCTTTGTATTTTCTCCCCGAAAAATTTTATAGAACTTGAGTCAGTTTAACTTCACTCAACATCTATTTTGTCCCAAGTACAGTTGTTTCTATTGTTTATTCTTCACAGGCGTATTAGTTTTTTGTTTGTTATTTCTTTGTTTGTATATTATCCATAAGTGGTGGCTCAGATAGTTTTTTTTGTTTAGGCAAGCCAACGCTCAGATGAAGTGCAAGGATTAAAAATGCGGCTCCGTTTCCGTGAAGAACGAATAAAGAGACTGGAGGCAGTTTCTTCGGGAAAGCTATCAGCTGAGGCGTATCTTTTGAATGAAAAGGAAGAGCTTATAAAAGAACTGGAATTTCTCCATAATCAAGTGGACCGGAATCGAGAAGCAACTCGGTTTGCCATGGAAAATTTGCAGTTGAAAGAGGAGCTTAGAAGGCAAAATAAATAAATAAATCTCTCCCATATGTTCTTTTAATTACTCTAGAAATCTTTAATCTTTTTTTACTTTTTCTGATCATTCAGATTGAAAGCATTCGCTGAAGAAGGTGAGCGGGATATGATGAATGAACAAATAGCGGTTTTACAAGATAAGGTAAATTATTAGAAATTTATGGCATATATATATATATATATATATATGTAATTTCGAGTACTCAAGTTCTCCATGTGTGAATGCAGTTACTGGAAGCACTGGATTGGAAATTGATGCATGAAAGGGATGCTGATCCTATCCAGGTTTATTTTGATTGCTTTGAGATCCCAGTTTAGTTTAGTGGTGGAGATTGTGTATCGTGTTTAAATAATATATTTCGGGGTGGTTTATGGTCTGTTATATTATGAGTGGTTTACGCAAAACTTTCTATATATCACCACAGATATTCCAGTTTAGTTTGGTGGTGGAGATTCTGTATCATGTTTAAATAGTTTGTTTGGGGTGGTGGTTTAGGCAAAACTTTTTATATACCACAGAGATTCCCTTTCGGGTTAGTGGTGGAAATTTTGAATCATGTTTATAAATGGTCGTTTTGCATTGAACTACTAATAAAGTTGCAAAGAGACTACAATAAGGACACTTTGTGATGGTTTTTATTTTGGATTCTCCTTGTTAGATCAAACAACTGATTTTTCTAGACATGGTATTACAAAGGGAAGGCCCCTAGTCTCTCTTCACTTTTTCTGAAAGATCAACTTCTAAGATCTCCTTGTACAAGAAACTTGACTTGAAGGAAGGCTAGAAGGATGAATTCAGATTGGCTAAAGCAAGAGAAAGAAAGACTAAAGATCTTTCTCAAGCGAGGTGCATCAAGGATGGGAAAGGACATGTGCTTATTACTCAAAATGATATAGAGACTAAATGGAAGTAATATTTCCATAAGCTTTTCATTGAGAATGGGAATAAATATATTACTTTGGGAGATATTGCTGGTAATGAAAGTCACATGAATCATGCAAGCTATAGACAGATACAAAGGAAGGAAGTAGAAGAGGCTTTAAATGTTATGAAGCTTGGGAAAGATGTAGGACCTGACGAATAACATGCCTATAGAATTTTGGAGGATTCTAGATGAATGTGGTTTGACTTGGCTCACAAATTTATTCAATGTTATTTGACGAAGCAAGAAAATACCTTAAGAATGAAGAAGCATTGTGGTGCATCTTTGTTCGAACTATAAAGGTATTAAATTGATGAGTTATACTATGAAAATTCGGGAACGTGACATCGAAAGAAGGTTGTGGCAAGTTTCTAAAGTAACTGAAAATCTATACGGATTCATGTCAGGTCGTTCAACTCAACTATTGAAGCTATGCACTTGTTAAGCAGAACAATGGAGATTTATAGAGCTAAAAAGAAAAAACTCATGTAATTTTTATTGATTTGGAGAAGGCTCATGATTCAGTCCCGAGGGAGATTTTTTGGAGAGTTTTGGAGAAGAGACTTGTATATGTCCGCATCGGTCACATATATGTCCCGAGGGAGATTTTTTGGAGAAGAGACTTGTATATGTCCCGAGGGAGATTTTTTGGAGAGTTTTGGAGAGTTTTGGAGAAGAGATTTTTTGGAGAGTTTTGGAGAGTTTTGGAGAAGAGACCTTGTAAAGGATATGTAGGATGATGCTTCATCTTGTGTAAGGATCCAGTCTGGAAGAATGAAAACGTCCGCATCGGTCTTCATCAAGGTCCAATGTTGAGTTCGTTCCTTTTTACTTTGATTATGGATGAGTTGGCTATTCACATTCAAGATGAGATACCCTGATGTTTGTTGTTCGCCGATGATATTGTGTCTATTGATGATACGAGAGCTAGAGTAAATGAGAAGCTGGAGGTTTTGAGACATGCCTTAAAGACTAAAGGATTTCATATAAGTAGGGCAAATACGGGATATATGGAGTGCATATTTGATGAAAACAACGGTGAAGGACTTTGAGGTGAAGATTGGAGTCGATAACATTTAGAAGAAAGATTCTTTGGGATCTATTTACAACAAGATGGGATAATTAATGGAGATATTACTCAGAATAAATGCAGGTTGGCTAACGTGGAGAGGAGCCTTTACTGTTCTTTGTGATAAGAAAATCCCTTCGAAAGTCTGAGGAAAGTATTACAAAACAATCGTAAAACCTGCTATCTATGGATCAGAATGGGTGGCCTATGAACCATGACATGTACAGAGAATACCAATAGTAGAAATGAAAATGTTAAGTGGATGTGTGGTCTTACACGAAAAGATCATATTTGGAATGACATGCTCATAAGGAAAGTTGGTGTAGGACACTCATTTGGACCAGTGATAGAATTTGGGAAATGTGTGAGAGCGGGAAAGGGGTCGTCAACCTGGGTGATCGGAGGGCCACCACATTTGAGAGGGAAGAAGGAGAGTTGCAAGAGGATGTTGTCATGGAGGACCTAGCCGGTAATGGCCCTTGGAGCCACCCGAAGGTGAAGAAACATGAACTGAAAGCTCAGGAAGGGGTTGCACGGTGGTGTTTTCGATGTGGAACCGTTGACCACTTATCATGGTCCTACGAGGCAATGGAGCAACTATGCTTCAGATGCGGGAAGCCGAGGCACAAAATAAAGGGATTGTGAGGTGAAGGGAAAGTAGTCGAGGAGGGCTACTGCAACGATACATCTACATGATTTTGTCGAGCTTGTTGTGGATCACATGGGACCAAGGATGATGGATCCACCTGAGGGGGTGGTCTCTGATGCGAAGTGGAAAATGTTGTTGCTGGGATTGGCAAAGGAAGCATCGAAGATTATGGCCATTGGATAGAGTGGTGGTGGGAGAAGGTGATGCAGAGATACCTCGAAGAGTGTCAGAAAGGATGAGGATGATGAATGAAGGCGGAGCTGGAGTGGGATGCGGTTTGGTTACATGTAGGGAACTTGTGCATCAGAGGCATGTCCCCAGAAGGCGTGAGGGAAGTGATCTCGGGTGCACTTGACTGCAGTCTGCCACTCAGTGTTTCATGGCCAGATTTCTTGGCGAAGACCCCGATTCCTTGATGGGAGCATTGGAAGAGGAAGACCCGACCTGAAAGCTCGTAATTGCTAGGGCACCCTTGAGATGCATGAAGATCGAAATCATACGGGAGGTACTAAAGCAGTTTGGCGATGTCACCGAGATTTGCAACTCCGTCTTACTCGGTGGTTATGTTAAAGGGGAGGCGACCACAACCATCGATGCGATCATCGGTGTTAATTGGAAGGTGGCCGGCCCCCCCCTAGTGGTTGCAGATTTTGAAAGATGGAAGAACGTCAGAGAGGCTATCGTCGACGGCAGGTGAAGTTAGGGAGCAACAACCGAGGGATGGAAGTCGATGGTCGTCGAAACCAACCATGATGGAACCCAACGATTGATCGAGGAAGCCCTACTTGAGGGTTGTGTTGAGTGGCGGTCCGTGTAAATCGATGGAATCATATTTCACGTGAAACCTGATAGGTCCTATGGGTCCAAACCTGAGTAAAGGTGAGGGGGTTGTGGATCCGAATAGGTGCTTCTTGGATCCCCCCGCTCCAGCGCCCCTTAGGGATATCTGGGCACCATTCTAAAACCCGACTACCTGCACCCTCGTTGAGCCCTTCTGGCGAATCTCGTCCTTCCATGAGTCCCTTCGACCTGAAACAGGTCTCGTTTCCTGTGACCCCTTTGGGTCTGTAGCAGCTGGTTATGGAATCGCCGTTGGGGCCAAGGCCTGACTCTGTCTCGGGCTCTGGTGTCATCCTTACCAGAACTATAGCTTCATTGGAATGCAATGTGGATGAGGTATGCGCCCACAATAGTGAATCTAAGGATATTTCGAAGGTTGCGGGGAGTCGCGACATTAGTGGTAAGGGCGGAGTGGAGTCTAAAGTTGAGGGAGGTTGTGCCACCGGAGAAGGGGAGTTGGTCCGTCGCATTTTCGGACGAAGGGCATATGTGGGGCAGAGCATAGGGCCCAACAATTTACAATCAGGAACAACTGCTTGGAGATAGGCTGGTGTTTGAGCTAGCATCACAGATGCTGACCTCGTAGAAGCATCGACACTCGAATGAGTTGGAGTGGGAGACCATGTTGCTAAATAATGCTTGTGCCTTGGGTGACTGTGCTGGATTTGGAGCAATTGCTAGTGTAGATAGTGAGATGCTCCCGATTTCATTCACTGAGACCTCTGGGGTTTTTTCGCAGGTTGGGCTTAATCAAGGGTTGGTTATTCATCTGATGCGAATAAGGGAGATAGGGTGTCGAATGGCAAAGTTGACAGCAAAAAAGGGGACTGGCTAAGGGAGGCAGAGCTGAGGTCTGTAGAGAGTGGTGAAGATAGAAGTTTCGAACATATGGTGGCACAGATAGTTGGAGTTAGGATGGCGGAGGCTCCCCCCTCGGTCACCAATTGAAGCTCGTCTCTTGGAATGTGAGCATGGTTTTAAAAAAACACACCTCAAGGCACACGTGGCATATGTCTCGAGGTGAGGCAGTCTGGAAACGCCCCAGAACGATCACCTCAGGCAGGTGATCTCTGAGAGGCGACCACCTCAGGTGGTCGACGCAGAGGTGAGATGGTCCTCGAGTATTTGTTGTTTTCATATTATTTTTTTATATTAATCATTTGTCCTATTGTCAATTTAATATATTTATAAAGGTCTATCTGTTTAGGATATAATTATACAAGATGAATGCTTAAATTTGACTGCTTTCATGTTCATATTTACCATTAAACATATTCAATTATGTCAAAAAACTCTTAAATTATACACTTAAATATACGAATCCACAAATATCATTGAGAACATTACCCGTAAACTTATTTATAAGGAGTGGTCACATAATGAGCTATGTAATATACCGAGAAGTACAGATAATATATGATTCAAGGGGAGTTTATGTACTACTCCCATGCAAACATATTCATATACGAGACCCCTATCTTGTTGGGGTATGGTATGACAGGTGGGGGTGCATACGGTGATTCTTCAACTTGGGTTAGATGGTTAGAATTCAAGGGAATATCAACATATTCATCTCTAATTGGATGGAAATTTAGTAAAAATGCATATATAGTTGTATATCTTTTCTTTCGATGTTCCTATCTTTATGATTTCATCATATTATAGTGATATATATCATATGTTAGTCAGCATATATATATATAATAGTATATATTTTATTGTAGTTTTTATAGGTATTTAGCCTTGTAAACTGGGGCTTACACCTTGACCGTAGGCTACGCCTTGCCTCGATTTCGGAGAAACAACCTCGTTCTGTTTTTAATTTTTTTCAAACCTTGAATGTGAGGGGTCTGGGCCAACCAGACAAGGGTATGGTGATTGGGTCCATGTTGGCCAAATGGAAGACTGATATATGCTCGAGGAAACCAAAATTGATTCCTAGGGGTCGATAGCCTAGAGCTCCACATCGGGGCCCCATCTTAATGAGTTCAGAGCTGTCTTGACAAATGAAAGTGGAGGGGGATAGTAGTGGCTTGGAATGGCAGCGTGCATGATTGTGTTCATGAGGATTTCCTGGTGCACTTGGTTTTGGTGGCACTAAAGAGCAAGGTGGATCACGCTCACTTCATTGTGACCTCGATATACGGGATAGCAGGGGCACCAACAAATTTGGCCTTGTGGGATGAATTGCATTGGATTAGAGGGAAATTCTTGGAGATGGCTTAATTAGTGGCTGGTGATCTCAACGTCACGCTCTATGCGGAGGATAGACCCAGGGGAAGAGTTGCACATGACCCAGGCTCTGGTTTTTTGGTGAGGTTGTGGAGGAATTAGCTCTGGTGGTTATGGATGCTGTTAATTGTAGATACACTTGGAGGAATTCCTCCTCCTGATCTTGCATCAATCGTTTCCTGCTATATGTTGAAGCCTTGGAGATGTTCAACCTGGGCATTGTGACGTCCCTTCACAGGTCAAGATCTGACCATACTCTGTACTTCGATTCCGGCAATGGTTGGGGATCTTATTATTATTTCAGATTTAAGAAGTGTTGGTTGTTGGAGGAGGGGCTTCCGAGAAATGGTTTGCTCTTTCTGGTCGGAGGTGGAGATGGATGGGGTCTACTACAGTGAGGTTTGTGATGAAGTTGACTGTGTTGCAACGCATGTTATCTGAGTTCAAGAGGGTCACTCGAGCTTGCGAGAAAGGAGGAATCAAGCACAAGCTTAGTTGGGAAGATTAGACGTCGTGGAGGATGAAGAGCAACTTGTGTGTTGAGGCTTGGTGCAGAAAATAATGGAGGGGATGGAAAGCATAAGATGGAGGGGAGGAAGAGATCGAGATATAGGTGATTGAAAGAATGAGGTAGGTGCTAATACAAGATTTTTTCATGAAGTAGCAAACAATCGAAGAATGAGAAATATGTTGCATTCAGTAGAGGTGGAGGGAGAAATTCCGTAGAGAGAGAGAGGGTAGCGAGGGAAGTTACTAAGTACTTCAGAAGCATGAGCATGCAGTCTTCCCATTATGGGTCATGATGGTTGGGGGTAGGAGTGAACCAAGTGAATAGTCCAGATGCTGAATTATTGACGAGAGGTTTTGGGGTGATGGAGGTTAGAGAGGCAGTGTTTTTACTGAACCCTGACGAACACCCATGATCAGATGGGTTTCCTGTCTCTTTCTACAGGGAAGTCTGGGATCTCATCGCGGAAGAAATGGTGGATGCAGTGGTAGAATTTGCTGAAGGTAACTTCGGGTTTGACCGACTCGACCGATCTTTTATCTTTCCGCTCTCTAATAAGGATGTTGCTATAAGAATTGAAGATTGCATATCGATTGCTCTTTCATGTGCAATTTATCTTGTGATGGCAAAGCTATTGTCCAACTGACTAAAAAGGATGTTAAACATGATTGTTTCTCCTGTCCAGAGGGCATTCTTGCATGGCAGGCAACTCATGGACAGTATGGTTATGGCATCTGAGATTGTGGCGGATTGACACATGACGAAGGTAAATGGTGTTATGTGGAAGGTAGATTTCTTGAAGGCATACGACTGCGTGGACTAGCGTTTCTTGTGGGCTTCTCTTCATGATAGGCTTTCCGGATAAGTGAATTACATACATGGATGAAAAGATGCATCACGACAACGTCCTGCGCCGTTCTTCTGAATGGGCATTTGAGGGGGGGTTTCTTTCAGCCGTAAAGGGGTGTCCGTCAGGGATGCCCCCTTGCCCAACTACTTTTTGTGCTTGCATCTAATGCCTTGGCTGCTATGGTGGAGCATGCGATTTTTGGAGGTCATTGCAGTGCCTATTTGTTGGACAAACTATCCATTCCCATTCTGCAATACGCAGATGACACAATACTTTTTGTTTAGGGTGCAACGGAAAGCTACAGAGGGTTTTCAGTGGTCATGGACATCTTGAGAGCAGTATTTGGGTGAGACTTAACATGGGCAAGTCGGAGTTTGTCTTTTTTGGTCTGTCGGAGATGGAGATTGAGCAGTACTACGTGGTTGAGGTCATCGCACATGGAGCTGCCGATTTGCTACCTCGGGGTACTTACTGCTTGTAGCTGGCAGGATGCACGTGTTTGATTGGTTACCTGATTGAGAAGTTGGGGCAAAAACAGGCAGTTTGGAAGTCTATCTGCTTATTTAGGGGAGGTAGGCTGGTGCTTTTACGATCGGTCATATCAACGATCTCGATATTTTTCTATCTTTTAGAATTGTCCTGATTGGTGTTAGGAAGAGGATGTAATCCATCATGAGGCGCTTTTTTTGGTCGTCAAAGGTGCAATCCAATGGCTTCCCATTGATGGACTGGAGGACGGTGTCTTGCGTAAAGGAGGATGATGGCCTTGGTGTGCAGAGTCTGGAAGAGATGAACAAGGTCCGGCTAGACTATGGGTCTCTTGTATTTGGGGGAGAGTGTGGTAATATGGTGTGCAACCTTATTCTGAGGATTTACGAGCATGGCCTCTCTTTCCTAAGCGTTGGGGACCTAGGTGTTCCGTTCTCATTTCTGCAGTGTGGCACAGGAGATACAACCTTTCGTATGGCCTATGATGGGTGATGGTGCAAGATTTCGATTCTGGATAGACGGTTGGAGTGAGGCTGGGGCATTGTATATTCGGTTTCCAAGGTTGAAGGCATTGGTGGAAAATCTGGACTGCTCGGTGGCGGAGGCCTGGGATGGGCATACTTTCTTTCCTCGATTCAGATCCGAACTCTCAGAGCGATGGGTGGAGGAGCTTTTTACCGTATTGGTGGATCTAGAGAGCGTATCTGGACCCACTGATGGGATAGATTGCTGGGTGTGGTGGGATGGTACATTATTTATTGGGAAGGAATACATGGCACTAAGGGGTCCCTTGATCTTCGATCTTGGGAGTTGTGAGACGGACTGTAAGCAGATTTGGGAGTGGACGATTAATACATGAGTGAAGGTTTTCATGTGATTGTTTAGAAGAGGAAGACTGACGACAAAAAATAGATTTGCATGTTTCATCTAGGGGGGTGATCCGAGTTGCCCAAGATGTGCCGTCAGTGTGGAGGGGGTTGACCGTCTCGTCTTCACTTGCGGTAGCTCTGTGGAGGTTTGGGATCTTTTCAAAAATGGACCGGTGAATACTGACAGCATGGCTGACTTCTGGAGCTCCATTGGATCGAATTGGACCAGCACAGGAGTAGAAATTAAGAAAGAAAGTTGAAGTCGTGTCGTGGAGTGCAACAAAACTCTAGCCTTCCTGATAAGGACAACAAGATCGCGCCATGAGGTGGGGAAGGGGCGGCCCGCAATTAGGAGGAGAGGGGAAAACTCGATTTCACTCCACGGGAGAGGGTTGAGCGATAACGCCACCCAATAAGGGGGATGAGCAACCACTACGTCAGTGGGGACTACCTATACCATGTAATACCATGAGCAATAAGGTCTTCCTTTGGAGTATATGCAGTCAACGTGATTGGCTTGAACCATCATGATATCTTTATATTATTTTTGCCACGTTAGTTTCTATTTTATATTGCAATGGTAGTTTTGGACTTTGTTTAGTGATCATGTTGTTGCAACCTAATCATTAGGTGGCTTGTGAGGGGGGGGGGACGCAAGGCAACCCTCCTGCATCCATGACACAAAAGCAGGGTGAGAGACACGAGAAGCAACCATCATGAATATCACATAGTTTTTTGAGGTGACGTAACCCGTACAAGGTGGCAATATCTAGTGGTGCTAGCAAAAAGATTACCGTACAACCTTTGTGAGGCAATGGAACCCGTACACATGTCCAAACGAAGGCATGCAGTAGACGAGAATCAACCTTATAAGATGGTCTGATAGGGTAGACTCAATGATGCTTAATGAAGCGCCCTCTACATGTGATGAATGAGTTGGATGCAGAGCGATGAAACAATTTATGAGGTATGGCAGGGTAATGCTCTCTCTTGGGCTTTAAATTCAAAAAGAAGATGTTTATTTTAGTTGGAAAAAAGCAAAGAGAAAGGATTCTTGACAGAGGAGCACATGCAATGCAGGTGGCACTCATGACAGAGGAGCACCTATTGTGCATGTGAGAACCAAGGCCTTCAATATTTGGTTTCAGTCACCATATTGGTTTGTCGGAACAAAATTTCGGTTGAAATTCATTTGAATTTCGGTCGAAATTTCGACCATTTCGGTCACCAATACTTCTAATGGCCGCCCTAAGCTAAAATTTCGGCTATTTCAATCGAATTTCGATCATATGTTGAAATTGAAATTCGACAGAAATTTCATGCCATGGTGACAACTATCATGAAGATCACATGATCTTTGCAAGGTGTGCTGAGCTGTGCGAGGTTGCAAAATCTGGCGGCTCTAGCACGAGGAATATCGTTGAAGATCATGTGGCCTTAGTCAAGTGACGCGTCATCAGTATGATAATAGACGGGTCACCATATAATAGTTGGATTTTTCAAAAGATTTAAATTCCAAAAGGATGCTAATTTTCAGCATGAAAAATTAAAACGAAAGGAAAAAAGACATGAAAACAGAAAAATAAATTAAAATAAGTCATACATTTGCAAAAAAATAAATAAATGAAGAAAAAAGTGGTTGAAGTAAAAAAAAGGCGTTTTCCCATTTATTCTCCCTACTTGATCGGATAGTGCTATGATTTTGATAATGGAAGGGGAAGTGTGATTGAGATTCCACGAGAGGACTTATTTTTGTCCTTATGCTTTGTTTAACTCCATTATTCTTTATTTGTGGCCCCTAGGTCACAATCCTTTCTTTGATGTTTCTATGTGACAAAACACGTTGTCCATATCCCCGTATGAGACTCATTCTTGTGTTTCCATATTAGAGAGGATTGTTTGGAGATTCTTATATGAGAGACTCGTTAAGACTCCCTATAGGAGGGCCTTGTTTTAAATACCTAGTAAAAGGGAGAATAGCAACACCTTTTTTCTCCCTTGCGAAATATGGTGTGATGTCTTCCACTAAGGAGACAAGTCATTGGGAAAAGTGATATTTTCTTTATAGAGACTCGCTGTAGAATCGATGACTTCTTTTGATGTTGAGCAGAGTGCGAGTCTTATTTGTAATCAATTTCTTGATGGATCACCATTCCAAAATCGGACCCTTCGCTCCATTATAATTCTTCATCATGATCCGAGATACACAGGAGGAGTAGGCATTGACGGGTCGTCATGTATTCTATGTTGGATTTTTTTCTAATGTTTAGAAATTGCTCATAGCATGGTATAGATTTGGGGGGGGGGTGAGAAAACTGAAGGTTGAGTTCTTTGTGTGGTATGTGATCTTGTTTTTTTCGAAATCACCTAAGAGTTGTGTATGTGAGAGACCTATACAAGGCCGTATCAGTGGGATGAAATAGTAAAAGAATGAGACTCCTGAGGGTCCTCGTGTGGAGTAGAACGTGATCTTGTCTCGAATTACATAAACCGTGATATTTTATATTATTGTCTCTGCAGCAGTCTTTCCTACTATTTTTTGGTAATCCTTGTTACATCTTGTATAATTCCATGTGGATGGGTCATAGACGTCAATCTGGATGGTTGGTTTATTACAATCAAATGATGGAAAAGCCATTTCTAATGCTCGATATATTCATAACACTCCTACTTGAGGGGCAGTATTTCTTATTATAAACCTCCATCTTTCTTGACCTTGATATTAGTTCTTACTCTGTTCGCTAGGGAAGTTTGGATTTTTCCTCTACCAATGAGGAAATGGAGTTTCTTCGACTTCAGGTACTCATTTTGCAATTTTTTGAAGTAAATTATATCCACATTATATTGTAATCATATTTTTTCTGTAACAAGGCAATCCAAAACCAAAGGGAGGTGGACGCACTTCGGAAAAATTTAAGCAGTTGTCTTGAAGCCAAGGAAATATTGGAGAGGTACATCCTGCTTATTAATATGGTTCAATCATCAACTTGTAAGACTAAGTTGTTTACGATATGCACATTTTCTCACCAAGAATTGCATTTGTTAGGAGAGTGGATGACCTAGCAGTGCAACTTGAAGATCAGATGAAGACTGGGAAAAATATGAATGAGTCGATGTTCATGGACGGCGGTTCTAATCCTATTGCTTCATTTGGCAATGGCTCTTCCGATCAGTTTGAGTTGAAGGCAATGGTTGAAGCTATCTCTAGTGCAAGTCAGCGCGAAGCAGAAGCTCATGAGACAGCTATAACATTGGCTAAAGAAAATGAGGAGTTGCGTGTTAAACTGAATGTTTTGATCGAAGACAACAATAAACTAATAGAGCTTTGTGACAGCCTGGCTAATTGCAAGAAAGATGATGTTTTGCCTAAACAGAGCTCTGGCGTGTCTAGTGATGTTGGCGAGGGGCATGAAATGGCTCCAGACATGAAGCAGCAACTCCGCGAGCTGCACGAGGAGAATGAAAAGCTAATGGGTTTATACGAACAAGCCATGCAAGAAAGAAATGTGAAGATACAGAGCGTTCAGCAGTCAGAGCAACAACTTCAGGAGATACATGAAGAGAACGAGAAACTGATGGGCTTGTATGAAGAAGCCATGCAAGAAAGAAACGTGAAGATACAGAGCATTCAGCAGTTAGAGCATCAACTTCAGGAGATACATCAAGAGAACAAGAAACTGATGGGCTTGTATGAAGAAGCCATGCGCGAAAGAAATGCGAAGATAGAGAATATCCAGCAGTTAGAGCACCAACTTCAGGAAATTCTTGAAGAGAACGAGAAATTGATGGGTCTGTATGAACAAGCCATGCATGAAAGAAATACCAAGGTAGAGAATGTCGTACAGCTCGAGCACCAACTTCAGGAGGTTCATGAAGAGAATGAGAAACTGAAGGGCCTGTTTGAACAAGCCATGCGAGATCAAGATGCAAAGACAAGGGATCTGGAGCCCCGACTCCAAGAGATGCACCAGGAGAAGGAGAAGCTGATGGGCTTGTTTGAAGAAGCCCTGAGAGAAAAAGATGCAAAGGCGAGGGATTTGAAGCAACTCGAACCCCGACTAGAAGAGATGCACCGTGAGAATGAAAAACTTGTGGGCTTATATGAACAGGCCTTGAAGGAACGAGATGAGTGCAAAAGAATGCTCCACCGCAATGAACTGAACAATGCAGAAGTTGCGGAAGAAATATGTTGTCCCGAAAAGCTTGTGGAAATGGATGAACGTGGACTGTGCCATAATGAGAAAGAATCTATATCTTGCGAGCCAAGGACAGTTCCTGTCAAATTAGCCCAAGAGCAACTGAAGATGGTCCAGATGAAGCTGGACTTGGTGCAGGAAAAATTCCACACTGCTACAAAAGCCGTCACTCTCTTCCCGCTGCTTGAGAGAGAGACAAAGGAGTTTCACATGCTTATCGATAACTTGCAAACAACAACTCTAGTGGTTCAATCGAAGGAGCAGGAGATTGCATCCCTCAAAACTTCTCTCCTCGATATGCAAACCAGGAGGATCGGTACAGATAAGAAATTCGAGGCTCTACGCACCTTTCTTCGTGACTCTGCTTTTTGGGGTTTGGAAGAACTCAAACTGCGCACGCAAGCAAGAATTGATGCAAGCTCGATATTGGTAGAAAGGAAAAAAGAGGAACTTTTGGATATTCAGGTTCGCAAGTATGAAAGTGAAGCAACATTTACGAAGGCCACTCGATTGGAGGCGCAACTGCAAGAGGACTTGCATACACTGAAGCTCAAGTACCAAGAAGCAGAAAATCCGAAAAAAGAGACAGAAAAGGTCCTGTCGGAAATCGACAATGTAGACAAGAAAGATGCCTCATCCCACAAGTCGTTGCGTTTTGGCAAAGCTTCTGAATTGCTCAAGTCCGAATTAGAGAGGAAGAATCTCGCGACCGAGATTAGACAATCGTGCGGAAAGCTCGGAGCCCTACAGAAAGAGATTTCAATTGCCAAGAAGACGGTTGAAGTGTTGGATGCCAAAATCTTAGACCTTGAAGCTGAGGTGGAATCTGGCACGATCTTGCTCGAAGAATCCAAAATTGGCTTGGAAAATATTGTAAAGAAGGAGATTGTAGCAACGGAGCGTGTGAGGAACGAGGCTGGGGAGTTGCTTTTGGATTTCCAGGAGGTTGTATTCAAATCGTGCTTGAAGGAGGAAGAGATTTGTATGTGCACAGAGGAGCTTCAATTAGAAGAGGAAGAACTGGCCGCGTTAAAAGCTTCGCGGGAGTCGACATTCGGGAAGTGGGTACAACTGCTCAAGGACTATGAACGCATGTTAGATTATTCGCAATCACAATCCATCGGCGAGGCCATACTGGGGGAGCTTGAAGATGTCCACAGGATTGTTCAGGAAGTGAGGCCATTGTTATCATGCAATGCCGACTAATGGTAACTTCTTCCAGCTGACTTCACTGTTAACCAAATTTGATTATGTCCTGGATTTGCTTAATCCAGATATGTAATTGTTCTGCCATGTTGATTTGTACTAACTTGACATTGTTTTACACGGGAATATGCTTTTATGGTTTAAACTCAGTAGTAGATTTGTTCAATATCGACAACATTGTAATTTATTACCGTCGAAGTTCGCGATAATATCTGTGTAGGGTTTACTCGATATCGATACGGTTTATGTGGATGAACTTTTGTGCGTGAAATCGTGTTTCTCATGCAGTTGAATCAGAATAATTCCTCTTTTTCTAAAACAGATTTCTTTGACATTGGATCTGGATACATATGTATTCGCTCTGTAAGATAGGCGTGTGGTTCTATGGCGGCGCAAGAGGTGTTGTGAGATCCAGAGAGGATCGTCTGCTGTAGCCCCTGCTGCAGCATACTCTGTTGTAGGGGTTACAGCTGTCCGATCACATATCCCCCACCTCGAGATGCAAACCCACTATCCCCAGTCATCTAGGAGAGTCGTCTGATCATCATCAAACGTTCCTCATACATTACAGTCCCTGCTGTAAATGAGATTTACAGCAGACGATCGGTTTCCAGTGAGATCATCATCTAGCCGCTGCGATCTCTCACAAAAAAAAATCTAAAAAGACCGGCACTTGTTCGCAAAACCAATGATCTCGAGTGATTAACCACAGCCATTGGATGTCGATCTCGCGATCCAAAAAATAACGGCGGGATTGGACTCAGGGATGACAACAAGGACATGGAGTTGGATGGTGAGGGGCCCCTAACTCCAAAGCTGCTCCTCCACATGGGTTTCACGACACTGGTCTTTTGTTTGATTCCTCACTTGCATGTGCTTCAGTGATACCAACAACATTGGACCTTCATCCGGCACCAGATTGTCCCCTTGTGCTTATTTATTGGGTAAATTACTAAATCCCCCCTCAATTTGTGTATCCACATCGAATTCGGTCCTTCACCCGTCGTCTCGCAACTCGCCTGAATCGATTAGGTCATGTTTGGATTACCGTAATGTTGACAGATTCCACGCAATCTTTTTCCATGTAAAGGATAATCTATTTTTGTGGTTTGGTGTTTTGATAGAGGATATGTTGTGATAATATAGTTGTATTGAAGTTTGGAAAAGTGAGCAGAAATTGAGTATTTTATAATTTTTAAATGATAAGATGGTATAATATACTCTTTTTTATGTTAGAATGGATGAAAGAGAAATAAATTATTTAACATATTAAATAAGAGTGGGAAAGTGGGCCTCACAAGAAACCACCCCCCTCAAAGTGGGGGTCAACCCTCTACTCGAACGGGCCCTAAGGGTCCGGTTGGTAGTTGAGTTGGGTTGGGTTGGGGTATCCCTGTGAATAGTAGCTGTTTGGAGGGTTGGGAGGGTTGGAGTGATAATTATGATGTGATGTGAAATTGATTATGTGTTATATTAACTTTTTTTAATAATTATAATATATTTTTATATTAATATTTTTTTGGACATAGTTAAAATCCATTATACCAAAAAAATTATATGGTCAATATAAGTACTTCCAACGCAAGTTGGGAGGGTTGGAACGAGGAGTATGTTGGTGTACATCCGTGTACACCGGCTACCAAACGAAGCCTAAGTGTTTGATTAGTTGTAGGGTTACTCCAGAGTCAGTTGTCAGATTTGCATTAAATTTAGATAATTAAATGCGAGAAAAGATTGCATATAAATAGTGCTTTAATGATTGGTTGGTGTGAGGGTAGAAATAACAATGCAATATATGCAACGTATATTTAGTTATGCTATTTGCTATTATTATTATTATTATTTATTTAATGACCGAGATAGTTCCTTTTCTCGTTGCATTTATTATGGAGCAGAGAGATATACCATTTTAGGTCCACAAAATCTGCACTAAAGATCACATGATGGAATGCTATTTCATATTGGAGGGATAATATTATTTCCAAGTTATTTCTTATTATCTTTCGATTCTTTGAAGGGATTTTTACCCCCATGGCCTTTAGAATCTTGTCCGATTACACGACAATCCCTGCAATTTTATCATATTTAACACATATGCCCATGTCCAATGGTTGTGGTGTAAGAGTCACTAAGACCACAGAGGCCGTGATATAATTTCGGATCTGCTATTGTATCTATTTTATGCAGATTCTAACACTCGTATTCGTTTTCTTTTTGAAGTGGATGCATATATGGATATCACTTTTGTATTCGTAAATATCTATACTCATATTCATATATCCAATGTAGTATAAGTAGACTTTTATGGCTACATTCACTGTTGTTGATATAATTGTCATGAATATATATATATATATATATATATATATATATATATATATATATAGGGCTTATCTAGAGGGCACTGTGCCGATTTGGCACTTAGTAGGCCCCTAATTGTAGACGTCAGATTATGATCGTGTGATCTAAATAAAGATTCGACGATAAATGCAAATAAGGAATATTTTGGTTACAATAACTGATATCGCGAGAATTATGGGGTGTAAATTAATTACGTTGACGCCATTTGGATCGATGATTAACAAAACAAAATATGCTAAACAAAAATTGCGTATCCTTATTACGAAGAACATCGATCAAACAATGCCAATGCCTTCTTTCGTTCGCCATTGAAGATCATTTTCAGGTCGCTTAATCTTCGATATCGGTAAGTTTTTATGTATAGTCGTCTTTGAAGAACGTTTTGAAAGTACTTTCTTTCATGTAATTTGATGCAAACTTTTTATAAAATCATGTACATGTACTGATGGTATCAAAAATTGTGGTTGTTCGATTAAGAATAAATAGATTATCGATTCAAATATGTTGAAATAATTTGACGAATACTTTTTTCGTTTAAGAACAAATATATTAAAGCTTCTTAGATATTGAATTAAATTTAGTTACTTAAAAGTAAAATAAAATTACTGCTCGATGATTCTATGTAACTGATAGGTGTAATTATTAATATTACTGATAAAATGATGGAAATTACTGAAACATTCATAAAACTTACTGATCGAACGTTCGAAGTTACTGAAACATTCATCAAACTTACTGATCGAACATTCGAAGTTAATGGAAGTATTCTCCAAAAGTAATCTGAGAAATTTTCTGATAGTTTAGATATACTTACTGATGCATTCTTCGATGTTACTTATATGTGTTACGATCTTACAAATAAGCTTTGAAAAGTTAAACATTACTGGTAGATAAAATTTAGAAATTAATAATGTTACATCGATATTACAGATTAACTATTGTAAGTTACTGCTGCCTAGTATCTATGTTACTGATACATATCCCAATGTTACAATCATAAATATATTGTTAATTAAAGTTAAAGATTAAAGTTACTGCTAATATGTTGGAACTTACTAATGTCTTCATCAAACTTACTGATAGATACATCAAATATACTGATAGTAATATTCAAATGTAATATGGCAATAATTACTGATGCAATGCAATTTATTACTGAAGCATTATTCAATATTACTGATAAGTGTTAAGATATTACGAAATTTGTTATGCAAGTTATAAAATTACTGATGCACGTATCATAGTTACTGATATCGATGAGCATCGTGAACTTACTCGTACTTACATATATACTTACAAAAGTTACTTGCCATACATATAAAATTACCATTATGATATTATAAATTACTTTCCCATAAATTACTTTTTACCGCCTTCTCATAAATCACAAGTTAGGTTAAATTTTAAAAACTTACTTGAGACGTGGGAGCTCGGTACGCGGCGGAGCAGCGAAAGCTTATCGACGATTGCAACGAGGGCGGAGCAGCGAAGGCCTTATCGACGGTTGAGCGAAAGATAATCACGGTCAAACACGGTTAGTTTCTTCCATTGTAATGATACGTTTCTTCCATTGTAATGATACGTCTTCTTCCATTGTAATGATACGTTTCTTCGTAAATGAGTTTTTTTTTGGAATTGAATGTATTAGGGTTACGAAACAAATCCTTTAAAGTTTGAACACTTAGGTATGAATCCAAGAGCTGCATGCATATTATATATTGAGAAAGATGATTCCAATAGCTGCATACATATATTGTTCAATGACATCAATATTGAAGCATGGTCAACATCAAAATACACCAGAGTGTAAATGTGAAGAACACAAGAAGAAAATAAGTGATTTGGAGAGTTTCATTTCACAGATGCCCACTTTGGATGAATACAAAAACATGAAAGAACAATATGAGAATACATTAAGGGAGAATGAGAAGCTAAAGATCGAAATATCTATTCTAAAGCAATGGTTTGAGGAATTCTTTGCAAAATCAGTTAGTGTCAAGCAACAAGAAGAGAAGAAATCAAAGTTTGGTGAACAAGAAGAACAAAATAATATCACAAAAAAGATCGAATCACCTTCCTTTGATCTTGGAATTGAGGAGGATTCTGAAGATCGTTGCAAAATTAAACCATGTGTTCCAAAGAGGGGTAGAAGCAAGAAGCTTATTACTCCTAGCAGCATGTCCAAAAGGGTCAAGTCAAGAAGAGCAATAATGGAAGAAGAAAAAGCACAAACCATTCCAATGAAGGAGAAAAAGGTGAGGAAAAAAAGAAAGCTTGAAAAAAAGAATTTCGAAGAAGTGATGAATGTAGAAGATGAAGATGAAATTCCAAAGATTGAAGACAACAAAGAGTAAGCTTTGGAGGTATGAAATCAATCTTCCATACTTTACATATACTGTTGATTATAAATTTTTTATTTATTTAGTGTCATTCAAATGATCATTATTCAAGAAATTGCATATGCTAAATATTAGTGATATGAAAATATTACTTACTGATATGCTATAACTTACTAATATCATATAATTTTCATATAACTTATTGATATCATATAAGTTACTGATACGTCTTAACATAAGAGCTTGCTTATTCTAAAGCAAGATTTACTAACGAAAATGAAAATATTACTTATGTCATGATAAGGCTTACTTATAGTTACATTCGCTACACTAGTGCTACTATTGAATTTATGTATATTACTTACTAGTGCTATACTTATACTTACTGATATGAATATATTACTTACTGATATGCTATAACTTACTGATATCATATAATTTTCATATAACTTACTGGTATCATATAACTTACAGATACGTCTTAATATAAGATCTTACATATTCTATTGCAAGAGTTACTAACGAAAATGAAAATATTACTTATGTCATAATAAGGCTTACTTATACTTACATTCGCTACACTAGTGCTACTATTGAATTTATGTATATTACTTACTAGTGCTATACTTATACTTGCTGATATGAATATATTACTTACTGATATGCTTTAACTTACTGATATCATATAATTTTCATATAACTTACTGATATCATATAACTTACTGATACGTCTAAAACATAAGATCTTACATATTCAAATGCAAGAGTTACTAACGAAAATGAAAATATTACTTATGTCATGTTTAAGGCTTACTTATACTTACATTTGCTACACTAGTGCAACTATTGAATTTATGTATATTACTTACTAGTGCTATACTTATACTTGCTGATATGAATATATTACTTACTGATATGATATAACTTACTGATATCATATAATTTTCATATAACTTACTGATATCATATAACTTACTGATACGACTAAAACATAAGATCTTACATATTCAAATGCAAGAGTTACTAACGAAAATGAAAATATTAC
Organism: Ottelia alismoides; assembly: GCA_037367405.1. Lineage (NCBI taxonomy): Eukaryota > Viridiplantae > Streptophyta > Magnoliopsida > Alismatales > Hydrocharitaceae > Ottelia > Ottelia alismoides. The sequence goes on along the minus strand of JAZKJV010000565.1, from coordinate 345,965 downwards.
TTATGTCATGTTTAAGGCTTACTTATACTTACATTTGCTACACTAGTGCAACTATTGAATTTATGTATATTACTTGTGTATGACATACCTTACTGACCCAAATAATTATAATATTTCTTAAATTTATTTATAGGTTTACAATTTAAATCGCATCGATTACGCTGGATATGATGCAATTTCTGAATCAGAGAGGGCAACCATTCATGAATTTCTGAAGGATCCTGTCGCCAAGTAAGGGGATATTTAATAAATATATTAGACCCATTTCATGATTTATTTATGATGATTTATTTGTAATGTTACAACTTAACTTACATTTCAGTATGGGAGCAACTTACCATGGTCCAGGAGACAACTTTTGCAATGGAATACACATTGAAGACCTACTTTATAATAAGATGGTGATAGATGTGATTTTGGACATGTTCATGGATGTGCTTTACAAATCGTATCAAGAAAGTGATGTGGAGTGCCCATTTATTTTTGCAAATACGGCTCAAATGGTAATAGTACTTACCTATTTTGTTTTTTATTTAAGTTATATTAACTAAATATTATTCATTTCAGCAATTGTTCCCAAAGACTGTAAAAGAAGCAACAGAAGAAGATTATGAGCCTCTAAATAATTTGTTCTCATGCACAAGAACGATGTTTGACAGTGTAAAAAAAGCCTTTTGTGTAATCCACACCTCCAATCATTGGCATCTTCTCGTGGCTGATTTTGATGAGAAGAAATTCATTTCATACAATTCACTTGCTGGGATGAAAAAACACCTCATGGATGTTAGAAAATGGGTAAAAAGATATTAATTTTTGTGATACATCCATTTTTTATATATTTTTTTACTAACATATTTCTTTAACAATACCCTTAGGTTGATTGGATGGCAGAATACTTCATCCTATTTACTGGAGAGCACCTTGAAAAGTGGCCAGTAGAGATAAAAAAAGGAATCCCAATGCAACGAAGTGATTCCATTGATTGTGGGGTTTATGTCATGAAGTATATGGAATTCATTTGCAAAGGAAAAGATCCAGTGTTCCAAAACGAAGATATCCCCAAGTTTCGTGCGGAGATAGCAGCTATACTACTTACAAGTGGTCAGAAGAAAGATTAACAGAAATTTGATATCTTAGACATGTATATATAGATGATGTAAATATGTACATGTACTGTTCAAAATTTAAATGTAGTATCTTTCTTTTGAACATGAAATTCTTTATGAATGAGAAAATTTTGATGGTTGTTGATTGTTGAAATTATTACAGATGATACATTCGTCTACTACCTGATACTTACAGATGCATTAAGTTATTGATACATACAATGCTAAATAAAAAAGATACTATTGCTTTAGACAATATTACTTGAGTATTGTATAAGCTAAGAACTTGCGGATTAATAGATATTATGCTATAGGTAACTAATGGTTACAAATGATACGTAATAATTTACTAATGATTTTTTGTATATTACTTGTGATATGTTAGTAACTTATAGTTAGATATGATACCAATATCGTAGTTATTGTCTTAGTTTCAGATATTTACGTTTTATAATTGTGAATGTTACAAATGTCTTCTACAAACTTACCGATAAAATCTTCTTATTTACTGATGTATTTGTCAAAGAAAATCCCCTTACTGTTGCATTCTTCACTGTTACTGATACATACCAAACTTACTAATACATGACAAAAGCATACTGATGCAAGCTTCATACTTACAATTAACTTACTAAACATGATTCATACTTACTTATGATGGACAAGTAGTACAAGCTTCATACTGATGCAAGCTTCATACTTACAATTAACTTACTTATACAAGCTTCATACTTACTGACGCATACGTCAAAGAAAACATGGGTAATATATACTGATTAATACAATTAACTTACTGCTTCATTCTTCAAATTTACTGATGCTTGTTCGAAACTTACCAAAATATGTTAGAGACATAACTTACTGATTCATTCACATAATATACTGAAACATGATTCATACTTACAAGACCATAGACAAGTACCAACTTACTTATATATAAAGCTTCATACTGATGCAAGCTTCATACTTACAATTAACTTACTTATACAAGCTTCATACTTACTGACGCATACGTCAAAGAAAATATGGGTAATATATACTGATTAATACAATTAACTTACTGGGTCATTCCACAAATTTGCTGATGCATGTTCGAAACTTACCAAAAGATGTTAGAGACATAACTTACTGATTCATTCACATAATATACTGATTCATACATACAAGACCATAGACAAGTACCAACTTACCAAAAGATGTTAGAGACATAACTTACCAAAAGATGTTAGAAACATGATTCATACATACAAGACCAAAGACAAGTACCAACTTACTTATATATACTGGAAAATTACAAATGGAAATTGAACAATAGAAAATAACTTACAACCAGATCATAAACACACAACTTCATACTCGATGAATAGTACACAATATAGAAAGAATACATAGAAGGGGAACATAAAAAAATTGAATTCTTCTATAAAGTGCAATGTGGTATGCGAAATATGCTTCAGTCTTCTCGATCCTTTGAATAACATATGACTTCAATACTCTCTATAATCAGCTGCATTGATCATGTAACCACCTGTGAAATGGAGAAAATATACATAGTGTGATCAGAACGTTAATATACTAAAATTACATTATAAACCATATGAATAATAATTTATCTTACCATCAGTCTTCTCATGTCCTTTGAATAACATCTGACTTCAAAACTTTCAAATATCAGCTCATTTATAATGTAACCAACTGTGTAATGGAACAAAAATATACATATTGTTAACAGAACTATAATAAACAAAAAGTATTATATAAACCATATGAACAAGAATATTTCTTACCATCATGCATTATATTAAGATTTTGAAGGGCAATTCCTTGAATCATGTCCTGCATTGAATTTGTGGCATAATTTGCATTGTCTACCCTTTGACGAATTCTCTTCACTAATTGATTTCAATCTATTAGTGCTGCCCTTTGGTCTACCACCTTTTCCAGACCCTTTTGGTTTTGCTACATTAGGATCTTTTACAACAAATACTGACTTATCACATTTTTCATTAACATCATGAACATCTTCGACATTTACATTGATCATTTTGCTCTTAATAGCCTTGACTCCTTCAGAAGCATCTATAAGGACCTTCTTAATGTAATCATATACTTCTTTGTTGCCATCAGCTTCGCTAATAAGTTCATTTGCCAATACTCTTAGATGACTATTATCATCTTGCACTGTTCTCCTCCTATAAAGTGGGTAGTAACCATTTCGCTTGATATCTTTCTTCCATCTTCTTAATAAAAGAGAGGGTTGAACGTCTAACGCATCAGTGTGTTTTAAAACACTAATAATGTGTCTGCAAGGAATACCCATTGATTCCATCTTCATACAATCACATTTGAATTTATTGTAACAAGCATGAAAAGTAACACTGTTGAAATCTTCAATCCTCCCAATAGGATATACTCTGAATTGTATAACATCATCAACAGAAGGAAATGGAATCACATTTAGTTCAATACCTTCCAAAAGCTCTGTCTTAACCATATAAAACACGGTCTTTGTGAAATGCTCAGAAAATTGTTTTTCAATGCTCCACTGCGTAGCTAATTTAGGAATTTTATTCTCATTTTCATTATCCAACCTATTAGCATGCTCTCTCATTCTTTCAACTGCGGTTTGAAATCTAGTCATGAACTCATATAAACTATTCAGCTGATTGACATGGTTAGTCAAGAATGAATTCATGCTCTCGCTCCTCTGTGTTGTATTCATCTCAGCAAAAAAATATCTTCTCATGTAAATAGGAACCCACTTTCTCCTAATACGATACATAACATTAATCCATCTATTTTTTTCTAAATTACATTCTGTAACTATTCTGTCCCACTCAGCTTCAAAATCTTGTTGACTTTTTGCGCCCCAAATAATCTTATTCAATGCAGGAATTGCTATATCAGCTTTCTTTGTTAAACCAATCATCTTCTTCATGTTAGCTGTAACGTGCCAACCACAATATCTATACTTGGTAGAGGGGAAGACTTCTCTTATAGCAGCATTAATGGATGGACACTGATCAGTAATAATTGTCTTGGGAACGACATTAACAGCCATCAGAAAATTCTTAAAAAGCCATACAAAAGACTCCTTTGTCTCATTCATTAAGAATGCGTTGCAAAAGAATACAGTCTGTTTGTGGTTGTTAACTCCACAAAAAGAAGCAAAAATTAGCTTATACTTGTTTGTATCGTATGTTGTATCAAAAGTAACAGCATCTCCAAACAATTTATAATCTTCCATGGAATAGGAGTCTATCCACATGCAATGAGTTAAACACAAATCCTCATCTTGCTTGCACACATAAAAAAATTCAGGTGTAACGCTTTTGCAATATTCAAGATGTTCCAACAACATGACAACATCATGACCTTCAATTTCTTTCTTCTGATCACACTTCAAATTGTATATGTCTCTGGCTATAGAACCAATGCGTTCGTCAGATCCACTTTGTTTGTCCAAAAAAGCAATTTGTTTGGCAGTAGGGATGTTCACTTGAGACATAGAAGCTAGTAGATTCTTTGTGGCCTTAGTTATTCTCCTATTCGGTCTCAAGTACTTTCTCTTACTTGGAGAAACAAGTTTATGGTTATGTTCCTCAACGAATGAGACCACATCCCACTGTTTAGATATCTGATTTAATTTAACACACATCTTTGCCTTACAACCACAACGGCTTATTCCACATCGTCTACCCTCGCTGTCTATTCCATCAAGATTAGCTTCAGCATCTACCACTGACAGGCTAGATGATATCTTCCTCTTTTTGGCATTTTGAACATACTGTCCTTCCTTCCAACAAACATATTTTTTAAAAGATAGATTCTTAACTTTGTTTTTTCGATCAAACAATATTTGGTGCTACTCCTCCTAATGTTAAAGCCAAGTTCAGTAGCATATTTCTCATAGAACATTTCACATTCCTTTAGGTTTGAGAAAGATAGACCCTCTCGAGGGATAATATCAGGATCAACGGCTGATATAGGGGAATCATCATCATTTAAATCTTCAACGCATTCATATTCATCATTGACTAAAAGAATAAACCATAAAAAGAGTATCAGTATGCATATTTAAAGCATCAGTATGCTTGCTGAAACTTACTTATTCTTCTGCAATTATTACTAATAAGTTTATTAATATTACATCATGATATTGCATACCTTACAAATACAATAGCTTACTGATACTTACTTCGTGATACCATATAACTTACTTATACATCTGAAACATGGGATTTTACTTATTCTTTTGCAAATATTACTATCGAATTTAAAAATATTACTTATGTCAAAGTAAAGCTTACTGATACTTACATGTGCTACACTGGTCCTTACTGATTCTTTTGCAACTATTACTATTGAATATAAACATATTACCTATAACAAAGTAGAGCTTAATGATACTTACATGTGCTACGCTGGTCCTTACTGATTCTTTTGCAACTATTACTATTGAATATAAAAATATTACTCGTGTCATAATAAATATTACTGATGTTTCCAATTGCTACGGTTTGATATTTCATATATTACTTGTTTATATTTGATAATGAAACGAATTTCAAAATTTCAATGATACAATGAACAACTTGACTATATCAGTATCAACAGCTGATATAGGGGAATCATCATCATTTAAATCTTCAACACATTCATATTCATCATTGACTAAAAGAATAAAACTTAAAAAGAGTATCAGTATGCATATTTAAAGCATCAGTATGCTTGCTGAAACTTACTTATTCTTCTGCAAATATTACTAATGAGTTTATTAATGTTACATCATGATATTGCATACCTTACAAATACAATAGCTTACTGATACTTACTTATTCTTTTGCATTTATTACTAATGATATTGATAATATTACTTCGTGATACCATATAACTTACTGATACATCTGAGACATGGGATTTTACTTATTCATTTGCAAATATTACTATCGAAATTAAAAATATTACTTATGTCAAAATAAAGCTTACTGATACTTACATGTGCTACACTGGTCCTTACTTATTCTTTTGCAACTATTACTATTGAATATAAAAATATTACTTATGTCAAAGTAAAGCTTACTGATACTTACATGTGCTTCACTTGTCCTTACTGATTCTTTTGCAACTATTACTATTGAATATAAAAATATTACTTATGTCTAAGTAAAGCTTACTGATACTTACATGTGCTTCACTGGTCCTTACTGATTCTTTTGCAACGAATACTATTGAATATAAAAATATTACTTGTGTCATAATAAATATTACTGATGTTTACCAATGCTACGGTTTGATCTTTCATATATTACTTGTTTATAACTGATAATGAAACGAATTTCAAAATTTCAATGATACAATGAACAACTTGAAAATAAAATTCATATAATTACGTAAAATATATAAATAATACCTAATCTTCCAGATTTCTTGTTGACATCAATCAGATCGAAAAGATTGCCCTCATCTTCTAATTCACATAAATATTCTTCACCTTCTGAACCATGGCCAAAGTAGTCTTCCATCGTTGAATCATACGTATCAAGATCAAAAACTAATCACGAATTATCCATACACGAACCTATTAAATAAATATTAGAAACGAATACATGTAACGAAAAACATATAAAAAATTAAAAATTGCAAATCAAAGTACCTTTGGTTGCAGATTACGAGTAAAGAATCGCTCGACGAACTCACGGATGACAAGAAGGGTTTTTTTCCTCGAACGAAAATGACGCGTGAAGAAATGAATCATTTGCTAATTAAGGAATGTGATTAAATTTCCTTTTTACAAAAATTGCGGTTACAATCGTGGTTCCTATAATCTAGGGATCTCATGATTTAATCGAGCGGTTAGAAATAAGTGCTCATTTTAACATAAATGGGCACAGTGCCCTCTGGATAAAAATCCTATATATATATATATATATATATAGGGAGCTGGGAGCCTAAGCCCAGGGTGTAGGAAACTATCTACACCCGACCTTTTATTTGCGTAATTTTTGAGTTTTTTTGAATGAAACCTTAGGAGGATTTTTCTTAATATATTGAGAGGATTATGTGTTTCAAGTTTCATGCAAAACAAACATTCCTAACACATTCATCTAGAAGGGGTCAATTTCAATAATTCTGAGACCGTTAAAATTTGATAGTCTTGATAAAGATGATAGGAGTCTCGAATTAAGTTGAATTTTGAATGACACCATGGTGGTACATGGTGATCCAATCCCCCCAAGATTTCATTTCAAAAAAATAAAAAATCTATGAAAAAATGAGTCGGGTGTAGGTAGTTACCTACACCCCTGCGTGTAGGCTCCCTTTTCTCATATATATATATATATATACATAGTATCCATTTTATGTATAAAATATCCTAAATGTGTATATTTTGGTTAATCTGTCACATTCTTTTATTTACTATTCGTATTCGACTGGTACTCATTTTATACTCGTATTCATCTTTCAAGGATACGGTAACACCTTTTTCACATCTGTTAATATTCATATTCACATTCGTATTTTAGAATTCGTAAAGATATGATTATACATATATTCGTATTCGTACTCGATCATTTTCTATCGAGATGCTTTTCGGGATAAATAGCTATTCTGCACGTTTATTCTGAACTATATATTTTTAAAACTGAAAACATGGACTGGATCAAAAAGTCTTGCCGAAAAGGTTGAATCGATTTGGATCATAGAATCTACTTGGTTAGGAAGGATGATGACACTATCATTCTTTAAAATCGATTAAACTGAGATGGCGAGGAAAAATAATTGAACCGACTGATCAAACCAAAATAGATGTAAAATACATAAAATCATTGTTTGTATCTTAAGGAAAACATTATCTTATTTTGCATATTTATCATCAAATGTTATGTTTATCGTATAAGTAGTAGTTAAACTAAATACTCTAATAGTTTACTAATATTTTAAATTTATTTTTTTTTACAAAAAAGTGATAGTGGAATAATTGATCAACAATCGCTAACATAGATAACCAAAAGTTATGGATTTAACTCCTACCAACGTATGAATAAATTTGAATTTGAATCGCTGATTCAATTTTGGTTGAACTTAATTAGCTCAAAGTTCAACTAATGAATTGAACAGATGGTTTGATGAAAATACAAAATCGAGTAAAGTTCAACTAAATCCAATTATTTATCCGACTGTAAATTAATCCTTAGTTAGTAACTTGATCGATTGAATGCCGTCTACCGACTTTTGCAAACTTGAATATAAAAAACTAATTTATATGCATGCTGAAAGAACCCATTTTCCTTTTTTGTTAAGGAGTGTTGATATTTTAGAATTAATCGAATTTTCAAATGGATTCCTTCGGTTATTCTCTAAATGTGTCCAATTAATCGATTTGAAGTACAAGTAGACCTTTTCACAAGTGGGAACCCATTATACCTTATACACGAAGATTTTCCGATTCAACTCTATGTTTCCTTGATATAAAAATTTTGAATTTCGGTCTCAACCTTCACGTTCGCAAGCTTAAAAAAATTGAACAAAATTCATAAAGAAGACAGAAAATGAAATAAACTGAAAGAAATAAAGGGAAGAAAACAATGTACATCATTTTTAATCCTCCAAGACTTAATGGGTTGCACATCAATCTTCACAATCACAAAGCTAATTATAGACATACAACATTACACAAATGCTCCTTACCCTTGCAAATATATATATACATGCCCTCAATTTATCGATATTTCAACCACACATGTATATATGTGGACATTTATTTTGATCATACTTCAATGATATGATGGTTGAACAATATACCTTGCATCCAAATATTAAGATTCAACCATCACAAATAAAAAAAATTCTATTTTTTTAAAAGAATACAATCCATAGGACACCCACAAGGCTAGATACAAAGAACATGATGATATTTATGTTTATTAAATATTAATAAAACACACCTGGGCATCAACATAAATGTCCCCCCAAAATATCCTAAAAACTTTTCTTCTTTCTTTATTGGTCACAAACCATAGGAAACCACTGTTGCATATATATGATGGCCTTCAAAACCCTCTCCCTCCATTTCCTCCAAATCAAATCCCTAATTCCCCAAAGCCCCCCACTCTCGATCCATCGAAGCTCCAAATTCTCCCGACAATCGAGGCTACAGGTCCGATTTCTACATCTTTTTTTCCTAACCTCACTCGGTTCGATCCGGAAGGATCGATTTTTCCGGTCAAAATCCACCACCCATTGCATGTAGTAGCTATCTCGATCCGGAAATCGATTTCGACTGCAATACGAGGCCAAAGATCGGATTTTTCCAGTCGAGATCGCCGTTGGACGATGGCGGCGCGGGAGTGGTGCAGCTGCACTGGCTGCTCCTGCTGCCCCCAGCCCTCGCTTTCGCGCGATCGCTCAGTGAAGCGGAAGCTCGAATTGACCGGAGCGGAGGAGGAAAGCCACGATTTTGATGGGAATTCGGAAGCTTTCCCACGCGTTGAGATGGAGGAGGAGTGTGTGGCACTGCGGGAGGCGTTGGAGAGCCAGCGGCAGACGATACAGGAGCTGTACACAGAGCTGGAGGAGGAGCGGGATGCTTCTTCAATCGCGGCGAACGAGACGATGTCTATGATCCTCCGCTTGCAACGGGAGAAGGCAGAACTGCAGATGGAGGCACGTCAATTCAAGTCATACGCGGAGGAGCGGATGGCACACGACCTGGAGGAGCTTAATGCGATTGAGGAGGCCTTCTGTCGGCGTGAGGATGAGATCAAGGAGCTCATGCATGAAATCGAGGCGTGTAAGAGTCGGCTCGTGGGTTTTGGAGTTGACCTGGAGACAGTTGTTGATGCTGCGGAAGAGAATTGTGGGGATGTGCTGGAATCAGAGTATCCTCCGCTGAGATGTAATGAGCCTGATGTTGACGAGGACGGCTCCAACACAGTTCGTGAGCAAGTGGAGCATATTGAGGAGCACATATACGAGATGGAGGGGAGCACCAAGGAGGTGCACATGGGGAATTCGCCTTGTAGGTCAGGATGTTCGCGGCAGCTTTCAATTGATAGTGATGATGGGTTTGAGGTACATGGGAAGCGGGTCGAGGAGTTCCCTGATACGGTGGACTGCCGATCTGATGGGGGTGGGGATGATACATGTGACAGGATTTATACAGTTGATGCGGTACATGGAGCTGGGTCAGGTCGGAGTATGAACTCTCCGAGGGGTTCGACAGCGATGAGAGGCATGAATGCGGAGGAGGCTGATGATATAAAGAAGTTGTACACGCGTCTGCAGGCACTTGAAGCGGATAGGGAGTCCTTGAAGCAGACCATCATTTCGATGCGCACGGACTCGACACAGCTGGAATTGTTGAAAGCTATTGCTCAGAATTTGTCCAAGGGTGTTCCTCAGTCAACTTCAGATGAGGATCAGGGTCCTGAAAAGCAGCCAGCTTTTATCGATACCTTCGACTTCGCTTCTTTGTTTAAGGTAATTTTCAGTGCCTCCTTTTGTGTTCTCCCTAGTTTATATAGGATTAGGCAGTTGTTATTAATTTTTGATCAATTTATAACATTCTATCAGTAACTGATTTTGAAATGACTACTAAATTGCAAGCGGTCATTTCTTGGCTTTTTAAAAAAGTGAAAAAAATCCAGTCCTTAGAAATTGGAAACTGTTTGCATATAATAAGTTTAGGTGATAAGTCTTACTGCCAGGAATGCACGTTTTGAAAGGAAACTTTGTATCTTTGTACATGTTATTATATTATTAAGGTTATTCGTAGACCTCTCATATGTGATGTCACATTAGATTAGTTTAATGAATGTGGTCTGTGCTTAAGGATTGCTACCCTGATGATATAATTGTGTTAAGATATTTCTGAGAAAATGTATAGAAGTGTGCAACCGATGAATTGAGACAAGGAATGCAAATGGACCGAAATAGAAATAGATAATATAGGTGTTATCATATTCTTATCCATTTAAAAATATGGATACAGTTGTGGGTACATATTTTGAGAGATATGAAAATGTTTTTAATATACAATTATGGATATGTATGGTCTGTGTGCCTATTACCCAAAAGACCAGGGTTCAAATCCCCCCTTGTGGGGCCTGTGTAAGGTAGTCGACAACCATCGTAAAAAAATAGTTGAATCTTTCAACATGGATTTGAGCAAGAATCCACGTAGCCGACTCTACTTATAGTGGGAGAAGGCTTTGCCATTTTTTATACGATTATGGATACGGTTATGGGTACATATACCGCTTAAGATGGTTTGACCATTTGCAAAGGAGGTCGGCTTATGCATCAGTTAGAAGATGCGAGTTTTGGGATGTTGAATTGAACCAGCTAAGAGAGGGTGAGGAAGGCCCAAGATAGATTTTAGTTGGAATGAAACTATCCGAAGGGATCTTAGTTGTCAGATCTAAGCCCGAGAATGACCCAAGATAGATGTGAATGAGGGCAAAGAATCCATGTAGCCGACCCTACTTAATGTGGGAAAAGGCTTTGTTGTTTTGTATGCCCTCAAACACATATACCTCTATAAGAACAAGTATGGATAGAATGTCTTTGTGATAAGCTTAAATTTATATGAATCGGATCATCTAGGTATTAAATATGTATATTAAATGTATTTATTTCATAATGATTATATCACTTATAGTTAAAGTAGGTGTAATATGTTGTTATATCCCAAATAAATCTACAACTATAATCATATATTAAAACAAACATATGAAGATTTGATATATGTATATGTATTGGATGCAAAGACGGATGCCAAAATAGGTATAAAGCAGATATATGCAGATTGGAAATGGATAAATCTGTATCCCGTAACATCCATAATTGGTATATTCATATTTATAATTAAAAGAATGGATATTAAGTAATACTATTTATAGATAGTTCTAGTTAGTTATTTGAGTTGAAAATCGCAGTAGCGGAGCAATTAACGGACTTTCTTCCCCGTTGAAAGCAGGCAATGAAGTCTGTTTAGTGGAAAACATTGACCAATGTTGAATATTATTTTTTAGATTTAGTACACGTTGATCATTAAAGTGGGAAAAGGCTTTGTTGTTGTTGTTGTTAGTACTCATTGATTATTTTGCCATTTGTACATTTTTAACTCCAGGAGGATATCTAGGTTTTGTACAACCCACTCTTCAAATATAGGTTTGAAGTCTAAAGATCAGTGATCGTTGCAACTTACTGTCCCTTCTTCATCTACCATCTGAAAACAACTCCATGGCGATTGCACCTGATTGAATCTGGTCTAAGAAAACAGCTTCTTCAACCACATTTGACCTTTAGACGTGTCATTTTCACTATTTCCCTTACCTCCTATGATATACCACTCGTTTCCAACTCCTATTTTGTTAATTTGTCACTTAATCTTGCTATTGCTGTGCTCATTGCCCTCCATGAGAGGGTGTTTTATCTGCCTTTTGGTTTCTTTTTCCTGAATCGTTGTTTGTTTATACATACCTCTTAATCAAACTCATATTTTGTTAATGTGTAACTTAATCAAACTCCAATGCTGTTTCAGAAGAAAATTGCTACATCCTTAGCTAATAATTAAGTTGAAATTAAACTATTATAAGTTCAGTGATTTATACCACTTAATTTGGCCCACTGCAGCTTAATTCCAACGAACTGGCAGGGCCTCTTATTTCCCAAATAGGATCAGATCTCTGTCACTTTAGTTCCCAAATAAAGTCGGATCTCTGTTACTTTAGTTCCTAAATAAAGTCGGATCTCTGTTCTGTCGACCTATATATATCCTTCTGGGTGTATCTATGTATATCAGGGTTCTGGAAAACTAGGGGCCTCTTGCCTCATTTGTGACCTAATATCTGACCTACCAGTTAGATATTTTCAGACCTAAGGAGCAGTACGCAGACATACAATTGTGTTTGGCTGACATTTTTGGAAGCTTCTAGACTTCTAGTTGACTTGAAACTGAGAGGTCTGAGTTTATTTCCGGCCCACTCGTGCATTTGAGTGTATCCTTTCGCTTCCCTTCATGCGCCACAGACTGACGAGGCATTGCATACTGCCCTCACACTTTTTGCTCAAGGAGATTTTCTTAGCACTACTTTCTTAGCCTTCTTGGGTTTTGATGCATCATGGTTTGTTCTGACTGAGCTGTACTCGTTTATCCAAATAGTGCATTATGTGATGATGATATATGGAAGCTTTCCTGATATATTCACGTTTGATGGGGTAAAATAAAGTGGCTTAGGCATGAGTATGTCTTTTCATTCAAGTCAGGCAACCTGCCTTTTTTCTGTGATAAATTTGAGTTTGTATAAACTCTGGCTGCATCACATGTGAGGACCATGGAATTATGGATTGAGATACCAATGAGTTATTGCAGCAATTGAGATGACAACATTTGGCAGAAGTTCATAGAAGGTAGGGGGTGCTGTTCTTCAGTGTAAGGATCAACAGGAAAACTTTCTATAGCATTCTGAAGTTCAAATGGATTTGGACTTGGTGCACAATAAAAGCGGATGTAGACAAATTAGCAATATGATTTGTATTTTGCTCTTTATTAAGCTTTGCTTGCTCCTTTTAAATATAGATATTGACAACTATTGACAGTCGCACTTGTTTAGAAACAAAGCAATCGTAGTGAATGCAATAGGGGTTTCAGTGAGTTTAGAAAGGAAATGACTTGCAGGGAGCATGCGTTTATTTTGCTGGATGTAGGGAAAGCAACTGTGTTTATAATTTACTTTCGACCCAAGATTTGTGAATTTATTTATTTTATTAATGGAGACGGGAAACAGTTCTAGAAGAATTATTCTAATTGTTGTCTGTTTTTATTCCTTTACTGGTATGGGCTACGAGGGATGTTTTTTATTCCATCGTAGATGGTTTTGATCCCTTGTACTTGTGTCATTTTTTTGACCTTGGATAACAGAGGATCCATGAAAGTTATCTTGCATTGACTAGAATCATACTGTCTCCACAATGGTGCTGCATGTTTTGCATCTAGGGATGCAAACGGCCGGATACAGATACGGATATAGGTATTACCATATCCTTATCCATTTTTGAATACGAATACGGATGCGGATACGGATATTGACGGATATTAAAACTATCTTACCATATCCTTCAAAAACGGATACGGATGTAAAACGGATACTGATCGCATACGAGTAATGTTAGAAATACTCTATAGAAACAACTTAAATATATACGAATTGGATGGAAAACACATGATATAAATTTATTAAATGTGTTTGTATCATAAAAATTATACAAATATAGTAAAAGAAGGTATAGAATTATGCTTTATATGGTTATAAATAAGTTTAAGACTATTTACATGTGAAAACAGATATACGGATACGGATACGGATGTATACGGATATCAAAACGATATCCATATCCGTATCCATTTTAAAACGGATACAAATACGGATGTCAAAATCTGTATAAAACAGATACGGTGACGGATCGGATACGGATATATCCGTAACCGTTTGCATCCCTATTTGCACCTGTTGCCTAAGCTTCTCTCAAGGAGTTCCACAGCATTTGTTTGATTAAGGTCACGAAAGGGTTCCCCTCAGGCCATGAATTTCCCGATAGGGTCACCTGTATCAGATGTGCCATTTTTGTTGTGTTTGGACTAGATTTATGTTGCCTTTTTTCTTTCTGGAAATACCTCCAGGGATCCAGTTTGTGTTTTACAATTTCCATGGGTGATGACAATCTTCAGGGAAGTTGTGGCTTCTGATATTTGTGATTTAGTAGTAATATAAAAGGCAACATGAACTTATTATTAGAAAGTAGAGCATCTATTCCGCGAACTCATCCCATTGTAAACATCATCTACCCCGTCTTCTTGAAGTGATGGACAAATGGGTAAATAAGGCCGATTCTGAGTTATTTCATACTTGAACAAAGTATGATTCCGACTTATTTCTTTTTCCTGATCTCGCAACCAAACCACAGACTCTTTATTTATCCCTTAGTAAAGAAGGTATAAATACTCGATGCACTTTTGGTTAAAAGCTCAAAGTTGACCATTTAACCTCATTCAAGAAGAAAGTTGACGTGTATGGGGATAAAACTGTAGTTTGTTGTGCTCATGAGACCCATGGGATTTATTTCTGACAAATACAACTCCATATTTGCTTTTAGTTATACACTTCTATTTGACAGCGCTGCAGTTAATTTGGTTACACGCACCCTCTTTTTTGTACCGCAATGTTTAGTTTGTTTGTTACGACTATATGTTGTGTCTCCTGATGATTTTGAGCTGCACCTCTTGAGTTTTTCCACTCTTAAGAACTATATTCCTGTCTTTTTCACAGTGGATCCAGTCATTTCGTCTATGGAAAAGGAAAATGAGCCCCTGCAGGTACCTCTACACATTTTTTTGACCTTTTAATACATCTCAAAACTTCTTCGAACATTAAGAGCGTACCATCGATGTCTTAGGCCTGCACAAATTGCTGATTTCAGGTACTCGTTCGGGCTATCGAACAGCAATGCAGGTTTGTTGCTGCTTGTGAACCGGCCCTGGTCATCCCAGTTAGGGCAGTGGGGATGCCTGTCAAGAAGGTCGTGCTGAGGTCATCTAACATCCCAAAGCAGTCGCTTGACGTTTGTAAACCATCATTAAGAATGGTTTTGGGCTTGCGCTTGGGGCGTTCGCTGATTCGTTGATTTGAGTTTTTTTTACTGAAAGGGAAATTGTTTTCTGCATTCCCTGATTTGTATGTAATGTTATGCGGCTTGAATTGTTGGAATTTGTTCTTCAGTCAAGAAGATGTAGGTCTTGACATTGCAGTCCAGTGAGTTTGAGATGTATATAAGAGTCCTGCTCTACTGGCATACCACTTCTATATCATCGGAATTTTCGGTTATCGTCGACACGTATTGATTTATGCTACTCTTTTGCACTAACATAAAATTTGAACATGGAGATTAGTGGTAGTTACAGTCTTTTGGTTGCAGGTTTACTCCAGAGTAATCTGTCACAATTCGATCGAATTTTAGATAGTTTTACGGTCCATTTGACACATTACGAACAGGTAGGGGTATTTGCATCGCATGTGTAGTCGATTTCACATGGGTTAACATCTCTTCATCACATGTCACCCATGATATTGGCCGATCAACGATCCATGCGAATACATCCAATGAAAATCATCGATCTTATAGACTGCATCTGAGTCGTCCATTTTGTTCTCCTCTCTTGATTATATTTTATTCTCTCGCACGAGAGGTCTGTTCTTTGCTTAAAAACTCCCACCCATTCACTCGTTAATAAGAAGGCGGAACAAGGAGATAGAACAAAGAATAACATGGTTTATCTCTATTTATGTTTTTTTTGTGTTGGAGGGATAAATATGAAATGATATTATTTTTCTTTTTCTTTTATCGTGAAATGGTCAGAACGAACAAGGGATAAATAGTAGTTATTGTCGTAAGGAAGGTAAATAACTATTCTACAATTATGATTAAGGGGAATAACTATATCAGGAATAAGAAAAAGAGTAATTTACTGGGAGGTCTCCAAACTTTCCATCGACATCAATACGATCCTTAAACTTACGAAAGTAACGATTTGAGTCCCAAGCTATTTAAAATAATGTTACTTTTAAAATAATTTGAGACTCAAATTATTATTTTTTTAAGTTTGAAACTGCATTGATATATGAAAATTATGAGTACATGAGAACTCTGCTGTAATAGGTTTGTTGTGCGCCACATGTCCGATGGCCATTCGGTGGCTGAGACGCGGGCCAAATCCCTCCTCCCTCCTCCTGAGTAGCTCAAGCTTGCGTGCACTCTGACGTCCGACGTCAGACCTCCTCGGCTCGTGTCGCACCGTCCTCCTACGCCACACCCTCCCCCACATCCCCTCATCCTCCTTGGTCCGTACCCTTCCTCGCATCGCCTCCTCGGCCCACGTCGCACCGTTGACGTCGCCTCCTCGACCCGCGCCGCACCATCCCCCATGTCATCTCCTCCTCCTCGGCCCACATCCTCCTGCGCGGCGTTTCCTCGGTCACGCCACCTTCTCCACCTCGGCCCGCACCCTCCCAGCCGTCGGATGACCATCGAACACGTGGCGCACATCAAACCCAGCAGAGTCTGCTGCAATTAGGGGTGTAAGAAAATTCTCAAGTTCTATATTCGCTCAGGTTCGGCTCGCTAAAAGTTCGATTCAGATTCGGTTCGGAAATAAACGAACCGAACCTGAACACAAGTTTAGGCTCGATTAAATAAACGAACCGAACCTAAAAATCATAGGTTCGCTCAGGTTCGATTCGTTAAAAGCTCGATAAACATACACACATACATATTTACAAATCCTTATCCGTAGAAGTGGACTTATTTTGAGATGAGTGGTTTTTATCTCAGTAAGTGAGTTTTGTCTAGAGATAACTAGCTATTTACGGGATAACTAGGTTTTATCTCGGTATAAACTATCCAAAAATAAATAGTCACATCGTGTTTACAACATCTATCATCTATGGTCTAGTACTTTTCCCTTCTTTATCTTCAACTCAATAGAACAAGTACAAACATTACTTATCGAATATCTCCGCATTATTATTATTCCTTATCCCCGTCTGAATTAGATATAAAATATATTATAATTATACTTTTTTCAAAGAGACGAATTCTTATTAATCTAAATTTTTCAAAAGATGAAGATGAGTTAGATAATGAAAAAAAAACTCAATGAATATTTATTCTAACTGTAAATACACATATATATTTCCATTTCTCTTCTTTTCACTCCCTCCTATTAGAGAATTCTTAAGTTCGATATTCACTTAGGTTCGATTCGTTTAAAAAGAGGTTCGATTCGAACTCGGTTCGAAAATAAACGAACCGAACCTGAACACAAGTTTAGACTCGATTAAATAAACGAACCGAACCTAAAAAATATAGGTCCGCTCAGGTGCGGTCCGTTTACACCCCTAGCTGCAATGCTCTTCCCCTCTCATCTCCAAATTTAATCCTCGCCCTTTTTTCATCCGTACACCTGAACAAACAAGCAAATCCTTTTCGTTACTAATCACGACCGTTACTAACACACACCTCTTCCTCATTAAGCCCCTAATGACCAAACCAGAGCGGGGCCCACCTTCCACGCAACCCCCGAATCTCTAGCCTTTTTTACCAAATATGACCGTTGGAGCGTACTTCCCACGCCAACTTCAAATTCCCGTCAGGTGTTTACACTCCAAAGCCTTCTTCTTCTCGTGTGGATTCGTTCTCCCTTTCTCTCTCTCCAATCTTCTCCCTCTCTATCTCTCTCTCTCTCTAGAACCTCCTCCGCCATGGCTACGACTCCGCAGGGAGCGACAGACGCCGTGGGCGACGCGGCATCGCCCGCGGCCAAGGCAGAGAAACCGCAGGAGCTCCACCCTTACGATTTCAACGCCTCCGGCCCCCGGAACCTCTCCTCCCCCAACTGGAGGGACCTCTTCAGTTCTTCATGGTCAGTAATAATCTGGTGATGCGATTTTTTTCTGTGATTATGCGGTTCCAGTTCTTGATTGGTGAACATATGAATTCTGAATTGTTTTGCTTAAAGAATAAAGACGGGATGTAATTAATCTTAAATTCTTAATACCGTAGCTTTTCAAGTATCGCACATAAGAACAGATCGTGCATATTGGATGATGTACTTAGAACTAGATTTATACCAATTATATCAGGTAAATGATCTGTCTAATTAGAAACGGTTTTCTGGGAAATTATGGGAAAAAATGGTTTGATCTCAGCTTCAATCCGTTTGCTGTTTTGATGTGTATTGAGTTTTTTTTGTGTTCTTTTAATCTGTTGTCTTATTTAATATAAGAATTATGGGTTATATACATTGATTACCCAGTTTACGTTAAAAAATATGCATACTTGGGAGTTATACGAAAATCTTTGATGGAGCATAACACCAAGGGCATTTGTGTAAAGGTTATTTAATTAGTAGGGGTATCACTGCAAGTATCTATAAATATGAGGTTGTAATGTAAATTTCAGAGTTCAACCTCCCAATGAGCATCAATTGCAAATAAATATAAAAATTGTAAATTATGATAAAAAGGAGATGCTTAAATATGAAAAAAAAGAAAGATAAAATGAATAATAAAGATTTAAATATGTAGGTAAAATTCCTAAATTATTTTGTATCATTATAAAAATAAATCATTAATTTTGTAGGGAGTGTGTGTATAAATTTGGTTAGTACAAGTGTATCAGCATACTATTCACGGCCTATAAGCACATTTTATATAAAAATACCGTAAAAAATACGGCGAGGTCGATTCCCATTTAATTACGGTATTTTTACATCATGGCCCCTGAACAATAATAAAATAGGTATAAGATTTTCATTTAATTACGTGCTTTTATTATACCATGCACATCAATGGCATGTGCGTTATAAAAAAAGTTTTTTTAAAACCTGGGCCCTTAAGATTCAGCAATTACAGTTAGCCCCTACTATTTTGCAGTAACAATTGTATCCCTAAAAATTTTTAGTTAGCCCCTACTATTTTGCAATAACAATTGTATCCCTAAAATTTTTTTAGTTAGCCCCTATTCTTACAAAAAAAACCATAATTTCACAGGGTTTAATTACACAGAGAATATCTAACTATAAATTTGATCCTAACATCCACAGGAGAGATCCCAACTACAAGCGGATGGTGATCGCGTGCTTCATCCAGGCCGTCTATCTCCTCGAGCTCGACCGGCAGGAGGGCAAGTCGGAGGAGACCGGCCTCGCCGCAAAGTGGTGGCGTCCGTTCAAGTACAGGCTCACCCAGCGGCTGATCGATGAGCGTGACGGGTCCGTGTATGGCGCGATCTTCGAGTGGGACCGCGCCGCGGCCCTATCGGACTTTGTGCTCATGCGACCGAGCGGCGCCCCCCGTGTGGTGCTGGCGCTGCGCGGCACGCTGCTGAAGAGCGCGACGATCCGGCGGGACCTCGAGGATGACATGAGGTTCCTGGCGTGGGAGAGCCTGAAGGGCTCGGTCAGATTCCACGGTGCACTCGCCGCCCTCAAGCAGGCGGTGGACAGGTTCGTTAAAGAAAGTTTGAAGTTTCGAGTTAGAGTTCGATTGGAAATACACACATCGATTTAAATGAATTATGATTAAGTTGAACTCATTAACGGTCAAACTAATTAAAGGTCCAAGTGATAAATGTGAAAAAGTCAGGAAGCACAAATGATATTCCAAAAAAGAAAGCGATATAAATGATATTGCATGGCTTCGTTTGGTTGCAAGGTTGGACAGGATTGGGTTGGCCCAAAAACATCCCAATCCTCCTCACAGTTTACTATTCACAGGGGTACCTCAACCCAACCCAACTTTGCCCAACCCTGCAACCAAACGAACCCAAAGGGATACCATGATAAAAACTCTTATTTTTCCATAATTTTTAATTTTGATTAGTTTCGTACTCAAGATGTACATTTTTCAATTTATTATTTGGCCGAATTAAATTTTACATTTATTTCATTTATTTATTGATAATTCAGTTTTTATTTGTAGAAAATAATAATATCTGAAATTTAATAAACTGTGTTCAGTCCCAGAATTTTCGTTTCAATTCTTCTAATATTTCATAATTTTTTATTTGGAGAAAATTATATTTTTCTTGGATTTTTGGAAATTATAAAAAGGTTGGTGAGTATTTTTCTTGGATAAAATGGGGCTGCCTCCTTGAGGATAGCTAACTTGGCTCCCCCGTGGAGTTTCGCCTGTTTTTTTTATTTTTTATTTTTGAAAATTTCTTTCGTGGATTTTCATCAATATATCTCTATATTATGTCATTCATATTTCGCGCGAAACAGAGACTCTTAAGGCCTCCATCCAGAAGAGTCGTTTTTAGCAATTCTGTTATCATTAAAAAATGACTGTCTGGATGAAGTCCGTAGGAGTCTCTGTTTCGCACGAAATTTGAATAGCATAATATAAGGATATAGTGATAAATATTCACGGAAGAATTTTAAAAAAAAAAGTGGACGAAATGACGTGGGAGAAGGATCAGCCCCATTGAACTCTATATATAAACACACGCATATATAATTACATTAATAAATTCAATTTCGTAACAAAAATATGTATACCCATTTTTAAGTACTTAACAATAAAATCTGGACCGTCCGATTAAAATGAGATGGTGAGATGATTCGGCGGTAGAGATCACGAGTTTGCAATTTGAATTACAGGTACGGTGGCGGGAACGTGTGCGTCAGCGGCCACTCCCTCGGCGCCGGCTTCGCGCTGCAAGTGGGCAAGGCGATGGCGAAGCAGGGCGTCTACGTCGAGTGCCACCTCTTCAACCCCCCGTCGGTCTCCCTCGCCATGACCCTCCGCTCCCTCGCCGACAAGGCCTCCTTCGCCTGGACCAAGATCCGCTCCGCCGCCACCCGCACCACCCCCGAGCCGCCTCCCGACGATGCCCGCACCGCACCCGCGACGAAGGCCGTGAGAGTGAACGCCGCCAAGAAGTGGGTGCCCCACCTCTACCTCAACAACAGCGACTACATATGCTGCCGGTACACCAACACTGGGGAGGGCGGGAAGGAGGAGGTGGCAGCGGCCGGGGCGGGCGCCGCGCCGGGGAAGGTGTTCGTGTCCAAGGGGCCGAAGAGGTTCCTCGAGGCGCACGGGCTGCAGCAGTGGTGGGCCGACGATATGGAGCTTCAGCTGGCGCTCTACAACAGTGAGCTCATCGACCGGCAGCTCCGGTCGCTCTACGCAGCCGCCGCCGGGACTGCGGTGGTGGCGACGCAGGGGAAGCTGGCCTAGATCGTAACTGAACATAGACATAAATAAAATCTATATAATCAACTATCTCTATCTCCATATTGCATTTTGTGGATTGCTGAACTAAGGTTTGGCTT
This sequence comes from Ottelia alismoides, assembly GCA_037367405.1. Taxonomy (NCBI): domain Eukaryota; kingdom Viridiplantae; phylum Streptophyta; class Magnoliopsida; order Alismatales; family Hydrocharitaceae; genus Ottelia; species Ottelia alismoides. The sequence continues at coordinate 323,960 of JAZKJV010000565.1, read as the reverse complement.
CCCGTTTCATAATATGATGATATCAATATTTCAACTCGTCGCTTTTAATAATAGCGTTCTTTCAGCAAAGGCACATCATATATTCTATCTTTTAGATTTCTAATATATGCCCCCAAAATAGCTCAAGTATACCCTCAAAAATATCTGACCAATGTTTTTGGCATATTTCATGACATTTTGGTTGACGACTTCGAGGAAGAGATCCTCCAATGTAACTCTAATTACAACGAGGTGCTATATTGGTTTTTATTTTTATTTGTTACGAGTTAAATCTCAAAATCCAACATTTGTATAGATTGAATCTTAGATCAGTTCTCTACATATTTTCTAAATTTTATCTTAATGGTCAAACATTCGGTTAAGGTCTAAGCAACTTAACTTTTATTTAAAAAAGACCCGATCTTTAAACCGTTATGATAAAATAGCAAATAAGCTCGGATTTAAATGAAATTTGGAAAATATGTATATCATTGATCTAAGATTCAATTTATAAGGGTGGATTTTCATATTTAAATCACAAAAAATAAAATAAAAACCATTACAACACCTCTATTGGAACTATATATGGGAGGATCTTTTCCCCGACTTCAAACGATCGTATATATAGCAAAAGTGATGTGCTCTTCTTCTTTGAAATCGATTACAAAAATTCAAACTCATAAATTGGTTAATATTCTATATATTATCTCTAAAATTCGCTCGAATACGATGCCATTTGATACTTTATATAAGTTGGATACATTACGCGTAAGGTAATATTTAGATTTATTTTCAATTGTCCTAACCTTATATCTAATTGATATCGGAAATTCCACTCAAAAGTGAGCATAGTTATATCAAAAAGTTTCGTAGAAATTTATCTAAAATCACACAAATACAAACTCCCGCCAAAATGATACATAAGTGCATAAAAAAGGAGTATATGAAGAAAACAAAATCGAACCTTAACATAACATTGTACTTGTTTATGTAAACGAACCGAACCTTGAAATGTTAAGTTCACTCAAGTTCGGTTCGTTAATAGTTCGATATAAATAAATAAATAAGATTTGAGAATTGGGAGCTCATATAAAGCTCACAAGTCACAATCCTTATATATTAATTTATGTTCAATTCTAAAAAAAGAAGGGACCTAATATGATTTTCCCCTAAATTTCTTCAAAAATTATTTGAGATGAAACGCAGACTAACATTCCTACAACACACTCCTCTTTCCTCTCCTCTACACACTCCCGACGTCGCACGCCTCCCCACCAGCAGACTCTCCTCCTCCTAGGGCATCTGCTACTCTCGCTCGGGCACACCTACCCAACAACCAGTCACGTCGCGCCTCCTCTCCTCCACCCAAGCGGCTTGTTGCAGCCCCTTCTCCTCCTCCAAGCGGTTGTCACACCTTGTATCTCCTATCATCGATTGTTGCTCCCCCGCATCTCCTCCTAAAAGCCGCCACAACTCCTCCTCCTCCTCCAAGCGGTCGTTGCACCTCACATCTCCTCTCAGCAGCTGTCACTCCCCCTCATCTCCTCCCAGCGGTCGCCACACCCCGCATCTCCTCCCAACGATTGCCGCTCCTCCGCACTCCCCCTCTCCTCCCCCCAGCGATCAACCACTCCCCTTCTCCTTTCCACTAGCGGCTAGCCGCTCCCCCACATCTCCTCCCAGCGGCTACCACACCCCGTATCTCCTCCTACCAGTGGCTAGCAACTCGTTGCTCATCCTCTCCTCCTTGTAGGCAACAACAACCCGCAACGACATGATGAGTTCTCAAGGTTTGCATTGAATTGTGGATATGATATTTTTTTCCATTGCTACTTATTATAGTTAAATTCGTAAGACAGAACTGCAAATTAGTTATTTTTTCTTAATGATTTGTGGATATCTTATTCAAAGTGTAAGCTTTAGTTGCATTAAATTGTGGATGTCCCATTACTTGTTAAGAATTAGTATCTTATTTAAGAGGATTAGTATCTTAAAATACATATTTTTTATTATGTGGTATGTGAAATATTACTTGTTAAGAATTATTAAATTTTGAACCATTGGTGATTTTATTGTAGATACGCCATCCTTCCAACAATTCATTGATTAGATAGTGTGAGCGAATGGAGTAGATGGCGGCGAAAATACTAATCTTGTTGATGAAATTGAAGATGATGCGGTCGAAGTTAGTGATACCGAGGATCTTTTAGGAGAAAATGGGAAAAATATCTAGAAGAAAGACGTCAATTGTATGGTCTTTTTTTGAAGATGTTAGTGTTGAACTTACTAATCAAGTGCTGATTAAAAATAAATGTAAGTGTTGTGGTGAGGTTTGGTTAAACTCAAGAGTGGGACAACGAGTCACATGAAGAAACATTTGCTTAATGTGTGTCCATATTACTAAAGTTGTGATAAAAATATAAGCAGTCCACCATTTCTTTTAATTCAACAGAGAAGGGTGAGATGCTAGGTTATTCTGTGAGTGCACCATATGATCCAAAGAAAGTTAGAGATTCCATTGCAAGGATGATAGTGATGCACGAAGGTCCTTTTAAGTTGGTTGAGCATTCTGGGTTTAACACGTTTGCAAAAATTTTGAATACTAAATTTGAAAAGATGTTTAGAAACAACATTAAAAAATGAATGCATCAAATTTTATGAAACCGAGAAAGAAAAATTGAAGACAACTTTCTAGGTTTGGCTACACTTGAGTTGGCTATACTTGAGTGGTTTCAAAGTTTATGAATCCGAGATTGGTTACACTTGAGTTGGCTACAGTTGAGATTGGCTATAGTTGAGTTGGTTACATTTGAGTTTGGTTACAACTGAGTTGATTGCAGTTGAGCTTGATACAGAAATCATTAACTGTCGTCAATAATTATTCATTGACATTTAATGAAATCTTAAAACTACTACTACATATGTCAGGAAAAACTAGTGGACGTGTTTGAAACCTAGTTAGGATGCATTGTACTCCATCGCATGCCTACGGAGGCACCCAAACCCTAATGTATTATTCACGCCTTACATAGTATGAGGTCGCACTTAGACCAAGGCCACAAACTATCCATTAAACTTGAGAAAATAAACAAAAATAAAGATCAGATCATAGACTCATCATCCTCAATAACAAGTTCCATTAACATGATCTCTAAGTAAAAAAAAGATAATAATCTACATGTGGGACACTAAAATAAATATGAAAATATTATACATGGAATGTTATGAGATGATGGATGATTTGGAGATGCACATGCATAACACCTTGAAAACCACTTTTATGCGAGTAGCTTGTTAAATTTAAATTCCATTACCTTTCTATTTGCTTTCTTTTGAAACCACAGAATCACCTCTTATTTTTAATGTTGTATTGTATTCAGCAATTGTTGACATTCTTTTATCCCTTACATGTATAGCAGGAAAAACGCTTGTATCGCAGTAAACTGATAGTTGGGCACTAAATTTCACATTTTTGCTTACGATACGCATGTTTAGATTTTGTTCAAGATAATGTAAACGTCTTCTTTCTCTTCTATATTTTGGGATATATGTACATATTGTGGTTTCTTTGTTTATATGTAATTGTATACGGAAATTAATTAAATGTGAATGGGTGACACTTAACTGGGAATGTCATTTCGAATCACGAAAAAATTTCTCTAAATTTCGACAACCAAATTTGATCGATATTGAAAATAGTATTGTGAGTGTTGTGTAAACGGGTAAACCGAATCCGCACGTGGGAGTTCACATTTTTAGTCTTATCGAGTCGAGCCGAACCCGAACCTATATACCTAATAAACGAACTGAACTAGTCTCAGGTAGGTTCGCTCAGGTTCGGTTCGTCTCAGGTTCGGTTCGTTTACACCCCTAGGCGAGAGAACATTCGGTTACAATTGCGAGTCTTTGAGGAGCTTTATCGGCGTGAATTTCTTCATACTAGTCTTCGAGGATGCGAGAAGGATCAGGATGTTGGAGTTAGGATACTTCTCGATTGCGACAAGAATCATCCGAAAGGAACGAAAAAGCCATGGACAATCAATTTATCTTCATACAAGCCAATGGCGAGATGTTACAAGTAAATCCCTTAGCGACAAGACGAGCATCATAACATTCAACATCACCCTTTATTTCATTCTTGATTTAAATCGTTCGTACAACTTCGGGTAATAGCGTAAGGTCTTAAACACCAATGATTCTCATTGGAACCCTGTGGAATGATCGGATGGTAGAAGCAGTGGACTCTCACTCAAGTGATCAGGGTTCCAATCCCCACAACCCCACCTTTTCCCCTTAACTAGTAAAAAATGATTCTCATTGACTTAATCTCATCGATGAGTATATCAACCCACTTTTCAGAGATTAAATCCTATATCAATTGGACAATCTTTTGTTAATTCAATACCACGTATTCTTCAGAAAAATATAATATGATCATCATAAATCCTCTCTTTTCGAGTTTTCTTTTTTCAATTTGGTTCAGATCTTCATGTTGTTATTCAAATATTAATTAACAAGTGTACAGATAACATAAGTTCCAAAACAACGACAATAAAAATAACTTCATGTTGTAAATGCAAATTCTAATCATTTAAGAGGAATACTATAAGTGATTCTTCATTTGAAGAAGAAACATGATCGATTTCATCCTCCTCAAAAACAATGGATTCAACCACATATTATTATTATTGGATTTTACATAATATCTATAGTTTTAATATCATTGTTTTAGTGTTACAACTAGAAATTAAAAGACACTAGGGTGTATACCCACGCTTCGCGGCGGGGTAAAATAAAATGTATGAATGTGATTTAAAGCAGATAAATGATGGTTATGTTTTTACTAACACAATAAAGTAGTTGCTCAAAAATGGAATTTAATATTCATTGTAATAAAGGAAAGGAAGACAACTTGAATATGTCGAAGTAGAGCTTTAAACGTTGATATCTGATGAAGTGAAATTACTGGTTACCTGAGAAATGAATAAATTTAGATATCAGTAATTTATAAATTAATATTTTTGATTCTTAATTGTAAGTATATAATAAAAGGAAGCTTATATTTTATTTCATTAGGAATTTGTCGAGGGGAAATATGGTTTCTATATATCATTAGATCTACTTTCAGACGCGCATGATTCAGATCATAGTCCACCTCTGAAATATGTGGAGTGATTTTTTTTAGATGAACTGACAATTACGTGAAAGCTATATATAAGAAAAGAAATTAGAGTTGTATGAGAGATATAACTTTGACAAATGTAATTGACCTCGAGAATGTCTAAACACTACAGGCGGGTGGGTCTAAGGGGACGGTCAAAGGCCGTCCTCTTTGTAGTTAAAACCGTCCCCTCTGATCAGAGGGGACGGTTTATAAACCGTCCACTCTGATCAGAGGGGACGATTTACAAACCGTCCCTTCTGATACCGTCTCATTTGATTAAATGGGACACTTCTGACAACCGTCTCATTTAATAAACCATTGGAGACGGTTATAACCGTCCCTTACACGATTACTAGTAGGGACGGTTACAACCGTCCCTACTAGTAATCGTGTAAGGGATGGTTATAACCGTCCTTAATGGTCAACAACATTTTGAGACGGCCACAGAAAATCTTTGGGGACGGTTAAAACCGTCTCCTACGTTAGGGTTTAGGGACGGTTGTGACCGTCCCTTCTACAATGCAGGTCTTTTGCGATGCCAACAGAAGCCTGGAAGAGTCTATAGCGATGCCAACAGAAGAGTATTAGGGACGGTTGTAACCGTCTCCTCTACTATAACGTCTATAGCGACGCCAACAGAAGCGTATAAGGGACGATTAAAACCGTCCCATCTGCGCTTTGTTAGCGATGCCAACAGAAGCGTATAGGGGACGGTTATAACTGTCCCCAATAGTCTCCCGTGAATAGTTTGGGCAGGCGGGACGTTTCTGTAGCTTTATAAGGGACGGTTACAACCGTCCCCAATACACCCTGATAGGAAAAAAAATTCCTAAATCCATGGTGTCTTCCCTACTCCCTCTGCAAAACCAATAAACACAACATTGAAGAACCAAACAACACAACATTCAAGAACCAAACAACTCAACATTCAAGATCATAAACTCAACATTCAATATCATAATAAAACAGAACATAGTTATGAAGAAATGTTATGAAGTCTACATAATGTTACGCATTAATAAAAAGCATTACAATAAAAAGATCAAAAATAAACTAAGATGTGTTACATCGATGCTATCTACTCAGATGTGCCACTCCCGTCACTCTCATCGCTCTCCTCATCACTCTCCTCATGGTCGTCGAGTTGTGCAGGTTGTACAGGGGGGTGGCTTGGTTTTGAAGACGGCTTATTAAGGACATGACATTCGTCACGTCCACACGCATCTTGGCCATCTCTGCATCTTGTGCAGTTATCTTTGCCTTTACTTCACGCAGCTCCCTCTCTATCTCTCTTTCACTCTGGCTTCCTTATGAGAAAGACTGGGACCCACCTGCACCACCCATTCCGTACCAAGTACGGATCGTTTCGCCACGTCCTCTGCAACGGATGCGTCCACTGTGTTATGGACCAGTGGTTTGACGGAAGGCATCATCGGCCGATAACGGGGGAGTGCTCGTCCCCGTGCTATCCAGCGAGGAGGTGGTAGAGAGCCTAATCATTTCTTCTTGCATTTAAAAAAATATAAAATAATTTCAATATATTACCATAAGTAAATCTATAAGTAAAAATGCATTTATACTTACATGAATTGGTGTGTAGGCGTCATCAACCCACTTTACTTCTCCTCCTAAGTCTCGACTCTTTGACCCAGCAAAAACCTTTATACATGTCATTTCTCCTTCATTATCCCTCAACATAAAAAATAAAAAAAACTTCTTAAAATGAATTTTAGACTCAAACTTAATCGTTCTAAACATTTTTTAAATACTTACAAAGTCATCATTCAGTTGGTTGGTTTTCTTCCTTCCCATATTATGCGTGGACCTAAACCCTTTAGAACGATTCTCCGTATTTTTGAAAGAAATCGACTGAAATTTAGGAAAGTCAGTATAAACATAAAAAAAATAATTAATAAAATATATATATACCGTGAAATTCTCACTGGACCAAAAAATAATCAGCTCCCTCCATTGCTCTGGTGTAACACCAGGTGGGACATTCTGCACAAGTTGCTCATATGGAATCTGGGGTTGAAGTAGTAAAAATGGAGAAATAAATATCATCAATATTTAAATCTTTTGATATTAAAATATAATAAAAATTTTACCTTAACCTTTATGTGCCCCTTGTATCGACGCAATAACTCAGCGGCATGGGAGAGAATCTTAGAGTCGACATGGGTATTTCGTTCCCATGTAAATACAGCCTTATACAACAAATATAATAACGATTAGCTCAATAAAATTAAAAAAAATGTTTTTAGATTTTATAATACCTCCAAATCAGAAAGTGTGGCAGCCTTGACAACATAAGGAAGCTGTTGGAAGTCGTGGGTAGTGATGGGGACGTGCGCACGGACAACCTGGCGAAGGTAGCTCTGAAACTCCGTGGAGTTCTCTCCTACCGCATCTCCGCCAACAATGCGTACATGTAACATCTGCCCGGATGCAAGACGGTCCAAGAATCTACACTGAGACGATCCACGCCGTCTCTGTGTACCTCCATTACTTGCATTAGAATAACCTCCATGTGGTTGCTGAGGAGGTTCAGAAACCTCCCGAATACGTCTAGGTGTAGGAGCCATACCTGTAATTCAAAAGGGGTTATTTTAAACAAAACATTTACATATATTCGAATAAATTCAGCTATTTAAAGAGAAATAAAAAATATCTAAAAAAAATCATTACCTCATATTACTTGTGCCAATGTCGTTGTCTAATACTTCATTAGTAAATTCAGTTGAGTTAGTTTGATATGCAACGTTATTGTCTACGTAATCTTCCTCTTCGTTAACATCGAAGAAATCCCTCGGGGTTATTCTAATGGGTATAATCCATCTACTAGCTGAGTTATCTGGAACATAGAAGACCTATTCTACCTGACTAGCAAGCGTATACGGCTCATTAGTCTGCAACCGACCTATTTGCTTCAAAGTGAGGACTCCATTTCTATCCTTCTTGTAACCTATCCAACACGACCCACATCGAACTAGATGCAATGAAATAGAACATACCTTGCATCATGTGTAAAACTGATTTCTAATATATCAATAATCCCACCATAGTATCCGTCAATTTCAGTACTAAGATCGGCCTTCACTATTACTCCAGAAAGCTATGATGTTTTATTTTCATCAATTAACTTTTTCTGAAATCTGAATCCATTCACGATGTAGCCGGAATGCAATACTACTAATGAGTAAGGACTCTTATGAATTATATCGAGATTTGTGTTCCACCGTTCATCTTTAGTAACTTTTAATAGTTCAATATTATCCCCGAACCATTTAAGAAAGTCTGACTTGCTACTGGTTGTTGACTGAAACTCTTTAAAAAAAGAATCAACCTCGTCTATTTGCATCACTATATAATAATGAATAAGGTCTCTTTCATCGTCTGAAATACTACGACGAGTACTCTTTAGGATAGCTCATCCATTTTGTTGAAAACTCCAAAGTTTGTTTGGATCTTCTGTCCACAATTCACCATCGTTATTTCGTTCAAAACGATCGAATCTAATACTCTTTCCATCATCCATATACATGTCACAAAATATGATACATTCTTCACATAAATATCCTTCGGCAATGCAACCTTCAGGTGCCTCTTTGTTAAACACCACATTCTTTAATTTTCGTAAGTATCTTTCAATTAGATACATTCATCGATACTGTACAGGACCACATATTCGAGCTTCGCTAGCAAGATGATTAATAAGATGTACCATTATATCGAGAAATGTAGGTGGAAAGAGCTGGTCCAGCTTACATAAAGTGATAACAATATCTGAATCTAGTCTAAATAATAATTCAGGATCTAAAGTTTTCGAACACAAGATTTTAAAAAACTGATTGAGTTCAATTAGTGGCTGCAAGACATCAAGATGTACAACTCCTCTAATCGCCAACGGGAAATGAACTTGCATCAATATAAGACAATCGTGACTTTTTAATGCCGATATCTTTCTTTCAGACAAATGTCTATTTCAGATGAGAATCCATCAGATACTCTAATTGATTTAATAAAATTAAGTATCTTATCTTTGTCAGCACTGGATAAAGTATACACTGTTTCGAGAATTATAATTCTAGAATTCTCTGACTCTATCGGATGTAGTTCGGGTCGGATACCCAATTGTATAGATCATGTCTAGCTCGCAAATTGTCCTTCGCAGTACTAGAATATTTAAAATTTCCAAAATATTTTCCATAACATTCTTCTCTATATGCATCACGTCCAAGTTATGATGTACATGTAAAGTATGCCAATAGGGAAGCTCCTGAAAGAATATACTCTGTTTTAGCCATCCACCGGATGCCTTCTCTTAAATAATTGACATAGAGAGTGGTTGCCCAAATTTTGTTGTTCTATCCACGATGCGCTTCCTGATCGGCGAGTCAAACTTAACCGGCGTCCAAATGACTGTCCATCAAACTTGTAATTGTTTTCGCTTCTTAACCATCTATGACTTACGGGTAAGAAACGAGGATGTCCTAAATAACAATGCTTCATACTCGTACTTAGCTATGTCGAATGTGTTTTATCCATACAAATCGGATATGCGAGTTTGCTCTTCGTACTCCATCCCGATAAATTGGCATACGCGGGAAAGTCATTAATTGTCCACAATAAAGAAGCACGCATTATAAAGAACTCTTTCTTTGTCGCATCCTACGTACTCACTCCAGAATTCCACAGAATCTTTAGTTCATCAATCAGCGGTTGCATATATGTATCTATCGCATTACCTGGTCCCTTTGGACCAGGTATCAATAACGTCATCATCATAAAAGAAGATACCATTGACATCCATGGTGGCAAATTATATGTAACAATTATCACAAGCCAAATAGAGTAACTCGTACTCATATTTCCGAATGGATTAAAACCGTCGGAAGCAAGACCTAAACATGCGTTTCTTACTTCTTCAGATAATGATGGATACATTTCATCGAATTTCCTCCACTCTTCTGAAACAGACGGATGTCGTATAACACCAGTTACATATTTATTTCTGATATTACTGTGCTATATCATCATTTTAGATGTTCTTTCATATGAATATAATCGTTCTAATGGGGGAATTAAAGGAAAGAATCGTAAAATCTTCTCCGATTTTTTCCTTTTCGAATCATGGCCCAAATTCTTGTATCTGCTATTTTTGCAGTCAGGACATTTATCTAAGTTTGAGTAATCCATCCAATATAAAATGCAGTCGTTCGGACATGCATCAATTTTCTCGTAGTTTAATCCAAGTGCCTGAAATCTTGATTTAGCGTCCTTCCAATCCTTTGGAAAATTTTCTGGATTATTTAATAAGATCCTAATCAACTGTAAGACATCTGTCAATGTAACCGTTGTACACCGATTCTTCACTTTTATGTTAAACATTTCCAAAAGAAAACGCAATCGAGACATTTTGACTCCGTCACATAATGACTTCTCTGCATCTTGTATTTTTTCAAGTAAGGAATCCAGAGTTGAATCCATCAGTTCATCAGTGTCATGTCCTCGAATGTTATCTATCAACTCAAACATAGCATCACGGTCATGTATTTCAGAGACATCTCTTTCATTATCAACTTGATCATTATTATATTCGTCCAAAATAACTCCTTCACCATGATATGTCCAATTTGTATAATGGAGCTAAAAACCATTTAATATCAAATGTTCGTAAACCATGGTTCGATTTTGTGTCAAAATATTCTTGCATCTTATGCACGGACAATGTATCTTATCTCCTTCACCTCGTACAATATGATAGAGTGACTCATATCGAAATGCTCAATCCAAGAATCCGATAACCCCTTTGTTATATGTCCGATAATCATCGAATCTTTTATTCATCAAACTTTTGTCCATTGCCTATAGGTAACATCCAAAGTTAACTACAGTAAAGTTTAATATTGTATGGTAAGTTGTATTTTTTTTAATCATCTAAACTAAACTAATAACCATTTAACTTTTATGTTTCTAATCTAACTATGTTTTAAAACAAGACTTATAAGCATTTAACTAAATTAATAAGCATTTATTACTAAAAGCAGTTAAGCATAATCAAGATTATCCACTATTTTTTAATCTACTATCTTAAGCATTTGACTAAACTAATAAGCATATTAATAAAATATGCAATCATAAGCATGATTAATATATAAAAAACAATAACAAAACTTACAACCAAGTAATGCGGCGGGCAAGGCGGTGGGCGGGCGGCGGGCAAGGCGGCGGACAAGGCGGTGGGCGGGCGGGCACGAGTTGAGGACGAGGAGGGCAGAGGACAATGCGACGGGCGGAGGCGGCGGCGAGAGGGAGGAGGAGGAGGGAGGAGGCGGCGAGAGGGAGGAGGAGGAGGAGGGCGGCGGCGGCGAGAGGGAGGAGAAGGAGGAGGAGGGCGACGGTGATGAGAGGGAGGAGGAGGAAGAGGAGGGCGGCGGCGAGAGGGAGGATGAGGAGGCGGCGAGAGGGAGGAGGAGGAGGAGGGCGGCGGCGGCGAGAGGGAGGAGGAGGAGGAGGGCGGCGGCGAGAGCGAGGAGGAGGCGGCGACGAGGAGTTGAGGGCGAGAGGAGGCACGAGTCGAGTGAAGAATAAGGAATGGAGTCGCCGGAGGTGTATATGACCATCGGGGACGGTTAAACAACCTTCCCCTATACGAATGATCGGGGACGGTTATAAGTGAACCGTCCCCTTTGAGTGCAGATATTTCGCCGATTACAAGGGCAGAGGGGACGGTTTGGCAACTGTCCCCTATAACCTACTATAGGGGACGGTTGTAACCGTCCCCTATAGTTTCGTATAAGCGACGGGCACAGTGGAGTAACGGGGACGGTTATAGCCGTCCCATAAAGTGCTCGGGTAGACAAAAAACCAAGCTGGGGCTAGCCTAGTTAGGGACGGTTATAAAGCCGTCCCTAAAGGTCAATTAATGGCGACGGTCGGTAGTAACCGTCGCTATTACATTACAGAGGGGACGATCCGCTACTGACCGTCCCCGATACTGTTATTGGGGACGGTTGCTCCTTGACCGTCCCCAATAAGCGTCCCCAAAGGACGTCCAGTTTGTAGTGAAATCAATATAAGTTTTGGACAAAATAGTGGAGCATAATACATGATCACCTACCATTAAATGTAAACATGTAAATAAAAGAATGTATTTGTAATAAGAATGAGTAATATAAGGGGGTATGAGGTAAATATACCACAGTAGTATTTAACAGTTGATCCTATAAAAAACGACAAAAAACTTTGTTTCTATTTTTTCTGAAGATATCCTTGAGAAAGATTTCAGTCGTTTTACCCCATAACATAATGGGCAGTTATTTGCCACTAATTATACGAATTCAGAAAAAATATAAGTAATAGTTAATAGTTTATAGGCAAAAAATTTAAATGAAGGTTTTCATATCTTGAATTATTATCATTACTTAACGAAACCTTGTATTTTGTGTCTCTATGTTTTTTTGCTGGGGCACCTTCTTCGAAGTAGTTATCATGATGACATTTTTCTGTTTTAACATAACTGACAACATTTAAAAGAAAAGTATGTCAGTATATACGTAGAAATGCATATATTGTGTATAATTTTATTCTAAAGTTATACATATCAATGACATATGTGCTGGTAAAGACAGGTGGTGTTATGTCATCAAGTTCACGAAGAAAATTTTGTAACGTGTAATATTAGTATTGACTTCTATGTGATGAATAATATAGATTGCGTCAATAAATTTGACAATTAATTTATTGGGTACAACACTGAATGCTGGCTTATTTGAAGAAACCATACAATCTATGATGGTATATATCTCACCTTCATGCAAATTGTGAATGAAAAAATACCAGTGTTTAGTTATATTAGACCTTCGATTGCACTTCCCTACATAAAACAAAAGGATTTACGTATAAGAAATTGAGTTTTGTGAATTATAATATATTGAATAAATCAGTTCATGGAAAAATAAAGGAAATTAGCTAATTCATCTAATGCATTTGAAAGTGAACGTTTATATCTTCGTCAACAACAATGAATCCAGCGGATGTAGGATCATTTATAGAATGTAGATCCGATGTGTTCCATAGATGAATGATTCTGACTTTGATTGTATATAGCTCATCCGATTGTAATAGTCATAAATGTAGGAGTAAGACGTTGTATTACGATACGTTTAGGTTAGGAATTATAGTATGAAGGAATTCTAAATTTTCTGAGGATAATATGTTCTGATATTGGTGAAAAAATGAGAGATATGCGAGCATAAAAGACCGTATCTGTAAAGAATATTTGAATGCATAATGATGTACCAAACGTGTAGTGTTTTTTTATTTTGGCAGAACATAGATGTGTATGATATTATCTATAAAATGCCGTACATGTATGATTTATTATATATTGTTATATTATGATTAATGAAGTTAAACAATACTTGTTACGAATTAAAATTTTCCAGTAGAGAATGTTCAACCTTTTATACGATTTGTGTTTATAGTTTATGCATAAATATGTGATATTACTCACATCTTGGATTCCCTTCAAGCTAAAGGTCTGCGTACTAATATTGTATGCTCAAATACATAGTTGGAGATAATTAATATATAGCTTGCAAATGAAGTATACGTAAGAATGTGCAGATTAAAATTATAACAACTATACCATTATAATGGTAAAAGTGAAAAATTATGTGCTTGTGAATAATAAAATCAACAGGTACATGTAAATTGAAGAAATGAGAAGAATGTTAACCTGTAGTTTACAAATATAAATAAAGTTTTGCGTACTATATTGTATGCTTGAATATAAAGTTGGAGATACATAATATGTAACCTGGAAATGAAGCATACGCTAGAATGGATTATGAAAATTACGATAACTGCAGTATTTCAATGTTAAAGTAGAGAAATGTGTACTTGTAAATAATGCAAACTATTGTATTAAAATACACAGAGGTTAGAAAATAAGTTATAATAGGTGTGTCATACCTGCAGGTTTTTTTTATTTTGGCAAACCATAGACGTTTATAATATTATCTAATAATGGCGTATGTGTATGATTTATTATATGATGGTATATTATGATTATTGAAGTTAAATAGTACACGTTAGGAATTAGAGAATTCCAACAATAAATAGGAAAGATGTTATATGGTTTGTATGTATAATATGCGTATAGAATATGTGATCTTAATCACAGATTGGGATCTCTTTCAACCTAAGACTTGTATACAAATACATTTAGTAAATTTATATCATGTGTTTGCCATCCAATTCATATATATTTAAATCGATTCTACATAATATTTCTAACATTACTTATATGCGATCAATATCCGTTTAACATTCGTATCTATTTTTAAGGATATGATAAGATAATTTTAATATCCATCAACATCCGTATTCGCATCCGTATTCGTATTCGAAAACAAATAAAGATATGATATTACCTATATCCATATCCGTATCCGTTCCTTTGCATCACTGGAATTGAGTATAGAGAGAAAGGATGGGAAGACGATCAAGGAACGTGGCAGCAGACGAAACAGGAACACGATGGGGAGAAGAAAAAGTGGAAGTGATGGAGCGGCACCGAGGGAGGATGCAAGGATGCAGGCAAGCCACGTGGAAGCGAACTGGAGTGAAGCCAGGAAAACCACGTGGAAGCGATCGGGAGTGAAGCTAATGCCACCTGTCAACATTTCGTAGGGCAACCTTTTTGTGAACCCGCTCGAAACCATCATATTTCATCGAAGGCAACGTGTCAACATCTCGTAGGGCAACCTTCTTGTGAACCCGCTCGAAACGATCATATAAATATTTCACTGCATTGATGCGGGGAGGAGCAGAGAGAGAAAGAGAGAGAGAGCTAATTAGTTTTAGAGAGAGAGAGAGACGATGCCGACGGTATGCCTCCCTTCCGTCCTCTTCCCGCCTCCTCCGTCGATTCTCCTGACGACGGCATCGGCGGCGACGATCCTCCAAATGGCGTACACCGCGATATCGGAGGCGTCGGGTCGGCAGCACCTCCAGTACTCCAAGTTCGCCTCGCCGTCCAATGTCGCCGACGATCGGAGATCAACGAGGATCCCCTCGAGGGCGGGGATGCTCTCCGTCTACACCCCCGCCCTCGCCGCGGCGCTGGCGGCGTTTCCTGCGGTGGCCGCTGCAGAGGGAACGAGGGCGCTGCTGCTCTGCTCCGCCCTCGCCCTCCATTTCCTCAAGCGGGATCTCGAGGTTAGCTTTTGGCGATTAAATTCTAGAAATATCTATTTGTTTTAATAGTTATGATTGTGTAGTTGTGTCCATTTTGATATCGAACGGTTTCACGACGACAGCCAGATCAATTGCGCTCGAATCACAACCGGTTCTCGCGAGGCCGGAGTTGATCTGTGCTCCCGTGGTGGGAGGATTTGGAGTGGTAGGGGAACATGGATGGAATAAGTCCTTATTTTCCTATTCTTTTATTTCTTATTATCCACTTCTTTATTCCACCCTTCCCTTATTCCAACTCCTTGAGCTTTAGGAAGAGAGGAATAATTAGGGATAAAAACGGTCGGATACGGATACGAATATAGGTATAATGATATCCTTATCCATTTTAAAATACGAATACGAATGCGGATATGAATATTGACGAATGTGAAAAATGTGTTATCATATCCTTAAAAATGAATACGAATGTAAAATGGATATGAATCGGATACGAATAATAATATAAACATTTTATAGGTTAACTAAAATATACATGTTTAGGATGGTTTAAACATAAAATAGATATACCAGATATTGTTATTTCATAACAATTATATCAACAATAGTGAATGCAATCATAAAATGTTGTTACATACATTTATAAATAAATCTATTATTATACTTATATTCAAAAATGAATATACGAATACGAATGCGAATATTAACGAATGTTAAAGTGATATCCATATCCGCATTTATTTTAAAACGAATACGAATGTCAAAATATGATAAAACGAATACGATAGCGGATCGGATACGAATATATTCACATTCATTTTCATCCCTAGGAATAATGCATCCGAATTATTGGATTATTCACCAACAAGTATTTTTAACTAACTTAGAAACTTTATTTTTTATCCCTCACGAGAATAACACCTAACAACAAGCATTCTTCTTTATTCTCGCATATTCCTATCCTTCCAATCGAACAAAAACAGTGTCTTATTTCATCTTATCGCACTTCCTTTTTCCTTCTTATTGTCGTCATACATTTTGTGGCTTTTATAACAACAACGTACGAAAACACGTTGATAGCGTGCAACCATTCAAAAGAAAACTTGTTGCGTCGTTCTTCCTACGTCTCTCATATTAACGGTATCTTTATCGTTTAGGAGCTTTTTTTGCTGTCCTTTTTTCAACATAGCTATGTGTGGAGGAATATAGAGATGACATCATAAGATTTCTTGGAATCTTCTGTGTGTAAACAGTCCGTAAATGAGGCAATAAGCCAAGCAATATGTATGGATCTCTTGAATTTTCACTTTAAAAAAATCATATTATTAAGTTAAAGATAACAATAAAATGAGAGTTTGCACATTAGTATTCGAAAAGAAGTTCAAATTTGGAAAGTAGTGTAGTTTTGATTTTTATACTTATGTATGCGTAAATAGTTAATAAACTAACAACAAAAATGTTCAGTATAGAACAGCGTATATGAGTTATTCTCGACAAACCATCGAATCCATTTAAAACATTTGGCAATAAAAGGACAGCAATAAGTACCAATCGAATGGTTGCGTCAGATCCCTGTAGATGGGCAATAAAAGCTTCCAGATCTTACCAGGTCGTGGTTACTTGAGACGAGACATTTCCCATTGGAGGTGCGAGGGGAAGCAATCTCCAGAATGGATATGGTTTGTGGCTGCCCGCCTTATTTTCATGTAATTTTTTTTATTTTTTATTTGTAAAATATCATAATGAATATTCAACTACGTATTCTTCCTATATGTCATTCGAATTTCGTCAGATCAGAGATTCATATACTTCCATCTAGGACAAATCGATTACAACAATGTTTATACCATTAAAATTACATGTTCTAGATGGAAGATATAAGAGTCTCTGTTTCTGACGAAACTCGAATGGTATACTGAAGGGATAGATAGATTAATATATATTATGATAGTTTTAAAAAAAATAAAAAAAATACGAAAAAATAAGAGCAGGGGCAGCCCTATTTTTTCCTTCAAAATAATACTGAGGGTGAGCACACATCGGAACGGTAAATGGTTTGGTTATATTTTTCCAATAGGGTATACTGTTCCTGTTGTTTTTTGGGAATCGAACTGAAGATTGTGAGACTAACAATGGCTCGAAGGAATTACAACTGAAAGAGCGATAGTACAGATTTGTATGGTGAATGCAGAATTTGGAAAGTTGGTCATCTTGAGTAATAAGCTTGTTTTGGGTACACATTCATAGGAAGATGAAAAACTTTTGGGTGGAAGTGATGTGAAACGAAAGTGTCCTGCATTTATAACACTTGTTATTTTATGGAAAATGGTTCCTAGGGATCGTTCCGTACCTCGGGGTAATCCGGTTTATCCCTCTCTTCTCTTGGGTTGGAATTCTATCACAAATCATACTGACTTCGCATCACATTCTTTATTCCAACCCTCTACAACCTCCATAACCATCCCAAACATCTACTATTCCCATCAGGTTACCCCAATCCACTCCAACCCAGCAACCAAACATACCCTTAGGGTCTGTTTGGTTGCAGGGTTGGGCAGGGTTGGCCCAACCCTGGTTACTATTCACAAGGGTGCTTCCTTCTCACAGATTACTATTCACCCATCCCAACCCAGCCCAACCCAACCCTGCCCAACCCTGCAACCAAACATGCATTTAGGGTACGTTCGGTTCGGGAATAAGCAGGAATAAGGATAGGGAATAAGGAGAATAAGGGTCTATTCTTTGTTCGCTTGGAGGATAGGAATAAGGAGAATAAGGTAAAATAAAGGTAGGTAAGGTGAGATAAAGATAGGAATAAGAGTGAAATAAGATGGAATAATGAGGAATAATCGTACCACTGGGAACCGTGTCAGGAGGAAATTGACCCCTTATTCCATGGCCTATTCTCCAACCAAAGAGGGCCTAAGTTACCCATCATTTATGGTATGGCATGATATACCATGAGGAACATAAGATTTGGGATTGGTTGTTGATGGTTGATGTACGGAAGCTTGTTCCATCTCTGTGCGCTATAAGTGACGGAGTCTAATAATATGTCATGAGTTTGATAATGGCAGGTCTGACAAGAATCTGACATCGGGTTTTGGAGAAATGTATGTCATTAGTTTGATAGCAGGTATTCGGGAACCTACTAAGAGATTGATAACATGTCTTTGAGAGACATGCTCTATGCCATGAATTTGATAGCAGATCTTTCTAGAACCTTACATGGGTTTGATGATATGTCTTTGGGAACCTGCCATCAGTATGATGGCATAGCTTCGAAGACATGTCATAAGTTTGATTGCATGTTTTTGGAGATCAATAATAAGATTGGTTTGTTTTAGTGGCAGGTATTCTGGACCTGCTATCTTATAATTCTTATTAGCTCAAATTTTTTGATGATAAATCATCCCCACCAGTTGTCATCTTGCTCACAGTCATCACTTTCTCCTTCCTCACGCCAACACCACCACCTTCTCCTATCTTTTCACATGACATTGTTGTCGCCGCTGCATTATGTCGCAGAATGAGAGAGGGTGAGTGATGGTGTTGGAGAGGGTTCCTGACAGAGAGGATGAGAGGGTGTTGGTGCGTCAATGGTTGGCAGGTGATAGTAGGTGAGTTACTTGGTGTCATGTTGGATGGCAGGTATATGTTACCTAGAATTTGAACAGGTTTAAGGTAGTTTCTCTTTTATTTGTCACATATCACAATCAATGCATTCTTATCAAACTCCTCTGTAATGTACACACATATCAATGTAATGTTAATGATAACATATTAATGATAGAGGTCGACATCTTCGACTCCTACTACTTTGACCGGCATTGTCAAAAGATTATACACTCTTCCTGTTATTCACGAGGGCATTACTTTCCTTGAGAAAGAACACGAATATGAAAATATCTCAATATAGGATCCAGATCACTGCATGGAAGGAAATATCGATATCGATATATCGGCGATATATCGCTATGTCTAGTAATCTTTCTGAAGGAAATGCTGAAAATCGAATATATCAATATATCGATTTCGATATCGGTCCCATGTCGATATCGTTATCGCCGATATATCGTGACATGGCCTCCGGATGTTCCCCAAGTCCCATCAAATGAACAAAACTTGATTTAATTTAGGTTCCTATCTTCCCTACAACAGGAGTAGATCCAGTCAAAGCCTAACGTCGACCTATATCCCCTTGAATGTCTCTATTCATCCTCGTCAACATAGATCTAGATAGATAGATGTTCCCGCACGACATCGACCTAGAGCAGCCTAAGTCGACATCGACCTAGAGCAGCTATCAATATATTCACAAGTTTTATGTCCATTTATAAAACCACTACCCAAACTTAGTCGTTTATTAAACGGACATTTCCATATGGATATCCATATGATCGATGGATAATCCCGTGCACCCAATGAGTACCTACGTATTCAAGATAGTATAATCATAAGCTTGCACAATATTTTCACATGTGGATTATAGAGAGGGGTAACATGTAAATGATTGGACATGAGGATGTGCAATCTGTATGGATTATTGGACGTTTATATAGATTAGGTGTTCACGTCTTTTCGATTGGTATTTTTTTTATTATTGTGGATAAAAAATGTAATTGAATTGAATCGATAAAGGGAGAGAAGAATATCTCACTAGCCTCCTTTATATACGTAGATCAGCCCCTATCGGAAATCGATTGGGGTTGACTAGTTTGATTAAGATGCTGTACACACATGCATATTTACATATTTATATTTAGTTTATATTTATATTGAAGTTTGGGGTGGGAATAGGTTCGGGTATTTGGACGGTAAACCCGAACCCGTACTCTCGTGGGTAGTACTACTAAAACCTAAATCCGCTCAAGAATAAATGGGACAGGTTTCGACTCCTTAAATGGAGCGGGTTTGAATCGAGTACCTAATGAGTAGATCCAAATTGACATTCACAGAGAAATCTTTGCGGATAGTTCTATACTGCTAACTTCTTAGTTTATTGATTGTGAGCAGCAGATTTGGAATGTGACCATTGTGTTTACTAACACATCTATCAACCATAATATATGCAACAACTTGCTAGTATACATAAAGAATGATTTCCTCGACATAATCATCAAGCAAATCGAAGCATACTTCAATGGCATTTGTGTTATAGGCTATCTTGTATCCTAGGGCGGACCATAAAGTGTGTGTGTGTGTGTGTGTATGGGCAAGTTCCAAATAAATAATGTCCATCTTCTACAGAGGCATGCATTATCATAGCCTTGCATCCAGCACAATAGGTTTTTCCTAATAAGAAGACAGTTAAAAAAATAGTTTCCACATAAATAGCTTGATGCGAGGATCCAATCCATCACAAGCCCAAACCTTTTTAATTTGTTACAATCCTTTATTGTCATGAACATGTACACAATGTGAAAGCTGTTGGTTAGCCGATTAACTGAGGATACGCCTCTCGAATGAGTTCCATATAAGAGTGTCTGATGCACACGGTCTTATGATGGTATTTAGAATATGATTTAACTGAGGATACGCCTCTCGAATGAGTTCCATATAAGAGTGTCTGATGCACACGGTCTTATGATGGTATTTAGAATATGATTTAACTGAGGATACGCCTCTCGAATGAGTTCCATATAAGAGTGTCTGATGCACACGGTCTTATGATGGTATTTAGAATATGATGTGTTGCGATTCTTGGGTTGAAAATTCTCTTTAGGATTGCAATAGCCCAATTTCCACGGGTAGGTATAAGCAGTGAAGGCCATGTCGATATCGGCACCATATCGATACGATATATCGACGATTTATCCACGCTATATCACCGATATCGAATCGAGTTGTGAATAAGTCTTTGAAGGCCAAATATCGATGATATATCGGTCACCTGTCGATATTGATATATTGCCGATATATCGCGATATAACTTTCTATGGGTACAAGTCATTAGATGAATACATGCATTTTTCTTGTGCGGGTCTTAGGTATAATGACTTCATCATGATGAAGGAGCCACTTATCTCTACATATTAGGGTAGAGGACCCGTTGCCTAGAAGGGTGAGAGTGTTAGCGAAAAGCAAAAGCCTTACCTGCAGTAGGGCTTTTCATAATGTGGAGGAACTTGATCTCTTATCGGCTCCCCCCGTAACTTTTCTTACCATAGTATTTTGTCTAAATAATATCTTTTCATAAATGCGTACGATTGGTTTCTAATAATCTCCATGCAAGTTTGAGTAGTAGTGTTAGTAGTCGCCACCAAGTGTTTCTGGGGAAGCGCTAGTAAGCGTACTGTGTACACGATGATCGTGATGTAAGGGTCAGATGGGGTTGTCCCCACATTATTTTTCCGTATTTTTTATTTTTTATTTTTGAAAAATATTACAATGTATATTCATATATATATCCCTCCAATATGACATTCGAATTTCGTAAACAACTAAGACTCTTATGCCCTCCATCTAGAACATGTCGATTATAACAATGTTTAGACCGTTAAAATTACATGTTCTAGATGGAGGGTATAGGAGTCTCTGTTTCTGACAAAATTTGAATAATGTATTTGATGAATATATAGATGAATATACATGATAATATTTTTCAAAAAAAATAAAAAAATTGCAAAAAAATGATGCATACCAAGATTAGGCTGTGATGTAGTCGGACAAGATTTGGGGCCATGATGTAAAAACCCGTTTCTTCTTTGTCTTTTTTTTACATCTCCAGCCCATTAGAATAGGAAAGCCATACTTCTTATATGTTATTGTTCCCGTTCACACTCAAACACAATATAAATTTTGGATTCATCTATATTTTTTTGGTGGCGATCTAAATTTTTTTTATCAAACTCTAGCAAGTAATAATATTAATTAACCACCAATTACATTGAAATAGGAGACAAGCGGGCAACAAGCTGTACCGCTAATCCTTTTTGAATTACAAAACCAATCCTTATAAACACTACATCTGTAAACCTAAGAACCATCACATTACTGCTCATGACTTTTTGAATCCTCTTCAAAAGCTCAACAACTTCTGGTGCTAAGAAACCAAAATATCAAAAGCAAAAGGAATGAAGGCATACTGATTCTCAGTGCATGCTTTCTAATGCTGCACCACTTTTGTTGAAGCAGCTTTAAGGGCAGCATACCCTTCTGTGAAAGTCTCATTCTTCAATTCCACCAGTAGAGAAACTCTTGTTAAGTCTACACAAGCATGTTTCCCTCCGACCCATCTAAAAAAACCAAAATATCAGCCGATAAAATTCGAAATCTGAATTTTTGAGTCATCTCTTTTGACACAGCATGTTTTATACCCTTTTCTAAGGACTAGGTAATAAGAAATAAGAAGGAACAAGTGTAGTGTTTTCTATCGTTCTCGCTTGATTGACATCGTAAGCATTGACTAAACGAAGGATGTAACCACTTTATTCCGATGCAAAGTCTACTTACTTCAGTAAACAAAACCTTAAACACGGCGGGATGAAGCTCATGGCGAACGCGTTGAGACAGACGGTGGGGGCTTCCAATATACGTCATCGTGGACGAAGGGGCGACTATGGTTTGGTTTGGCAATGAACTCGTTACAGAGATATTATTCAAAGACCTGCTGATGTGGCAGTACACGATTGAGTATGGTTTTAAAGAGGATTTTTTATTACTTGTGCCCTTCTTAACTCATGCAATATATGTTACGCCCCTCTCCTTCTTGTAATATCAATTATGCCCCTGATTTCTTATAAAATTTACATTTCTGCTCCTGCGTTAATGTAAAATAGGGGGTATAATTGATGTTACAAAAGGACAGAATTGTGGATTTTGTAAAAAATCAGGGGCACAATTGATATTTTAAAAAATTGAGGGGTAACTGATATTGCAGAAATTAAGAAGTACATAAGTGATAAAACCCATTTAAATAAATGCAGGTATTTTGAATACTAAGGGCCCGTTCGGTAGGAGAATAAGCAGGAATAAGGATGGAGAATAAGGGTCTATTCTCCGTTCGGCTGGAGGATAAGAATAAGGAGAATAAGGTGAAATCAATGTAGGTAAGGTGGGATAAAGATATGAATAAGAGTGAAATAAGATAGAATAATGGAGAATAGTCGTACCACTGAGAACCATGTAGGAAGGAGAATTGGCCTCTTATCTTATTCCATGGCCTATTCTCCAACCAAAGAGGGTCTAATAGACTAGAAATTTTTTTTTTGAAGCTTAATAGACTAGAAATTTTGCGAACTTAAAAATAGTATATTTTTAGAACCTCTCCTCTTTCTCCTCATAGAGAGATTTGTGCTTGTTCTCTGGATAGAGGCAATGGCGGCGGAAATGTTGGGTTCTGTCCTCTACCCACCGCCGCAGTCGCTGCTCCTGGCGGCGGGCACGGCGATGATTGTGCTCTACCAGGCTCACTTGGGGGTGTCGGAGGCACTCGGGAAGCACCTCCAGTACTCCAAGTTCGCCCCCGCCGCTTCCTATATCGCGAGCCTCGTGGGCCACTGGGGATCCGCGAAAATCCCCTCGAGGGTGGGGTTCCTCGTCTTCTACACCCCCTCCCTCGCCGCGGCGCTCGCGGCCTTCCACGCAGGCGTTGCGGCTGAGGGGACGAGGGCGCTGCTGCTCTGCGTCGCCCTCGTCGTCCATTTCCTCAAAAGGGATCTCGAGGTATATTGTTGTTTTAACTTTTTTTTTGTAAAATTAGTGTTGGCCCATTTGAAAGCTTTGGCTGGTCCTCATAGTCAGATGTTCAAAATCGGATATCTTTGCTGAGGTCTTACCTAAAATCCACATGGGAAAGATAGTTTGTCTTTACATGTAGGAGCATTGTAGGATAATTTTGAAAACTATTATATAAAGTGATGGGAAAATAGACATTTTGGCACGTCTCAATGGCTACTTCCCTGTAGTCATTCCAAGGAAGAAGAAGAAAAAGGGTTGGGGGTGGGGGGGAGAGAGTCCACTCTTGGTCCTTAGTGAAAACCACCAAGGTCCTGGTCATGAAGATGCCCTCCAAATATGTCTGAAGGAAGATCCTGGTCACGAAGATGCCCTCCAAATCATTAACAGTGACATTGCTACATAGATAAAAAAAAGTATGCCTTTGGTTGTCTGTCGAAAAAAGAGAGTGGTCAGAGGTTTACTGAATGAACTCCTCGTGTTACATCATTTTCAAACATGTTTGCAACCATGATCTCGAGCTTTGTTTCACGCCATAAATGGCCTTTAGTAACCTTCGAACCCATGAAAACGGATGTGAATATATTCGTATCCGATCCGCTATCGTATTCGTTTAATACATATTTTGACATTCATATTCGTACTCGCTTTAAAGTGGATACATATATGGATATCATTTTGACATTCGCTAATATTTGCATTCGTATTCGTATATTCGTTTTCATATATAAGTATAGTGATAGATTTATTTATAACTTTGTGTAACAATATTTTTATGACTGCATTCATTGTTGTTGATATAATTGTTATGAAATTACTATATATGTTATATCTATTTTATGTGTAAACCATCCTAAACATGTATATTTTAGTTAATCTATCAAATATTTCTGTTATTATTCGTATTCGATTCGTATTCACTTTACATCCGTATTCGTTTTTAATGATATGGTAACACGTTTTTCACATCCGCCAATATTCGTATCCACATTCGTATTCATATTTTAAAATGGATAAGGATATGGTTATACGTATATTCGTATCTGTATCCGACCGTTTTCATCCCTAGTAAGAAGGCATACTTCTCATCAAGCTGGAAAAGCAGCCATTCCTTGCTAACCACAGTAGTAAGGAAACTTCTAACCATGGCAAGACGAGCCATAAGTGAGAACGTGTCGTAGTATTCAACGCCATATGTATGTGAACCCTTAGCTAACAAACATGTCTTATATTGTGAGGAGGAACATGTCAAATATCTGCTTGGCCTCATGTTTTCTTAGATTAATCTTGATGTTCAATGCAAATTTGGAAGTAATATTCCATTGTATATTTCAGAAACAATCGAATGTTTGTGGTATAGTAAGTTATTAAGGTGTGGTAATTATATTCTATCATCAGAACTATACTTGATTGTTAAGTTCCATCTGCGTCCTATTATAGTTGCATTCTTGGGTCGTATAACAAGAATCTAGTTACCTCTGGATTGTGAGGCAGGTGTTTCTTCCTGTGTGACTTTTTGCCATCCATCGTCCTTAAGAACCTTTTGATAGGTCTAAGAATCACCATAGCTGATAGTTACCTCTGGATTGTGAGGCAGGTGTTTCTTCCTGTTGCTCTAATGTTATTGTTGGGAAAATAAGAAACCTTGTTTATTCCATCAGCCCTAGGCTCTCTTATATAAGAGAGTAGCCTATGGGTAAATTACATAGAGTCCAACAGGAAAGTAAAATAACAATAAAGATACATAAGTGAATAATATATATCTACACTCCCCCTCAAGATGGAGCATAGATATCAATCATGCTCAGCTTGGACGAGCACTTCTGGAACGGCCCTCAAAGTAATGCCTTGGTAAAAATGTATGTCGTTTGATCCTCTGAGCTAACATGGGGTGTAGCAATAAATCCCTTCTGAATCATATCACGTATAAAGTGGCAGTCAACTTCAATGTGCTTGGTTCGTTCATGGAATGCTGGGTTATTTGCAATGAATAAGGCCGCCTGATTGTCACATTCCAAAGCCATAGGAAGTGGGACTTCTATAAGTAAATATGTAAGAACAGTCTTTACCCACATCATTTCTATACTAACTTGGGCCATAGCCCTATATTCAGATTCAGCACTCGACCTTGCCACAACAGTTTGTTTCTTGCTCCTCCATGAGACTAGAGAATCTCCAACATACACAGCAAACCTGGAGGTGGACTTCCTGTCCTTGGGACACCCTGCGTAATCTGCATCTGTACAGGCTGAGATAGTAATCACCTTGCCTTTCTTAAACAGTAAACCCGCACCTGGAGATGACTTGAGGTACCTGAGTATCATATGTATGGCATCCATGTGTACCTGACGTGGTTGCTTCATGAACTGGTTAATCGACTCACAGCAAAGGATATATCAAGCCTGGTAATAGTAACATAAAGAAGTTTGCACACCAGTTCTCTGGAGGTAAATTCCTTAGTAGTGTAGTTGAATAACATAATTCCTTGAATATGGTCCCAAAAATGTTAATTCCCTGAGTAATGTAGTGAAATCGCATGGAATATATGCGTTATGTATGTCGCATAAAAGACATGCGACTTTCATATATTATCAACATTCAAAAAAACCTATAACGCATAGAAAAAATGCGATTTTCACAATTTTACCTATATCGCATAGATTTCATGCGCTTTTCATTATTATAAAATGTAAAAAAATGTCAACTTTGATTTATTATTGTATGAGTGTCACATTTTATATATGCGACATGTATATCGCATAGATTCCATGCGATTTCACTACATTATTCAGGGAATTAATATTTTTGGGACCATATTCGAGGAATTATGTTCTGCAACTACACTACTAAGGAATTTACCTCAGTTCTCTGTATCTTCTCCTATCCACCTCATCTGTGTCACCATCATATAGTTCCATACTAGGATCCATAGGTTTGGTAGCAGGTCGGCAACCAAGCATTCATGTTTCACTCAACAGGTCAGTGACATATTTCCTCTGAGACATTACCAACCCATAAGGATTTCTGGCGAACTCCAGTCCCAGAAAATATCTAAGAACTCCAAGGTCCTTGGTAACAAATCCATGACCCAGCATTTCTTTCGCCCCCTTTATTCCCTGTTCATCGTCACTTGTAATCAGAATGTCGTCTACATATACCATAATTGCAATAATGCCTCTAGAAGTCCTTTGTACAAACAAGGAATGATCAGCATTAGAACGTTTGTACCCATGTTTCTCAAACAGGTCTGAGAGCTTCTGAAACCAAGCTCTGGGGCTATGCTTAAGGTCATAGATAGCCTTATGAAGTCTGCACACCTTAGGACACTCCCCCTCAATAGCAAAACCAGGTGGCTGTTGCATGTAGACTTCCTCCTGTAAGTCACCATATAAGAACGCATTCTTCACATCCAACTGGTATAGCGGCCAATCACGAGTGACCGCAACAGAAAGCAGGATCCGTAGAGTGGAATGGCAGGTCACTGGCGAGAATGTATCAAGATAATCCACCCCATATGTCTGTGTAAAGCCACGAGCAACAAGGAGAGCCTTGTATCTGTCAATACTGCCATCTGCATTCTGTTTGACTGTAAATACCCACTTGCAGCTCACTGGAGACACATCAGCAGGTGCAGGAACCAGACTCCAGGTACCTCTAGACTGAAGAGCTGCCATTTCTTCCTCCATGGCTAAACACCATCTACTATCCTTCAGCGCGTCTTGGTAATTCCGTGGAATAGCCACTGCTGACAATGCAACAACGAAGTTCCTGAAATCTCCAGTTAGTCGATCAAATGACACAGAAGATGCTATAGGATATGATGCGCAGCTCCGCTTCGGCTTTCGTAGGGCAATATGAACATCTAAATCATCTGTGTCCTTGTCTGGCCTCTGTAACACATCCTGCTCCGGAAAATCATCAGATCCATCAATAGTAATATCTTCAGGACATACCTCAGGCGAGCTAGATGATGAGCGATGACCATGAGCTGAAGCAGGCCTGTGGGTATAGTGAAATGGTAATGGTAAAACATGTACAATGACAAGAGGTATAGAAGATGGTAACGGTTCTGGTGATGATGGTGGTGGTGGTGGTAGTGGTGGTGGTGGCATGTATATAGCATCAGTATTATCATGGGGTATCAACTGATCACCTGAAGCTGAGAAATACATAAAATTTCAAAAAATGTAACATCAGCACTGACAAGGTACCGCATGCGCAATGGATCGTAACACTTGTACCCCTTCTGAGTTCTGGAGTACCCGACGAAGGCACACTTGACAGCCCTAGGAGAGAGCTTGTCACTCCCGGTAGACAACTGGTGGACAAAGGCGATCGAGCCGAACACGCGAGGAGTAAGGGAGAACAATTCTTTGTCAGAAAATAAGAGAGAAAGGAATCTTCTCACCTAGCTTAGATGACGGCATACGATTGATAAGGTAACATGCTGTAAGAACAGCATCACCCCAAAAAGAGTGAGGAGCATGACTCTGTATAAGTAGCGACCTGGTTACATCAAGCAAATGTCGATGTTTCCTTTCAGCAACCCCATTCTGTTGGGAGGTATATGCACAAGATGTCTGGTGGATGATCCCTTGGGATGAGAAATAACTGGATAGGGTATGAGTACGAAATTCCAGAGCATTATCACTTCTCACAATTTTAACAGATGCAGAAAAAACATTTCGAACTTCATTAAGGAAATTGATGATAATATTCCCTGCTTCAGATTTATTCTTTAACAGAAATACCCATGGCACACGAGAGAACTCATCCACAATAACTATATAAAACATGTGTCCCTGATGATCAGGAACACGACTAGGACCCCAGATATCGACATGAAACAACTCAAACTTGGAGGTACTACTCCGACACTGACGACCGGGAAAGGTAGACCGATGATGCTTTCCCAACTGACAAGCCTCACATTGAATAGACGTGTGAGACGAAACCTAAGGTAACATACGACGCAGTTTCTGAAGCGGTAGATGTCCAAAACGCAGGTGCCATAGTAATGGAGAGATGGGTTCAGCATGTAGGGATGAGGTTCAGCAAAAGGGAGTTCGACTGAGGCGATATAGACCGCCATTGCTCATAGCCACGCCCAATCACATTGCCTGTAAGGATGTCCTGAAAAACAAGAGAAGATGGATCAAAATCGCCCGACATTGTAAATCCTTTGTGATTTGACTAATGGACAACAAATTCATCGAAAAATCAGGTGCATGTAACACATTCTTGAGATGCATAGATGGCGTCAGTCTAATCTCCCACTGACCAGTAATCGGGGAATGTGTTCCATTAGCAATAACCACTGTACGACCTGGAGAAACCTGTCTGTACCTTGTAAGTAGACTTTGATCACCACATAGATGATGTGTGGTGCCAGAGTCCATAATCCATGCTAAAGTATCTGATCCACTACTGCTAGTAAATGCATATGTGCTACATGATGCACTGGTGGATGCAGAGGCAGATGCGGAACATCAGAGTGGCTCTCAGGAGTGGGTGCTGAAGCAACTGGGCCAGATGGGAGGAATGATGCCCCTTAGACGGGCTACAAGATCATCAAAGCGTTGATCCATAAAAGAAGCAGATGGGGGTTCGATCTGTTCAGCGACTCGTGCAGAAGCAGGAAACCTATGCTTAGAGTAGCATGTGTCTTCGGTATGTCCAGTGCGGTGGCAAAAGGTGCACGTTGGCCGAACACAGCCTCCTCTGCCACGAGGTCCACGGCCACGAACCTGATGATGGTGACCTCCACGACCTCGATTGGCTGCCATAGCTGAGGCAGTCTAATTCGTAGTCGAAGAAGAAACAGTGATACGACTCAATCTGTGAAAAGCTTCCTCCATAGGAGGAATAGTGGAATCCGCCAAGATCTGGGAACATGCTGCCTCATACTCAGGATCAAGGGCAGCGAGAAAAACTCCTACCATAGTAGCATTCCGGTAGGTCTTCTGTTGCTCTGGAGTGGTTGTCAGGAGCATGAAGCTATAAAGCTTCTCAAACATTCCTCGTAGAGACGTGTACAGTGAGTGCAGAGGTCGTCCATTCTGCTTAATAGTAAATATGTCATGTTGGAGTTGCAGTATCTTCGTCTTATTCTTTGCCTGAGAATATGTAGCGGCCAAAATATCCCACATTGCTTTGATTGTGGGCTGGTGAAGAATATCATTGGCAATTTCAATTGCCAGAGTTCCAGATAGCCAAACTTTGGCATATGTATCATCTGCCTCCCATGAGGCATTGACCCCAGTTTTCTCAGCATGCTCTTCTTCAGTAAGAATATGTTTCTTACCGGTTGACTTCATCATACTCATGAACTGCATTGCCCATGGTTCATAGTTAGAACCATCCATCTTCACGATCGGCGCTGGACCTCTGAAGGCCTATGGATGGAATGTCTGCCTTGCTTTCTGACATATTGATATTGGAGGACTGGGGTGGTAGACTGAAGATATGATCGTCTACACGGACATGAACGGGATTGGTTGGATGTGTAGACTCAAACAACCAACCCCATTAGTTGGAAGTGCGCGCGAACCAAGTTCTGAGCACACGCACGCGCTAGACCTAGTGTTGCACGTGCACTAGGGTTGAAGTCTTTACACGCACAGTTATGTGTAGGAAGATCTCACGCAGGGAAGAAGATACGCACTGGAACGCGCGAGGTCACGCGTAGAGTCCCTGCGAGCAAGCACGCAGATCGCGTGCAAAACTCGCGATGGAGGAGCACGCTCTTGCGTGCAGTGTTTGCGTGCAGCGCGTACAGTGCGCGGCCGCTCAGTAGCGCACAGTCGCGAGGCCGCAGATCAGCGTACAGCGCGAGGCCGCACGATCGCGTGCCAGGCGATGAAGGCTGTGGGCGATCAGCACACGCTCACGCATACGGCGTGCGAGGCGAGGAAGACCGAGATCGTAGGCGCTAGGTCGGAGGCGCGGGAGAGGCTTGAAGGTGGGGGAGGCTAGGGTTAGGGTTTTGGTTCAAGAACTCCGGTATAGGACCGTTGCTCTGATACCAGGAAAATAAGAAACCTTGTTTATTCCATCAGCCCTAGGCTCTCTTATATAGGAGAGTAGCCTATGGGTAAATTACATAAAGAGTCCAACGGGAAAGTAAAATAACAATAAAGATACACAAGTGAATAATATATATCTACATTTATGTCTCTCCATGAAGACATCTAGATATCGGGTGCTTTGTGTTGAAATATAAAACATGTACGAGAGAACAAGAATAAGATAATATTATACATGATTTACAGTATTTGTGACTGTCTCGCACAAGAGAAGGGATCTTGTATGTCAGATCTTCATACTATACTTCGTAAGAATTACAATAGGTGTAGGGCTTTGTATCTACCCCACCAGTACACTCAAGGGGACAATGTGGGACCATATCACAGATTCACAATACTGGTGTAATCGGATATTAGAGCGATTCAGTTACCTAATTGACTCGATCCCTCGACCTTCACTATTCTTAACTTGGGGCCTTATTCAAGGCGATAGATTTACCTATATCATATGGTATCAACTATGTTTTCCTCTTGATCCGCCAGCCATATTTGCATGACCACCTGTAGGAATAACTAAAGTTTTGTGAATAGATTCAGTATGATCACTATTTACCCTTGGTATCGAAAGAGAGCAACCTATGGTTTCTTGTATGGTGGGACAGTTGGGATAATGTCAGCTACTGTCTTAGTCATCGAGTGTGTGATTTCTGCAAGTAGCAGTCTGTCAGTCAATTATCTTTAGACGTCAATAACAAGTACGCAAAACCACATCTTACGTCTCTGTTCATATCGAATGCGGCATTATCTGCTGAAAGAAGCTTTCTGTCTATATGGACCTATTGTGCTGATGATATGGAATACAAGTACTTGGTGCTATAAGAAACATGTATGCAATAGTGTTCATGAAAGAAATGACTGCTTGAATGTTCTCACTTAAACATCTTCTGTTGATAATTTTATATAAAATCCTGGTAAGATATGGTTTGATATCTAAAGCATGTTGGATCTTTCAGGTCATGTTTGTCCACAAGTACAGCGGGCACATGGTCGTCGACTCCGTCATCGGGATCTCATTGCATTACTTCTTCCTCACCGTCTTGATGATCTACGCTCAGCACGTAACTGTGGGCACGTCGGAGCCCACGATCGATCTGAAATACATAGGAGTTGCTTTGTTCTTGGTTGGGATACTTGGCAACTTCTATCACCACTACATCCTCTCCAAACTGAGGAAGAAGGATGAGAAGGAATACAAGATCCCGAAGGGCGGCCTCTTCGGACTGGTGATCTGCCCACATTACCTCTTCGAGATCCTCGGCTTCGTCGGCATGGCCTTCATCTCCCAGACGTGGACCTCGGTGGCGTTTGCCGTGTCCACCACCTTCTACCTCGCGGGAAGGAGCATTGCTACAAGGAAGTGGTACCTCTCCAAGTTTGAGAACTTCCCCGTAGGGCTAAAGGCCCTCGTTCCCTTCGTTTTCTGATGCGTGCTGGGATTTTATCAGAATAAATTCGTCTGTTTTCAGTAGTATATAGAATATATATGTCTTCCATTACTATGGAATCGGTCATTGTAGTTTGGATTTAGGGTTGTAATAAGGTCATGCTTGAATATTTTAATGTAGACAGATTTCATGGAAGCCATTAAATTGTTAGATTACGATATCAAATTGGAGATTAACTATCTCAAATCTCTGTTTGACCTAGCCTCGCTAGACTCGGAGAGTTAGAGACTCTTACAGTTCGAGCGATTTAACCTCCACTTCGTTGGCCATGGGTTTGGTGTCGATGTGTTCACTGCTCGAGAGGCAGGTTGAGTTGTAGTTTGATCGGGCTTGGCTTGTTGTGCTTCAGAACCAAATAGTGGTACATTGGTTTATGTCATGAACTATAACTTATGGATATCGCATTTTTGAACTAAATGGCACACGAGGCTGTTCAGCCTGAGCTTGACACATTAATTTTCGGACTATGTTCAGGCTTGTGTCATCTTTTTTCGAGGAACTGTGGAGCTAAGCCCAGCCCGTTAGCCTGCCTCACATTTATGGGCTTGGGTTCAGCCCGGTCCAATGCTCAATAACACGTATGCCCTACCTTTTTGTAATTGCACTTAGCATCCTTTTGTTCTTACAAAACTGATAGTTGTGCCCTTGGCTGTTACACATGTGCCACATATGTTACACTAACGGAAGGATTTTACTATGAGCATTGTAAGAATATAAGGGCACTAGTCTACTTGCTAAAAAGGTAGGGGCAAAAGTGCTATTGAGAAAACTTGTAAGGGCATTAGTGTAAATCGCTTGTTAAATATGTTTTATTC
The DNA here is from genome assembly GCA_037367405.1 of Ottelia alismoides. NCBI lineage: Eukaryota > Viridiplantae > Streptophyta > Magnoliopsida > Alismatales > Hydrocharitaceae > Ottelia > Ottelia alismoides. Next base: position 290,590 of record JAZKJV010000565.1, on the reverse strand, counting down.
ATATTTATACCATGTAATATCTTCTATTTTACATATTTATATGTAGAAGATCTTTAAAAACTTTATTTGAGTACGTTTCCTTTATATGTTTATTCGAGTGACAAGTTAGATGTTTTGGACTCCTTTTATTTACATCTTTAAAAAAATTACATGTGTCCAAAATGTAATCATAGTTTAGATAAAGTAAAACAAAATGAAACACGTGTGGCTTATAATTATGGATAAGTTTTAAAATCCAAAATCTTCATGTTGGATATATATAGGGGCCTTCCAATAGGACGCAGTCCTTCCTAAGTTCAGGAATGCCGCCCTCTTTTTGTATAAAATTCGAGCATTTTAGTAGAATACGTATAAAGTTTGTATTATAGTTGCACATTATAAATACAAAACCGTACATTATATAAACATTAAAAATGCACATTATAATACAAACTGTATACGTATTCTAATAAAGTCATCGTGTTTTCTACAAAAAAGGTCAGCCTTCCTGAACTCATGAAGGATTGCATCATATTTGAAGGAAATCGTGTGTGTGTGTGTGTGCGTGCATGTGTGCGTACGTGTGTATGCGTGCATGCGTGCGCGCCCTACGAGCATGTAACTTAGATGCTTCAACCTTTTTTCTAGTATTTTTTTGTTTCTTTGAAATGAAACTTAGGGGGATTCAGATCACCATATTTCACCATGGTGTCATTTAAAATTCAAATTAATTCGAGACTTCTATCTCCTCTATCAAGACTGTAAAATTTTAACGGCCTCAGAATTGTTGAAATCGAACCCCTCCACATCGACATGTTAGGTATGTCTGCTTTACACAAAATTTGAAACACGTATTCTACTTATTATTTTAAGTAAATTCCCCCATACTTTCATTTTTTAAAAATAAAAAATTGTGAAAAAAAGATGAGAGCATATTCTTATATGCTCCCAAGTCCCATCGAGGAGTGCAATAGAGAACCTGAAATACGATGCGAACAATCAGTCGAAGGAGCGGAGCACGAGCGCACTCCTCTAACGGCGCACCTTTCGCATGATGGGTCAACGAGGAAATAAAATAGAGGCTTAAGACATTAGGTATAGGAGCTTTCCAGAGGTTTCATCTTTAGGTTCTTCCTATTTGACCCGAAACCAATCAATCGAGCCATGAGCTGCTATTCCCATTTCACCGTATTTTCCCACATTCGTGGGTTCGATCCTCCAAGGATGTACTTGCAAAAGAAGTTCGCAATAGGTATTTCATCTATATTATATATTTTTGTAACATACATGTCTAAAATTTGAAATTATTATATCTATTATTTATTTTTAATTAATATATTACAAAACCGCACAATCCACATATACTTACGCATATACTTCCGCCTACACGCTTTCTCGCTTCAAACCGCCTGACCGTACGAATACCGCGTACCGACTTTCTGAACCTTGCACATCTGATCATTTCTCACCACTCAATGATTCAATTTCTATTTGGGTAAAATTACTTAATATACTTGGAAGTTGCAGCATGGATTCGACGCATGCCCATATACTTCCTTCCCAACCTTTCCCTAGGGATGAGCATTGGGCTGGGCCGACCCGGCCCAGCCCGAAGTCCAGCCCAAAAAGCCCGACCCGACCCAAGCTCAAACAAACTTTGGGCCGAGTTCGGGCCCAATATTTAGGCCCAAAATTTTTTGGATCAGGTTCGGGCTTGGCTTAAGCTAGCTCTATCCGGTCCAAGGGCCCGACCCGAAGAGGGCTCGAACCCTTCTTGCATCCTACATGCCTGAAAACTCTCACATGTTGTATGCACACTCTGTTCATGTATCATCTCTTCATACAATGTTTATGAATCAAGAAAGTTAGGTGTGGGACATATGAGTTGATTATCATTGTATTTCAATTCAGAATTAATTTTCCTTAATTAGTCTGTGGTTTAGATTCTGTTATTTATTCTTGAATTTCTTAGTGTTTATTTTTTCCATCAGAATATTTTCTATTATTGAACTTTTACCCAATATGAGATTATGCCCATTTTTTTACATGTATTGCCTGGTGCACTTGTTGTTATAAACTATGTAAGTTTGGTTTATTCTTTCAATTTTTGTAATGAGAGATGCTTATGATATCCGACATTGAGTGCACTTGTATAAAATGAGAAATCATATCTGGTAGAATTGAGTTTTAGTTGTTTCACAAGTATTATGGCATAGGTTTTAAACAATTTAGCTCATCTAACTTGAAATTGAGATTGACTAAAAAAATTCAAAGTTAATAATCTATAATGGGTGGAGATGGGTCGGCCCGGCCCAAGCCCGACCCATAGGAATTGGGTCAGACTTGGACCAAACCAAAAAAAATTTTGCGAACCTAGACCCGGTCCAAGGCCCGAAGTTTTTAAATAGGCTTGGACCTGAGCCCTTCAGGGCCCGACTCAGCCCGACCATGCTCATCCCTACATTTCTCTATATTGAGATGTTATCTGCAGGTTTTTGCATTTACCAATGGTGACATGATATTGGGAGAACTCCCAAGTAAAACATTTTGTAAGAATCAAGTGCTCAAATCTGTTCCGCTTATCATAGTTTAACATGATAAAGGAGATGCTCTCCTGACAGAAAAAGCAAAAACCAGATTCTTCCCCATTATTCATTGGTATATGTACATATTTCTTGTCAGTATTGTCACTAAAAATATAATATTTGGCTCATTACCACATGGAAAAGATGTCTAACAGTTCACATAAATTTTACTTCTACAGTGAGATTTTACAAAATAAATTTATCAGTACTGAAAATTTTTATTGGGTCCTGATAGATTATCATCATCCTGCTTTTTGAGAAAGGAAATATGAAATGGGCAATGCATAAATTTTGGTAGATGATATTTCAGTTCTTTGAACTAACAGTATCATGTATAAGAGATGGATTTGGAGATACCTTAATCTCTATTGGAAAATTGTGCATAAATCATGATTTGGGTGTGTTGCGAATCGCGGAAGCAAACAAATACAAACACGATCAAACAAGCAAGACACAAACACAAGGATTTGCAAGGTTCACCCGTAAATGGGCTACGTCCTTGGACGACGGTGATCGGTTTCATTATTTGGAGAAAAATGTAATACATAGGGTATTAAGAAGGTACAAATATGGGATGAGAAACATGATCAGAAATGAGGATTGTAGTATCTGATGGCTCTACGGCCCTTTTTATACTGCAACAGAAGAATACCATATGTATTCAGCAATCCATACTAACAGCTCTCAGCCAATCAGAAGACAGGACACGGATCAGACATGTCAGCAATCCTGACCCAACAGCTCTCAGCCAATCAGATGGTAGGACACAGATCAGACTTATCAGCAATCCTGGTCCAACAACTCTCAGCCAATCAGAAGGCAGGACACAGATCATACGTGTCAGCAATCCTGACCCAACAGCTCTCAGCCAATTAGAAGGCATGACACAGATCAGACATGTCAGCAATCCTGACCCAACAGCTCTCAGCCAATCAGAAGTCAAGATACAGATCAACCACATCAGCAGCTCAACCAGTGGTTAGGATTCAAGTCAAATTAACAATCTCCACCTTAAATTGAATCCTCATATAGTAGAATGAACCACTACTATTAGTCCACCATGAGTTGAATTCTCCACTAGCATAATTAACCACTGCTAGACTCCACCGGAGTTGAATTTTCATATAGCAAAATTAACCACTATTATAATTCACCACTTGAAATTCAGATAACAGGAATTAAGGAATTATAAACAATATTCACCTTGAAATTTCTCCTCAGAGAAGCTTCGCTAAGCTTCACCGCGCCGCAGCCAGCCCCTCCATGGGGCTATTGCCAACTGTTGATATTGAGCAAGTTCAAACGACTCTTGAACTTACTCACAGGAACTGTAGACCCTTGCAAGACATATAGGGTCTTCTGCTTGTTGCCTTTGATGACAACAACTCCAGCTTTGGTAACCTGCATGACTCCACCTTCATGCATACAGAATGAGAACAGACGTTGCTTCAAGAGCAACTTGTTGGTTAGAGACTTCGTCATATATAGACTTTCGAGTCTCAACCACAGATCGGGCACGGAATCCTCATTGACAACCTCTCTGATAATCTCATTCGTCAAAAATAGCATGATCGTCGAGCGTGCCTTCTCTTCCTACACCATCAACTCGGACGGCTCGAGTGCCTTCGCCCACTCCTGATCTAACGGTGCCCAGATGCCCTGCTGCTTCAGAAGGGCGCGCATCTTGATCTGCCATAGATTGAATCCATTCTTCCCTGTGAACTTCTCGATCTTCAGATTGTGCGATGCCATCTTACTGAATGATCCCGACGGAACCTTAAGCTCTGGTACCAGTTTGTTGCGAATCGCGGAAGCAAACAAACATGATCAAACAAGCAAGACACAAACACAAGGATTTACAAGGTTCACCCGTAAATGGGTTACGTCCTTGAGCGACGACGATCGGTTTCACTATTTGGAGAAAAATATAATACAGAGGGTACTAAGAAGGTACAGATATGGGATGAGAAACATGATCAGAAATGAGGATTGTAGTATCTGATGGCTCTAGGGTCCTTTTTATACTGCAACAGAAGAATACCATCTGTATTCAGCAATCCATCCCAACAGCTCTCAACCAATCAGAAGATAGGACATGGATTAGACATGTCAGCAATCCTTGCCCAACAGCTCTCAGCCAATCAGAAGGCAGGACACAGATCAGACTTGTCAGCAATCCTGACCCAACAGCTCTCAGCCAATCAGAAGGCAGGACACAGATCAGACTTGTCAGCAATCCTAACCCAACAGCTCTCAGCCAATCAGAAGGCAGGATACAGATCAGATATGTCAGCAATCCTGACCCAACAGCTCTCAGTCAATTAGAAGTCGGGATACAGATCAGCCACATCAGCAGCCCAACCAGTGGTTAGGATTCAAGTCAAATTAACATGGTGGAGCTAATTAGAGTGTCCAATTGTTGTTTATGAAGATTTTATCTCTTCGAAGTCTGGAGCGAAGACCAAGCTGCAGACATCTGCAACAGAGATTTCGGTTTCACTCTATAAATCCATCTCACTGGAACATATCAAGATCACAAAAAAGATTTTCTTCAGAATTATTTTTTGGAGACAAATATGTGGCATTGACAGGGGGCGAGTGGAGAGGTGGCATCATCGTAGGTCATCGGCTATGAGCGAGGGAGAGAGGAGGAGGTACCTCCTTCTATTTCGCATTCTTGTCTGGAGATGACGTGTAAACACCAATAGCCTAATACCCATTAGCTCACTCGATAACAATCCACATCTCTCCCCCATGCCTGCAAAAGCTGCGAGCTTCTTCACATCTGCGTGTGATCTACAACTACACCGACAAAACCACGATGGGGTGAGACGAAATGCCATCACGATTTCCACCCAAATCTCGACGTGCATGGGAATATAAATGGTGAATGGATGGGGAAAAATCCAGTAGCACGCTGCATGCATCGTGGAGAGATGGAGAGGACGTCAGATCTCTACCGATACGTGAATTGAGCAGTTGACATGTGGACTGTATGCATCACGGAAGATGCATTCAATTGAGGATGATCTGTTGTGAAGAGGGCAATAACCATTGAAAGAATGAAAGAAGAAAGAAATGGGAAAAGAGAGCCCAGGCATAGAACCCTGCTTTAGAATATTTACTAGCGTATTTGTCCTCGCTTCGCGTTGGGTTGAAAGAAATGCATTTGTTTGTAATATTTTTAGAACTATAGAAATTAAGCAAGATATCATGTTACATAATTTTTCCCAAAATAAATAAGTGAATAGAACATCTTTGGAAAATCCTATTGATATCGTTAGACATCAATTTGCATAGAACAATTATTAATCATTGATTATAAAACAATCGATTTACATTTATCATAAAATTATATTTTAAAGAAAAGATGTATATGCTAGCATTTCTAATAATACTTTCGATAACAAATTAAAATTATTCAATTGCATTACAGGGATGCAGTTTATTTCAGTTATAAACCACACGAACAACTAAAATACATTATTATAAAATTTATATACTTTTCAGAAAAAATTTGCATAAAGTAGAGTACAAGTTAAAAAAGTTTAAAATATTCATTCATTATTTTTTATTTATTATATATATATTTGAAAATGTAAGAAATTTAGTCATCATATGAAACAAATTTAATAAGAAAGCAAGTCACAATATAATAATACTAGCGCATGCCCGTGCGATGCATGGGGACGAAGACATTTAAAGTGATGAACTAACGATCATTAAACAATTATGATCACGACATCAAAATTGACTTGAAGTAATAAAGAATTCAATAATCGATGTCATATCTTTCACAGAGAAATGTATAAGAATGACTATTCTTTACCGATTGTTTCATTATATTCGTAACCATTAAAAAGATCGATCCACAATTGTTTCACTATATTCGTAACCATTAAGAAGATCCATATAGCGATCATATATAATACTAAATAAAAGAACTACATATGAGGACATTTGTAGAATCATCTATATAAAATCAAATTCAGTTGCTTATGTAAAAGAATCACATATGCGCATTTGTAATATAGCGCGACATATTAACTAAATAATTTTTAAAATAAACTATGAAATTTATTGGACTTAATAATTGACATGTAATGTAATTTAATTAGTAGTAACATATCCATGTGCCCACATGATAGCTTCTATATTTATAGAAGTAAATGATTCAATATATATGCATGTAGTAATTAAAAGATAAACAGTTGTTCTATACCATTGGTTGGAAGAACAATAATATGCATGTTGCATATAATATCATAAGAAGATCTACTACTGCTTTTGCATGTAGGTCTTCCATTTCTAACCCATATGTAGTTTTAAATTTTAATAATATCACCATTTAGATAAAAAAAATATTATGTCACCATGTTTCTTGTGTTCCAAGAACTCTATCTATGATCTGTAATGCACGTGCAATTCATAAACATCCCGATTACAAAAGTTATATTCCTTTTTTCATAATAATTTTTCCAAGATAAAGACGACTCATCCGACAATAAGTATAATTTATTCTACATTTTCAATGTGGGTGTTGTAATGGAAACGAAAATAGATTTGTATTTGTCTACATATACGAGGGTCTGAAACTTGCTTATAGTTTACTAAATCAAATACATATTTCAATTCATAATAATACATTTGATGAACTTGTTGAAGTTGGAGAACGAAATGTATTGGAGAAATATAGAGCATAATCGTTCCTTCTGTGGGCGTTGCTTCATCTCAAGCAGCTTATGCCTCAAGATTTAATGGATCTAAAGCTAAGGGTGTGTTTGGATAGTGGGTTTAGGTGGGTTAACCTGGTAGCAGGTAACCCATTTTTTGGTTTTGGTGTTTGGATAGAGGGTTAAACTGGGGGTGGGTTAGAAGTGGGTTTATTGTGATATGATTGTATTGCATTTGAAAAATGTGAGTAGTTAATGTGATGTGATTGTATTGGAGTTTGAAAAAGTGAGTAAAAGTGGAGTAGTTTATAATTTTTATATGATATGATGGTATAATATATTACTTTTTGATGGAATTGATGATGGAGAATTAATTAATTTATTTTTTAAAAAGATAAAAAGTGGGGCCCATGTAAGAGTGAGAAGATATGGGGTAAAGAAGGTAAACCCCTCAAAGAGGGGTTTAACCTTGGAGCCGAATGGCACCTAAAAGTTCATTCATGATAAATATACAGATGCCACCTTCAGAGAGGTCAGTCGCAAGGGGAGGATCGCGAAGTCTTGACAGGAAGTTGCTGCCAGGCATAGCTGTTATGAAGTGCATAAGAAAGTGAAATGTGTTTCAGTTTATGATACTGCATCAGATGAATTTGGAGGACATAAATGATATTGGAGAAATGTAGAGCATATAACTGCTCCTTTTGTGGGTGTTGCCATGGATTTTTCCGAAGATGATGAAATGAAAAATGATTATTAGGGGAACATGATACACGATCTGAGTAGCAGAAACATGAAGTTTTTCAGAGATGAGTAAGGGAATGGAGTTGAAAAAATCCTAAACTTGCTTGGTTTAGTGAATAAAAATATTTCACTACTTAAGTTGTTAAGCAAGCAGCTACTGCTTAAGGATTTAATGAATCAGAAGCTGAAACTTCATGCATGAGAAACATACGGATGGACCTACGAATACGTCCGTCACAGGCGAAGGTTCGTGAATACTGACATGAAGCTTCTACTGGCTGAGCACAGCAAGGACTTGCCGGCCGGACGGGAATGGACAGAATTGGGAAGGAAGCTAAGGAGTCTGTAACAACCCAACCCCAAACATAGTGCCATACCTAAAACTCACGAAGTGTGGGTGTGGTTTATAAGTGATGGGGACTACTACTTGATAACTTGGGCTTAAGCATTTTGGGTGGTTGTCAACAGGTCTATTTGGACCCAAACCCAACAAGTTGTCAGGGTCAGTTTTCCTCGATAACGGACCGGGGACCTAAGCCCGGGACGTTACAGAGTCTGGCACATTATATCGTGCATGGAGAGCTGCAATTCTCAGGTTCACACGTGGCGATCAAAGGCGACCTCCTGCATGAAAGCATTTCATGCCTTTTTGTAGACAGTGAAGGCACATGGAAGCCCATGCAAGAGACAGAGATGTTAATCGAGGTGAGGAGGAGAGGAATTGATCTGAAAACAGTGGTCAAACTGTAATTCGAACAGAGGGATTAAACAGATAACAGGGGCAAAATAGGAATTCGCCTACTAAACGTTAATGTGGAGGGCTGGAGACCCCTCTTTAATATATCCATCCATACATATATTAAAACCCGTCAAGTCACATGACGGTATTAATTTTTCGGCAGAAAATTCTATTTTTACCCTCCGGCTCCAGCGATCATCCCCTTTCTGCACTCACTGAAACCAAGGTATTATCAAATCACCCAGGTGGCTGCCGACAACCCTACCCTCCCTCCGCACCTCCTCAAATTGATGCCGCCTACCGCCATAGAAACTCTGCCTCCATCGATCGGTACCGCTACCTCGCTGATTACTGAAGACCGATCTCCAACTCCCCTTCCGTTCCACCGGGATGGGAGAGTTGCGGCAGCAGCTGCGTGATGTCGAGTTCTAGATTCGGCAGCATCCGGTCTAGCAAGTCTGCTCTGTTGTTATTGTCTTGATCGTCACGATCTGGCTGTCTGTTTTGGGTGAGTTATCAATCCTTCTATGGCACCGTCAATGGAGCTAGGGCTCTAGATCTGGGGATGATCCCAAGTGGGGATTCACCCCCAACAACAACGTGAAGCATCAGGACGGGGAGTCCGGTGATGAATCCACATTTCATCATCTTTATTCTATCATTTTGGCACCAAAAACCCTAGCAAATGCCCGAAAATACCCTTAAATAGAGCATCTTAGCATTCATGCATGTGCATCCAAACAGTGTATAAATTACTGTAATTAAGGCCAAAATTATAGAATAAATAAAGAAAAGAAAAAGAATAAAATATTGTAAATATTTTATGACCCAAAACCCCCGAGACCTAGGCATCTTGATGAATAGGTCGACAAGGAATAAAGTAGGGGGAGATAAGGTCAGAAATACAGAGAAAATACCTATACATTCCATTCATTCTTTATTCATTTTGGGACCTATTTTTGGTTCCACTTTTTATACATAAAATAAAGAAACTTTGTACATGAAAGTTATAGCTAATTTAATAAAGAAAAATACAAAATTGATTTCACAGAAAAAGAATGTACAGATGAAAAGTTATGGTCTGAATAAGAATCCAAAATCCCAACTTCCCAGACCCGTATCGCACACTGACAACTCCAAATGCAGTGTACTCACTTTAATTGTATATAGAATAAAATAATCTATCCAATGGCGGTGGTTTCGCATTTGGCGGGGCTACGGTTTGAAAGTTGAGTTTTGGACCCCTATTGTATACTTGTACTGAATAAAATATTCAATTTATTCTTTATTCATTATTTATTCATTTTTATATTTTTATAATTTTGTAAATATTACTTATAATATATATGTGCATTAAAATTAAAATAAAATGCGAAGAAAAATAAAAATAAAAATACTTGTATAAAGACTACATAGGTATACTGTATATACCTATACCTGTATAAAATACTCTTAGATTTTATTAAACATACAAAGTAAATCAGAAAAATAAAATAAAAATATATATGTGTATATAAAAGTATTTCATAATTTTATAAAATCATAAATAAAAATAATAATATTAAAAATACCTAAAATAAAAATAGAATACCAAAATACATAGGTATTATACCTATATAGGGTTAAAAAGGTAACTTGTAAAAATATAACTCCTAAAAATAATTAAAAATCAAAATAAAATACTACATAAAATTCTAAGTATTTTTTATTTTATAACTTTTATTAGATTCGGCCTTTTTCTATTTTTTATTGAATTTATAAAACATTTAGGCGGGGTTTTTCCTGATTGGTCCACGTGGACAAATCAGGAGACGGCCCCAGTTGACCCAGGTCAACTGGTCGTCCTCCCCACCTACCCTTGTCAGACGATCTAGTTTTTGGCATTATTGGCGAATTTTTCTAGGTCGATTCTTGCACTATCTCGTCTCGATTTCTTCTGTGATCCTCTTCCTCGTTCATCCCTCATGCCCGCCGAGTGTTTACATCGGGCTATGGATCAATGAGGTGTTCCAGACCTCTTGGTCTTTGGACCCCTGTCACCTCGGGTCAACCCACTTAAAACCAACTCCCCCTCTTCCATTTCGAATTCGAGTCCCCTTGGTCCACCCTTCAGCGCCACCTTCGTGCTCCTGAGCTCCTTGGAGGTGACAGCTCCATCGCCAGCTCCTCAGCCAAGGCGTTCGAAGTCGAGGGAGCCTCCACCACCTCCGCCAACAGCCGGCGTCGAGGTAGTTCTTCCTCTGGCTTCGGCCATCGAGGGCTCGCCCCGCTCATTTCTTTCTTGCATTCAATTCCTGTTAGCCTTAGGATCAATATCCCTCAAAAAAATCGAAGCTCCATCATCTGATTCGCTCGATCACCCACTTTGGCCGGAGCGCACCTCCGGCCCTTCGCCGCCACCTCGTTGCACACATCCCCACGCCTCCGCGAGGCCCAGGCAATTTGCCCTGGCCCTTTTCACCACTTTTTGCAGGTCAAAGACCCTTGAACGAACCTGGAGAGCCATTTTGATTCCTCGCCGGAGATACCTGGAGCGTAAAGCTCCGCCGCCTTCGCGCCAGCACTTCGACGCTTCTCCGGCGAATCCGAGCCATCCAGTCCATAGAGGGACCTTCCAGGAGTCTGCAGCTCCATTTTGGGGCCCATCCATCGCCGGAGGAGCGAGATCGGAGTCGGGGAAGTGCGCCTCTACCGGCCTTCGTCCCTGTTCTTCCTCCTCGCTTCCCCGCCGTCCGATCGAGCCGCAGCTCCAGATCGCGCGTCGACCGTCCGATCTTCCACGCCCAGCCACCGTCGGATCTCTTTTTGAGATCTAATCTCAGACGTCGACGCCAACCGTCATCGGGCGTTCCCAAGCTGCCACGTGGATAAGTGGCTCGCTCCCCGCCGCTGGATCGCGCATCGCCGCCAGCCGTTGGATTCGTGCCACGCGTCGTCGTAGGAGCACCCGAGCATGGGTATTTTGCATTTCAACCCTCGCACTTTTTGTATTTAGTATTTAGTATTCAAACTTTCGTCTGTAGTGTAAAAATTTTGTAATATTTGCATAAAGACCCTCGAACTTTGTTTATTTGCATCTAGGTCCTTCGCCACGTCACCTCACGTGACCTGTACACGTGAGGGGGCGGGCATTTTGCAAGGATACCCTCAGTCATTTATGTATTTCATTTTAGTCCTAAAACTTTCGCAGCACGTGTAAACTTTTTGGATATTTTGCAAGTAGGCCCCTAGGGTTTCGTAATATTACATTTCAGTCCTCGCCAGGCGCGTGCAAGTCACGCGCCCTGGTGGGAAAATTTCTAAGAGGCCCAGGCGGCTTTTGTAATTGCATTTTGGTGCTATAAATTAAATATTCAGTGTATATTTTTGTGGAAAATTGCATGTATGCCCCTGGATGTTTGATATATTGCACATATGCCCCTGTCAGGACTGTTTAATGTTTGGATGTTTGCTCTAATTATTTAACCTATCATTTTAACTCCAAAAATTCCACAAAAACAGGTTTAAGCTCCTGGACATGTGTACTTCCACGCCACAATTTTAGTTTTTGATTTTATTTTATTTCATATTTATTAAAAATCAAAAACTTGCTATTTGTGCACTGTCTAGCTTAGAAAATACCAAAAAAATATTAAAACACCTCCAAAAATTCCAAAAAAATCATCTAGTGTCTATTTTATTCTATTTTAGTGTCAGTCCAAAAATCATTAAAAATCTCAAAAGAAAAACACTAAAAATTTAAAAACACTCAAACACTTCAAAAAAAATATATAAAATAGTAGAAAACTCCAAAAATCAAAAACTCAGTTTCTGTTTGTTCCTTATTTTGTCCTTTTTATGTGAAAAATAGTGTGAAAATTTTGAGCTACTGGTTGCTATTTTTAACTTGCATTTTAGTCACAGCCAGCCCTATTTCCACTGTTTTGCTTTACTTCAGTCTTTAAAAATACCAAAAACACCTTGAAAAATCCCCAAAAATCACAAAAACAGTAGAAAACCATAAAAATATCAAAAATATTTTATTTCTGAATTTTTGGTTATTTTTGCACATTTTTATAATTATTTTAGCTTGCCTTTTATTATATTGTCTCTATTTTCCAATATTAAAAAAAGGAAATAAAAAATATAAAATATAAAATATAAAAATCAGAAAATCAAAAATCAAAATACAAAAATTAAAAATTAAATAAAAAAATTCAAAAATTCAAAAATTAAAAACCCACAAAAATTTATTTGTTTGCTTGCTTAGTGTAGACACTTATCACACACACACACTTTAGCATTTGCTTGAACTACCCTGCTTGCTCCCTGTGTTCGAACTCTCTGCATACTTGACACTATACACCATTTGTGCAGAGTTAAAAATAAATTTTAACTCCACATTTATTTCTAATTATTGATCTTTAGTGTGGGTTAATTGTTGATTAAATACGAGATTCCTTTGTGAGTCGCCACAGCGACGGTTGTCTCCGCCTTGTGTGAGACATCATTTTAGACCGCATCGAATTTCGTGTTTATCAAATGGCGCCGTTGCCGGGGAGCAACAGCGAATAGTTCACATTTTGTTTGATTATGTGATTGTTTACCATAGCATTATTTTCCATCTCTTACATTTTGATATATCTCGTTGAGCTATCTGACCACTCTTCTTTGTCTTCTTGCGAGGGACCGCGGAGCGAGGCGGATCGCCTAGGCGACCCGACGCAACCTTGGGACGTGGAGCCGGCTATTCTTTAGCCAAGCCGGTAGGAGAGAGCAAGGAGAGCGAGAGAGAGTGACTAGCTTAGCTTTTCATTTATTTTTGGTGAGAGAGTGATCTATTAATTTGTAATAATACAGGTACACTTGGACTTGGACACTTAGACTTTCGGGCCTAATTTCCGGGTGTTTGTTTACCCGGGGGCTCACCGCAGTTTTGACGAGTTTTTATCGCCGTCATTTTCCGGTTTTGTTTTCATTTTTCACTTTCTTTTGTGGATTGAGCTCTTAGTTCTAGGTCCTGCTTGACTCGATTAGAATAGGTCCAAACACCTAATTATCTTTGCATGCTCCTATAGATTCGTATTTGGACTTAGACTAATTAAACAGTTAGCTAGTAGCTTCCAAATCCACGCGCCGCGAGCTCACACCCGAACAAGCGCTTTCTCCTACCCCAAATGTGTTGGGCAGAGGAGGGGTGAGCCTAGACCAGACACTCGGATTAGGAGTTACTAGTTAGCTTGTGGTTCTTCACGCTAGCAGCTGCCTGTTCTAGGACGATTTCCGCATGCATATCGCCATATAGCTTAGGTTTAAAAATTCTGCTTTGCATCCCGCATGGAGAGAGCTGGGATTCGCTGTAAGTCCTCTTACTTTGCACGCATCATCTAGGCACAAAGGTGAGATTTCCACCTTGGTGTCGACATGCACGGCTTTTCCGACTCTATTCTCCCTCTGTTTTTGGAACAAAGTAGGATAAAGGAAAAATACAAAAACCGTTAGGCGCTTGTTTGAATCTACTCAAAAGAAGCGATAACACCAAAAAAAATTAAAAAAGGGACTGCTAAAGAAAACTTGACCAAAATAAAATTGGTAATTGGATTCATTGCTTGGGGAGAGTAACACCCTCACTTGTCTTCAGGTTGCATGGGAAGGTCTCCTTCCAAGTGAGGTGAGCGCTTCGTAAGGATTAGAGCCCAAAAACCCAACTTGTGGCTGCCTTGTGTATCGCCTGGATTTCCGAAGTATTGGCGCTACTATCGTACGTAGTCGAGTAGGACTTGGTCGCCATTGGTGACTCACTATTGTGTGAGCGCCGACCTTGTCCGAAGTACCGAGCCTAGGCCACGCCTTCACGGGTGTGTCTGTCTCACCGGCTGCGTCCGAGTAGGACCTTGTACGCTCACGGGTGATTCTGTTGCGAGCGAGGTCCGAAGTATCGGTTTCGCCTATCGGCTTCCTCCCTCTATTTCTTTGGCTGAGTAGGGATCCAGGAAGGGTTACAAGGACCTCAAAAAGCGCAAGATACATGTTACACAGGAGGAGGACAAGTACGGGGACACTTTCCTGGCAGTACTCTCGCTCCTATAGGCGTAGCGTTCTAAGGACTCGTGAAAAGATAAATACCTGAAAACAAGCTAAAATTGACAAGATAAAAGCCGAACCTTCACGGCTTCACGAGTTGAGTTGGTGAATCCACCCTTGCTTTGCGTTTGATTGCTAGATTTATTTAGGTCAAGATCAAAAACACCGCACAATTGTGCACAATTTTGTTGCATATCATCTTCTTCTTCTCTTGCATTATCCCCACTCTTTCCGAATAATCAAGATGATGGGACGGAGATCTCTTAGGCCGACCTTGTCGGCACCGCTATCCAGCACTCCTCCTTACTCATCTAGGAATGCCTCGGAGAGTCCGCTTTCCGAGCCCAAGTTCACATCCACCCTGTTCCCCCTCGACCACCCTTCCCATTCTCCTTCTCTCAGTCCAATTGTGTCAGAATTCAGTACATCACAGAGTTCGGCTCATTCTACAGCACCTGAAATGGCCTCATTTGCTTTTTCAGAGAATCCAGCAATGGCAGACAGAGGCGAGCACCCAGATGACCACGAGCATCCCCCGTTCATTATTGATCAAGTGGCCATCAACAATTCCTTGCTAGCGTCCCTGGAAAATATGCAGAGACAGATCCGTGACCAGGGAACATTCATGGGTGACCTGATGAGAGAGATAGCACAGCTGAGAGAAAACCGACCTGGGGGCGGTGGCGGAGGTGGAGGAGGAGGACCCGATGCAGGAGGAGGCGATCCAGACGCTGAGCGACCGCCACAGACTATCATGAGGGAACTGCACAACCCAGCTTCGTCCCTCACTCACCGGTGGATCAGACTCCCGCCAATCCACGGAGACTTCGAGCTTCGGCACCACACGATTCAGTTGCTACCCAAGTTTCACGGGTTGCCGACCGAAGAGCCGCACCTCCACCTCCAAGAATTTGAAATGATATGCAGTACTATCCATGATCGGTTGATGACTGAGGACACCATTAAGATGATCGCCTTCCCGTTCTCATTGGTTGATAGAGCCGCATATTGGCTCAAACATCTTGGGTGATTTGTCGATACTTGGGCAGATCTCCAGACCGCGTATTTGAAGAAATACTATCCTCTCGGCCGGACCAATGCAGCTAGAGCTATGATTAGCAATTTCGTCATGATCCCAAATGAACAGTTCCATGAAGCCTGGGATCGATTCAGAGAGCTAATTGACCGGTGTCCACATCACGATATATCCAAGCCCAACCTGGTGCAGAGTTTCTTCTGTGGGCTGACACCGGAGCTGCAGGGGCTTGTGAACGCCTCTTGCGGTGGGTCCTATTTCTCCAAGGGAGAAGACGACGTCTGGGCCATCTACGAAGGCATGGCAGAGAACTCTACAGTGATGACCAAGGCCAGAGTCTACACTCAGCAGAAACCCCCGCAGGGAGCGGGATCATTTCAGAGGATCGCCCGCATCGATGCCGGTCCCAGCACAACGTCGGTAGCCGCAGCCCAAGCCGAATCAGCAGCAGCCGACATGGGCATTATTAGCGAAAAGTTGGACCGCATGGAGATCCTTGAAAAGAAGCAGAACCAAGGTCTAGCCCAGATGGACCTTCTCACCAAAACCATGAGTGACCTGAAGACTCAAATTCTATGTATTCAGGAGGCACAAGCCCATTCCCAACAGCCTCCCTGGTCACAGATTGCTTCCAGCAGCAGCAATCCCAACCAGGCCTCCACCTCATACCGCCAGGTGAACCATATCCAGGCGGAGCCGGTTCCATTGCTGCAATACCATTCAGAGCAACCGCCATCTTCGGACACGCAGATGGTGGTTTATCAGCCGGAGCAACCACTGGCAGTTCTTCCTCCACCTTCCCTTGAGCAGGAGCCATTGATGGAAGTCAATGGGATTTGGTACGACCGATACCCTCAGCCCGCAATTCGTAGGGACCACCCCGGATTCCGTTGGGGCAATGGTGGATCCTCATCCCAGCAGCATTCTCCTGCCCAAGGACAGCAGAACAGCCAGCCGACACAACAGCAACAACCCCAGTATGCCCAGCAGCAACAATACCAGAGTGGTCCTCGTCCCTCCTATCAGGGACAGCAGTGGAGGCAGCGCCAGCCGCCTCAGCAGTCTTATCACCAGCCTTCCCCCCAGTATCAGCAGCAACACCAGCAGCAGCAACCCCATTTCCAGCAGGGACAGACATCCGGTTCTCAGGGTCCAGCCTATGAGAACCCAGCCCTAGATGATCTTGCCCGCTTGCTATCTGAACAGCGAGCATCTTTCAGGCAAGAAATGGATGAATTCCGGCAGGAGATGCGGGATATCATCAAAGGCAAAGCCGCCATACCCGCTCAGATCGAACCTAATCCTAATAACCTAAAAAGAAAATCTAAGCAGGTAGAGTTCACAGAGGATACCTCTCCTAGTGACGATTTGAATGATATGTCTTATTCTTTGAATGATGCTAATTTTGTGACTACTAGGAGCGGTAGGATGCCAGCCGGCGGCGCCTCTTCTGAGCGACAGCCAGATGCAGAACCAGGAGCGCCAGAGGAGCAGACTAGCGGTGCTGATACCGCTAATGATGATGTTGAAGACGGTGGTGCTGATGTCACCAATGATGGAGTCCAGGACGACGGTACTGATGCCGTCGTGATACCAGATGCAGACGGTGGTGCTGAAGCCACCATTTTGGATGATGAACCAGAGCGCGGTGCTGATGCCGCGAAGACCGGTGCTAGTGGTGGTGCTGAGGCCACCACATCTACTTTTGTTGAGCCAGCATTTGTGATGTTACCACATTTTGTATCTAGAGACTGTGGGAACAAAAACAATAACAAAAATATGAATAAAGGAAATGTTTCTGTTCAAATTGCGGATCCATATGTGATGAACGATGATAATTGTATGGATTCTCCGTCTTCACAGGCACAGGGACCGATTCCTAGTCCTCCATCTGAGGAGGCCCCTACCATCCCCTTCCCTGAGGCACTCCGCCGAGCGAAGGGGAATAAAAAAGAAAATCCAAAAAAGAGCCAACAGGTAGAGTTCGGCAACGAAATGATTGACAGATTCCACATTCAGCTGACTCTACGGGAAGCATTTGAGCATATCCCCTTCTTCAAAAAGAACTTGAAAGAGACAACTACTGTTCGAAGGAAGAAGAGGCACAGAGATCAAATCCATATGCTCACTCATGACACATGTTGCATGATCCAGAACAAGCTGTCAGCCAAGCGACCAGACGCAGGAGCTCCTTATGTCAGATGCGAGATTCAGGAGCAGCAGTTTGATCGTACTCTATTAGACAGCGGCTCTTCAATTAACCTCCTTCCGGCAGCCTTACTCAAGCAGTTCGAGTTTGGCCCTCTTCTTCGAAGCAGAACCGTCCTTCAGTTTGCTGATAGGTCGATTAAGAGGCCGAAGGGGTTATTGAAAGACGTGGTCGTTACCATTCAGGGCCTGAAATTCCCCGTGGACTTCGTTGTGTTGGACATGGAGATCCCTGAGTCGGTAACTGATGCCCCCATCATTCTCGGACGTCCATTCTTGGCCACAGCCAAGGCGGTGACCGACCATGATAGTGGGAAGGTATGCTTTCGCGTAGAGGGCGAAACCATACAAATAGAGACGATCGAAGAAATCAAAGCTAGAGAGTTAGAGTGCTCCGAGCAGTCCAGCGAAGCAGCGCAGATGACAGAGGAAGAGCTAGACATCCACCAGGTTTGTGATTTTGAGATGACTGATGACGAATCCAACTGGAAAGATCCTGTAGCACTGACCCTCGCCTTGCCTACAGATTCACTGTATCTCAAGCTCATGGCAGTCGAGAGCCGGGAGAGCACATCCCTGGATGAGGATATCTCTGAGGCTGACAGTGTTGTGATGAGTGGTGCTGAGGAATTTCAATCATGTTCATCTTCTTCTGATCCCTCGGATTCAGACATTGACTGGGATGACTTTGATGACTATTTACCTTGTCTGATTCCTACTGAGCCAACAACCATGACAAAGTGCGAGCCGGTGCAGTTTATAGTTGATTCAGAGAGCCGCCCTTCGTCAGAAATTCATGCAGAGTGAGAGTTCTCCCATGCAGACCTGGTAGCATTTACACAGACATATCAGAAGCCAGATCTGCCACCTCCCAGTTGCCCAGAACGGAAACCTCTGCCGCAGTCGATGAAGTACAGATTCCTTGCTGGAGAGCCAGAAATGCACCCAGTCATTATCTCAGCAGATTTGACTGGAGAGCAAGAATCTCGTCTGATGGAGGTTCTTGAAAGAAACCGCAAGGCAATCGGTTGGAGTATAGCTGATCTCCAGGGGCTGAGCCCAAATCTTTGCTCTCACCACATCTATCTTGAAGATAACGCTAAGCCGTCGCGTGAGTTCCAACGAAGGCTGAACCCGAATCTTCGAGACGTAGTCATGAAAGAAATTTCCAAGTGGTGGAGCGCCGATTTTATCTATCCCATCTCCGACTCCAAATGGGTAAGTCTGTTACATGTGGTACCCAAGAAGACGGGTATCACTACAGTTGTTAATGAGTCTGGAGAGGAGATCGCTACCAGAGTACCAACTTCTTGGAGGGTCTGTGTGGACTACAGACGATTGAATGAGGCCACCAAGAAGGATCACTTCCCGCTACCATTCATTGATCAGATTATTGAGCGGCTAGCTGGGAAGAGTCATTATTGTTTTCTTGATGGGTACTCTGGATACAATCAGGTGGCCATTGCGCCCGAAGACCAGGAGAAAACGACATTCACCTGTCCGTTTGGGACTTATGCTTTCAGACGGATGCCCTTTGGTCTATGTAACGCTCCGGCGACATTCCAAAGGTGCATGTTGTCCATCTTCTCAGTCATGGTGGGTGACTGTTTAGAGGTCTTCATGGATGACTTCTCGGTCTATGGCGACGGGTTCGACGCTTGTCTTGACTGCCTAGACCGTGTGCTCAAGCGCTGCATTGAGGTTAATCTTGTCTTATCCTGGGAGAAGAGTCATTTCATGATGACTCAGGGGACGGTCCTTGGTCATATCGTCTCCAACAGGGGCATGGAGGTCGATCCGGCTAAGGTGGACATCATCAGAAAACTCAATCCGCCGTCCAATCTGCGTCAGTTACGGTCTTTTCTGGGGCATGTCGGTTTCTACCGACGGTTCATTCAGGACTTCAGTCGAATTGCCCGACCGCTTACTGACTTGCTAACCAAAGACACCGAGTTTATTGTTAATGATAAGTGTCTTGAATCTTTTGAGACTCTCAAGAATATGGTTGTTTCAGCTCCTGTCCTTCAGCCACCCGATTGGTCTCTCCCATTCGAGATCATGACGGATGCTTCAGATTTTGCCGTTGGGGCTGTGCTTGGACAGAGGAGGGATGGTTTACCGTTTGCCATTCACTACGCCAGCCGGACCTTGGATGCCGCGCAGCGGAATTATACTGTGACTGAGAATGAGATGCTGGCCGTAGTCTTTGCTCTTGATAAGTATCGATCATATATTCTCAGATCGAGAGTAACAATCTACACTGATCATTCCGCCATCCGATACTTAATGGCTAAGAAGGATGCCAAAGCATGTCTCACCAGATGGATCCTTCTACTCCAGGTATTTGATATTGAGATTAAGGATAAGCCTGGAGTCAAGAATGTGGTGGCGGATCATCTCTCCAGATTGGAGAATCTTGAGGAATCTGAGCCCAGCGCACCTATCACAGAGACATTTCCGGATGAGGCGATCTTGGCTGTCACCTCACTCCCATGGTATGCTGACTTTGTAAACTATCTTGTTGCCAAGACAGTCCCTCAGGGTTGGCCCAGGCAGAAACTTGAGACCTTCCTAGCTAAGGCCAAGTTTTACCATTGGGAAGATCCCGTCCTTTATCATGAAGGAGGGGATAGTATCTGAAGGAGGTGCATTCCTCAAGAAGAGCAGCATAGCGTCCTCACATACTGCCACAAGCTTGAGGCAGGAGGACATCATTCTGGAAAAAGAACAGCACAGAAGGTGCTTCAATCCGGCCTATGGTGGCCTACTCTCTTCAAGGATTCTGATGAGTTCGTGAAGAGATGTACTGACTGTCAGAAAATGGGAATCTGCGGACAGAGAGACATGATGCCCATGCAACCCATTCACTTCTGTGAGGTTTTTGATGCATGGGGGATTGATTTCATGGGCCCATTTCCTAAGAGTCAGGGATTCGAGCATATTTTGCTCGTTGTGGATTATGTCAGTCGATGGGTTGAGGCCATCCCCGCCCGAGCCGCAGATGCTAAAACCGTTTGCAAATTTTTGAGGAAAAATATCATTTCACGGTTCGGTGTACCTAGAGTCTTGATTTCAGACGGGGGGTCTCACTTCATCAATGACAAAGTCAGGGCCCTTGCAGACGAGTTCGGCATTGACCATCGGGTTGCCACGCCTTATCACCCTCAGACTAATGGTCTTGCCGAAGTATCGAATAGGGAGATAAAGACTATCTTGCAGAAAGTTGTCCGCCCAGACCGAAAGGATTGGTCACAGCTTTTGGACTCGGTCTTATGGGCTTATCGGAGATCTTTCAAGAATCCATTGGGAACATCTCCCTTTCGCCTCGTCTATGGCAAGCCGTGCCATTTGCCAGTGGAGATCAAGCATAAATCTTTTTGGGCAGTTACTGAGTTGCTTCTAGATCCCGAGAGTATAGGAGACCAAAGAAGAGCTGAATTGGCAGCCCTGGAAGAATTGAGAGACACAGCCTTCTCCAACAGCCTACAGTACAAAGAGAAAGTGAAGACATGGCACGATTCGCATATCAGCCACAAACAGTTTGAGCCAGATCAGAGAGTATGGTTGTTTGACTCCAGGCTGAAATTATTCCCAGGGAAATTGCAGAGCAAGTGGAAAGGACCGTATGTGGTCAGGAAGGTACATGACAATGGCAGCATCGACATATCCGAACCGTCATCTTACTCTACCTTCCGCGTCAATGGTCAACGCTTGAAACTATATCTTGATCATGATCCGCCGACCATTGACGTTGCCCCCATTCTTCTGGTATGAGATGTGTCCCTTGACTCTCATCATTTACATCTCATACATGGTGATCAATTCCATCTTCCGCTGTACAGATCCATCTGTTTATATCACTTTGTTGTCTGTTGATTTATTTTCTTATTTTCTTCTTTTCTTCTTTTCCTTTTCTATCTTCTTTATCTATCAAAAAGGTGCCGCCCTTGTAGACAGTTTTCCATACTTAGGACGTACTTTGTCCTAAGTATAGGGGGGTTGGCACCCCGAGTTGTTCTATTCATTTCAATCCTCTCCATTCTCTCCTCTTCCTCTCTATACTTAGGGTTATTTTACCCTAAGTATAGGGGGAGACAATCTGAGTACGATCTGTTCATTCCCACCCTTGACCCTCCCTGCGTTGTGTACAGTCTGCTATACTTAGGATTATTTGATCCTAAGTATAGGGGGGACGGTCAACTTCTCATTCATTGATTCATTCATTTATTCCTTTATTATTTAGACTTGTCTATACTTAGTACGAGTTATGTCTTCTCTTTTCTCTCCGATCTATGAGGACATAGCTCAAGCTAAGTATAGGGGGGTCGTATATACTGCGTATATACTTTAGCCATAACTCGTACTTTCATATTTTCCTAATAATATGGCTAATCATTCTTTAAAATTCTTTAAAATTCATTAAAAATCCTTAATAAAAAGATGTGGTTATTCCTCAAATTCTTTTTTTGTATTTACTGATTAATAAATCAGGTGAAAATGTTTTTTGCAAAATGTTTGAAAAATAGTTTGAAAATATTTGTGAACATCTATTGAAAACTATTTTGAAAATATTTTGTTTCGTGTTTTCAACCTGTGTGTAAAATGTGTGGTTTGTAAAACTTATTTTCTTTGTGTGAAATAAAATGTTTGAAAAATGATTTGCAAATGGTTTGAAAAATGGTTGCAAAAATGATTTGAAAAACCTATATATACTGTTTTGAAAGCCTTTGCAAAATGATTTTCAAATGTGTGTAAAATGTTTGTAAAAACTATTTTGGACTATAGTTTTCAAAAATTGTGTAAATTGTTTTCAAATAAGTTTGAGGAATATACACATCATACCAAAATCCACTATATATACATGTATAAAATTGACCACTTACCCTGTAAATTCTTAAAATCCACTTCTTGTATATATTAGAAGCACTCCCGTGTACATATTTTCACCTAGTTTTTAGCCAAAACTTTTTGTTTTCAAAATTCCCAAAAACATTTGCAAAATTAAAATCCAAAAACATTTGAAAAATCTTTTTGAAAAATACAAAAAAATGCATCTGCATATGCATCATCATCATCATCTTTTCAAAAATCCATAAAAAGTTCAAAATCCTTGAAAATTGCATCACAAAAATATTTTCTGCATTGCATTGCATGGCATTAGCATTTTTCGGATTGAGTTTGATAGTTGAACAAGTCTAAGTAAAATCCGGAGATTGGAGCTTGATTGGACCTTAAAATCTACCTAATAACAGGAACCTTATAGGAATTGGGTTTGAGGTACTTCAGGTCTAGTTGACTTAATTCTTTGAGGATCACGAGACTTGGTTCTATGGATTCTTGACTGCCTAAGTAGAGTATTTCAGAGCACACGCACGACTCTTGTTGATAATGACCTAACTTGGACACTTGCACCTTTCACATGGCTCAACTCAGTTGGAGTGGTGAGGGGATTGGATTTGCCGGTATGTGACGTACACAAGTGGAAACACTTGTCCTCCTCTAGGGAGGGAAGTGCACCCCAACCCGTCCAGTGATTAGGAAGTCTAAAGACAGGAGGCTGTGGGTTGCGATAAAGCTTCAAAAGAGGGATAGTCTACTGGCTCAAGAGGAAAAACTCCTTATGTAAATGCTGTTGTATATAGTATTCGAAAAAAAAATGTTCAGGCATGTACAAAAATAAAAAGCCTGCAAGTATGTACAAAGTCAATAAGCAAGCTTGAGTTCCAAGGTCATATCATATGAGCCTGCAGCAGGATGACTTGACTACACTGGTCTTGCATCCAAGGATAGGTAGCTACACTGGCTACCGTCCATTCTTCTCTTCACCCCCTCCTCTCGAGCTGGTTGCCACTTGAACTTAGAAGGGAATACCCCGCTCCTCGAGGATGGAGTTGCTGGATTGGGGAATCACTGGGTTGTCGTACTGGAGAAGTCAGTCTCTTTGTCATTCTAGTTGGGGAGAGCCACCATCACTTACACTGTACAAGTCAGATTCATAGTCGTAAGGGTTTGCGTATGAGTTGAAGTATTTCTGACCTGGCTATTGAGAAGACTTGGGCAGAGTTTTGGGATTCTGAGGGACTGTTGGATTTCAAATTCGGTTCTCAATAAGGTTCCGCCCGCACTAAAATTCCAAAGGTCCGACTTAAGCTCCAAACTTTGATTTTGCGAAGACAAGTTTGATAATCAGATAAAATCCAAGTTCTTCTTTTTCTTTTCTTTATTTTTCTTTTTCTGCACTTATTGCATAAGTGTTTGCTAGGGACTAGCAAAGGTAAAGTATAGGGGGATGATGAATCCACATTTCATCATCTTTATTCTATCATTTTGGCACCAAAAACCCTAGCAAATGCCCGAAAATACCCTTAAATAGAGCATCTTAGCATTCATGCATGTGCATCCAAACAGTGTATAAATTACTGTAATTAAGGCCAAAATTATAGAATAAATAAAGAAAAGAAAAAGAATAAAATATTGTAAATATTTTATAACCCAAAACCCCCGAGACCTAGGCATCTTGATGAATAGGACGACAAGGAATAAAGTAGGGGGAGATAAGGTCAGAAATACAGAGAAAATACCTATACATTCCATTCATTCTTTATTCATTTTGGGACCTATTTTTGGTTCCACTTTTTATACATCAAATAAAGAAACTTTGTACATGAAAGTTATAGCTAATTTAATAAAGAAAAATACAAAATTGATTTCACAGAAAAAGAATGTACAGATGAAAAGTTATGGTCTGAATAAGAATCCAAAATCCCAACTTCCCAGACCCGTATCGCACAACTGACAACTCCAAATGCAGTGTACTCACCTTTAATTGTATATAGAATAAAATAATCTATCCAATGGCGGTGGTTTCGCATTTGGCGGGGCTACGGTTTGAAAGTTGAGTTTTGGACCCCTATTGTATACTTGTACTGAATAAAATATTCAATTTATTCTTTATTCATTATTTATTCATTTTTATATTTTTATAATTTTGTAAATATTACTTATAATATATATGTGCATTAAAATTAAAATAAAATGCGAAGAAAAATAAAAATAAAAATACTTGTATAAAGACTACATAGGTATACTGTATATACCTATACCTGTATAAAATACTCTTAGATTTTATTAAACATACAAAGTAAATCAGAAAAATAAAATAAAAATATATATGTGTATATAAAAGTATTTCATAATTTTATAAAATCATAAATAAAAATAATAATATTAACAATACCTAAAATAAAAATAGAATACCAAAATACATAGGTATTATACCTATATAGGGTTAAAAAGGTAACTTGTAAAAATATAACTCCTAAAAATAATTAAAAATCAAAATAAAATACTACATAAAATTCTAAGTATTTTTTATTTTATAACTTTTATTAGATTCGGCCTTTTTCTATTTTTTATTGAATTTATAAAACATTTAGGCGGGGTTTTTCCTGATTGGTCCACGTGGACCAATCAGGAGACGGCCCCAGTTGACCCAGGTCAACTGGTCGTCCTCCCCACCTACCCTTGTCAGACGACCTAGTTTTTGGCATTATTGGCGAATTTTTCTAGGTCGATTCTTGCACTATCTCGTCTCGATTTCTTCTGTGATCCTCTTCCTCGTTCATCCCTCATGCTCGCCAAGTGTTTACATCGGGCTATGGATCAATGAGGTGTTCCAGACCTCTTGGTCTTTGGACCCCTGTCACCTCGGGTCAACCCACTTAAAACCAACTCCCCCTCTTCCATTTTGAATTCGAGTCCCCTTGGTCCACCCTTCAGCGCCACCTTCGTGCTCCTGAGCTCCTTGGAGGTGACAGCTCCATCGCCAGCTCCTCAGCCAAGGCGTTCGAAGTCGAGGGAGCCTCCACCACCTCCGCCAACAGCCGGCGTCGAGGTAGTTCTTCCTCTGGCTTCGGCCATCGAGGGCTCGCCCCGCTCATTTCTTTCTTGCATTCAATTCCTGTTAGCCTTAGGATCAATATCCCTTAAAAAAATCGAAGCTCCATCATCTGATTCGCTCAATCACCCACTTTGGCCGGAGCGCACCTCCGGCCCTTCGCCGCCACCTCGTTGCACACATCCCCACGCCTCCGCGAGGCCCAGGCAATTTGCCATGGCCCTTTTCACCACTTTTTGCAGGTCAAAGACCCTTGAACGAACCTGGAGAGCCATTTTGATTCCTCGCCGGAGATACCTGGAGCGTAAAGCTCCGCCGCCTTCGCGCCAGCACTTCGACGCTTCTCCGGCGAATCCGAGCCATCCAGTCCATAGAGGGACCTTCCAGGAGTCTGCAGCTCCATTTTGGGGCCCATCCATCGCCGGAGGAGCGAGATCGGAGTCGGGGAAGTGCGCCTCCGCCGGCCTTCGTCCTTGTTCTTCCTCCTCGCTTCCCCGCCGTCCGATCGAGCCGCAGCTCCAGATCGCGCGTCGACCGTCCGATCTTCCACGCCCAGCCACCGTCGGATCTCTTTTTGAGATCTAATCTCAGACGTCGACGCCAACCGTCATCGGGCGTTCCCAAGCTGCCACGTGGATAAGTGGCTCGCTCCCCGCCGCTGGATCGCGCATCGCCGCCAGCCGTTGGATTCGTGCCACGCGTCGTCGTAGGAGCACCCGAGCATGGGTATTTTGCATTTCAACCCTCGCACTTTTTGTATTTAGTATTTAGTATTCAAACTTTCGTCTGTAGTGTAAAAATTTTGTAATATTTGCATAAAGACCCTCGAACTTTGTTTATTTGCATCTAGGTCCTTCGCCACGTCACCTCACGTGACCTGTACACGTGAGGGGGCGGGCATTTTGCAAGGATACCCTCAGTCATTTATGTATTTCATTTTAGTCCTAAAACTTTCGCAGCACGTGTAAACTTTTTGGATATTTTGCAAGTAGGCCCCTAGGGTTTCGTAATATTACATTTCAGTCCTCGCCAGGCGCGTGCAAGTCACGCACCCTGGTGGGAAAATTTCTAAGAGGCCCAGGCGGCTTTTGTAATTGCATTTTGGTGCTATAAATTAAATATTCAGTGTATATTTTTGTGGAAAATTGCATGTATGCCCCTGGATATTTGATATATTGCACATATACCCCTGCCAGGACTGTTTAATGTTTGGATGTTTGCTCTAATTATTTAACCTATCATTTTAACTCCAAAAATTCCACAAAAATAGGTTTAAGCTCCTGGACATGTGTACTTCCACGCCACAATTTTAGTTTTTGATTTTATTTTATTTCATATTTATTAAAAATCAAAAACTTGCTATTTGTGCACTGTCTAGCTTAGAAAATACCAAAAAAATATTAAAACACCTCCAAAAATTCCAAAAAAATCACCTAGTGTCTATTTTATTCTATTTTAGTGTCAGTCCAAAAATCATTAAAAATCTCAAAAGAAAAACACTAAAAATTTAAAAACACTCAAACACTTCAAAAAAATATATAAAATAGTAGAAAACTCCAAAAATCAAAAACTTGGTTTCTGTTTGTTCCTTATTTTGTCCTTTTTATGTGAAAAATAGTGTGAAAATTTTGAGCTACTGGTTGCTATTTTTAACTTGCATTTTAGTCACAGCCAGCCCTATTTCCACTGTTTTGCTTTACTTCAGTCTTTAAAAATACCAAAAACACCTTGAAAAATCCCCAAAAATCACAAAAATAGTAGAAAACCATAAAAATATCAAAAATATTTTATTTCTGAATTTTTGGTTATTTTTGCACATTTTTATAATTATTTTAGCTTGCCTTTTATTATATTGTCTCTATTTTCCAATATTAAAAAAAAGGAAATAAAAAATATAAAATATAAAATATAAAAATCAGAAAATCAAAAATCAAAATACAAAAATTAAAAGTTAAATAAAAAAATTCAAAAATTAAAAACCCACAAAAATTTATTTGTTTGCTTGCTTAGTGTAGACACTTATCACACACACACACTTTAGCATTTGCTTGAACTACCCTGCTTGCTCCCTGTGTTCGAACTCTCTGCATACTTGACACTATACACCATTTGTGCAGAGTTAAAAATAAATTTTAACTCCACATTTATTTCTAATTATTGATCTTTAGTGTGGGTTAATTGTTGATTAAATACGAGATTCCTTTGTGAGTCGCCACAGCGACGGTTGTCTCCGCCTTGTGTGAGACATCATTTTAGACCGCATCGAATTTCGTGTTTATCATCCGGCAGGAAGGGTTGGGCGTGCGACGACAACAACGGTGAGGCTATGCTGAAGTTTAAACTTTCAGTGATAAAAATTGCTAATATATACAAATCCACCAAGCATAGAGACAACTGGTAGATTTGGGGATGCCTCGACCCGACGTATTGCATGCAACGAGATCTAGACATTCGAGCAACGGTGCGGAGGGACAACGAGCGGCAATCTGAGATTTGTAGCTTACTGCAAGGGGCGCTGGGGAGGAATGCCAAGAAAAATCCTTCTAAAGCTTACATACACCAGAGAGAACACAAAGAATAGTTTGGTCTTAAGTAGCCGGAAATAAATTCTCTTTGTACCATGTACAAGGCCCTAATTATGATTCAGTCAAACAATACCATTCATTTACAAGACTGACTATGACTTGTATTATCTTTCCATTATCTTCGATATTGAGTTTTTGATACTTGATTAATCAGAACTTGGATTGCCCTACCAAAATAATTGTTGCATTTTATACGTAATTTAAAAAGTTATAATTGTTTTCTGATGTTCAGATCTATTGTAAGACTATGAGAGAGATAAGATGGGCACCATGTTCATATGAAAGATCATATTTGTTCTGATAAGTAAGCTCCAACTTCGGTCAATTAACCAAGGAAAACCTAAGGAGCTCTCACCTTGCGACGGTCATTAAGGTCAGGCAATTGGAAGGACAGATCCTTTTAGTGTCCTACCACCCAACACAGGCAGCCAACCTAAAGGTACATGCAAGACTCATACACATGGCGGCAATGCTTCATCTCCTTTTGAAGGAAGATCGTATGTTACAAGATCCTCATGATCCATGGATGATTTACTTTAAACTCCCATGACAACCAAGTATGCCAGTTAGATGGATTAATTTAAGCAGATTATTTAAGATGGGTTGCAAGTAGGATAACATTTTTAGCTCAGTACATATATAAAGAATGCTTGATACATATTGCAAGTGAAGTGAAGATTCCTCATCTTAATTTGTCACCTGACTATGAAAATCTCCAACTATGATCCTTGATTTATCCATTTTAGTCTCAATTGACTATGAAAAGCTCATTATTACATTGCACTCCCTTCTCTTAAGAGCATTTCTTTACTCTCCTCTACCTTTTCCTCAATATGAAGATTAAAGCATCAAAATAACTTAGTTCTTACCATACATAGTTTTTCAGTGATCATAATGAATTACGGATCAACAAGTCACAGGAAACATCTCAGGAACTAATTATCAAGAACACTAATTCTCCACAACACAATAGTTCTATTATGGTGACCAATCAATCCTATTTTCTAATTTGAAGATCGATCCATCTATTTTCTGAAAAATCCGGATCTATACTATTAGGGGTGTAAGAAAATTCTCAAGTTCGATATTCGCTCAGGTTCGGCTCGCTAAAAGTTTGATTCAGATTCGGTTCGGATATAAACGAACCGAACCTGAACACAAGTTTAGGCTCGATTAAATAAACGAACCGAACCTAAAAATCATAGGTTCGCTCAGGTTCGATTCGTTAAAAGCTCGATAAACATACACATATACATATTTACAAATCCTTATTCGTAGAAGTGGATCTTATTTTAAGATGAGTGGTTTTTATCCCAGGGTAAGTGAATTTAGTCTAGAGATAACTAGATATTTACGGGATAAGTAGGTTTTATCTATGTATAAACTATCCAAAAATAAATAGTCACATCGTATTTACAACATCCATTATCTGTGTATCTGGTACTTTTCCCTTCTTTATCTTCAAATCAACAGAACAAGTATAAACATTACTTATCGAATATCTCCACATTATTCTTATTCTGTATCCCCATCTGAATAGATATAAAAATATATTATAATTATACTTTTTTCAAATAGATGAATTCCTATTAATCTAATTTTTTCAAAAGATAAAGATGAGTTAGATAAATAAAAAACTAAATGAATATTTATTCTAATTGTAGATACGCATATATTTTTCCTTTTCTTTTCTTTTCACTCCCTCTTATTAGAGAATTCTTAAGTTCGATATTCGTTTAGGTTCGATTCGTTTAAAAATAGGTTCGATTCGGATTTGGTTCCAAAATAAACGAACCGAACCTGAACACAAGTTTATGCTCGATTAGATAAATGGACCGAACCTAAAAAATACAGGTTCGCTCAGGTTCGGTCCGTTTACACCCCTATATACTATGCAGTGGGTCCATTAAAAAATTAACAAGAAAAAGTACTGAAACAAAGCAAAAGATAACACATAAGCATACTTAAACAATAATTACAAATAAATCATCTCAAAAGAAAAATATCTTTTCAGAACAAAATGTACAACGTTACACAACCTAAACGTACCACCCTTTTTGAATAAAATCTTCTCCAAAAAACTACCACAATGCAATCAAACTATCAATTTGATCAAAACCATTATCCCAGTCCACCCCTCACCTCATGATGCCCCCTCACCTACTGACGCTCTACTCTCCTTCTGCTCTCCTTCGCATGCTTTTCAGGCTCGAAGTTAAAGAATCACATAAGAAATGAGTAAAATTGGAAATTTGCTCCACAAATGTTCAATACAGAAAAATAATCGGTATCACATAACACCCCAACAAAACAAAGCTGCAAGTGCTCAGAGAAGGCTGGGTTGCAAGGAACTCGCCTCGATTCGAGGGTGTACTAATACACACATTTCTTGCTGATTATTTTTCTCATGTCATCAGCATGTCTACATTATTTCTTGGCGAATAAAATTCATATAGATCATTCTAGAAAAATTCTCTTTTTTTTCTTTTAATACTATTATTCTTGAGTATATTTTATTTTTCAGATATGTTGTGGAAATCAATTGATTCACATTGTTGATATATTACTCATTCCTAATGCAAATGTCACTCGTAACTATTTTTCTAAAGATGATCTTCTTTATATGTTAACTATCATATAAATAGGGATTTAATCCGATATGAACATATTCATATCTATATGTTATCAAATCACCAATAAATAGATGTGAATGATTTTTTTTATTTCTTTTGCAGCATATATAAACAACGTTATGAATTTATATTTATTATACGTATATGGATACATAGAGAAATAATGATATTTAATTATTTTATTTTATTATATCTGAATGTCTTAGATTATACAATTTTAGCTTTGTTTACAATTGGTTAGGTTTAAGATCACTTAATTTGTTTAATGGAAATATATAATTTTAGAGCATCAGATGTACATATATTAATCTTGCTTTCCCGTGCAGCGCACGGGTATCCCACTAGTGTTAATTAATGGATGGATATGGTAACAATTGTTTGCATCCCTGATATGTAGAGAATATTATACGTTAGTAATGATAATAATAAATGATGTAGTGACAAAAAACGTGCAATAGAGTGAAAAAAAAGGTATGGTGACATAGTCACCTATATTTTATAATGATATAGTGCCAAAATGTGCAATAATTAAATTGAAGTACATAGGTGAAATAGATTTGAAGAAAAGTGGAGCTTTATTTAAAATGCACATATTTTGAAATAGAGTTCTATTGAGAGTTTTACTAATCTCGGTTAAGGATGGATTAGTATTACTTAATCAATTCATCAAATACCATTCGATATCAGTTCCTGATAGAAATATGGTGTTGGAGTCATCCACTTGGGTATGACAATGCCATCATGCATATTAAATATTCAAAACAAATTTTAATGCAATTGTTTCATAGGTTATGGCTGACATAGTTGCATTATACGTCTTCTGGAATAGTAGAATTGTCATTAAAAATGAGAGTGTCGACTATGAAGGAGGGACCAGTCAGATGATAGGCCTCCCCATATCTAGTACATTTGAAGATCTCTTGTCCACGATTCGTACCCTTACTGGTTATAACCGAGGTTAATATAACATACGAGTGATGTGCAGATGACCAGTGAACATCAACACATTCTCTTCAGTTATAGTATATGATAATCAAACAATCGGGTTGATGTTAAATATTGCCCAATCTCTTGGGATGATGCAGTTGATGGTGGAAGTTGACGAAGTAGAAATGCATAGGTCGAACATAAGTGATATAAGCGAATCCTCTCAGAGGGGACTAGAGGAGGATGACAATGTTATTCCTGATCTAAGTGTTGACAATGAAGATGATGAGGATGATGATGAGGACACTATTGATGAGGATGTATGATATCCCTGATCTAAATGCTAACTACGAGGATATCCATGGCCAAGGATCACTCATCAATTAACAGTGAACCAATTTTTGATCCTCCTATTGATTAGATCCAATGTTGGAACTTCTTGATATCTTTGTAGATGATGATTGGATAACAAACACATATGTCGAGGAGATACCTTTCCTAAAAGAGTTGCGGGAGATCATATTACCCGATCGAAGTGGACCTGAGTATTGGAATAATAGATCTCTTTGAAGCTAGATTAGATTGATGTTGTAAGCACTTGGAGTATGGCCAAATACGTGTAATATAAAGTACTAGCTTTTAAGAAAGATATATATACAATTGGGCGTGCTTTGCCAAATTATAAATGGAGGTTACATGCTAACTGCAGTAAAAAAGGAGAAATTTAGAAGGTTCATATATATCGAGAAGAGCATACGTGTCGTAACCTAATTTTACTAACTGATAACCGTCAGTGTAACGCAAAATTTATTAGTCGGTTCATATTGAAGACATTGAGATCCAACCTAACGTTGAAGACATATATGATTAAAAGTCTTATTTCAGATGCCTATCACACCATCTTATAAGAAAGCATCGATTGGTAAAAAGCATGATTTGGCAACAATATTTGGTGTATGGAGTCTTCTTATGCCGATATTCGAAGATTCATGTGGACAATGAAATAGACGAACCATGGCTTTTGGTATGAATTCGAAACAGACGCCTGTCTTGATCTGAAAACCCGACAAGAGGTGCACGGGAAAATAGTGTTCTTTCGTTTATACTGGGCATTCGGTCCATCACTGAAAGGCTCGAGTACTGCCGACCGATTCTGAGTATCGATGCAACTCACTTGCATGTGAAATTCAAAGGGCGCTTACTTTTGGCTATATCTATTGATGGAAATGGATACCTATTCTCTTTTGCTTTTACAATGGTAGAAAAAGAAACGTGGGAGTTTTTTAACATAACTTAGCATATTTAATCCAAAGAGAGGGTATTTATTTTTTGCGTGATCGCTTCCATGGACTGAAGAATGTGTTATCAAAATACTTTCTAGTAGATCGTGGGCACTATCATCGGTTTTATATGTGACACATGCAAGTAAACATGCATCAGGCGGGTCATGACAAATGATCACAGGGTAAATTCTATAGTGCCGGTGTGATCACCAACACGCATGCTCATGAACGGATTATGAGACAAATTCGTTCCGTTGACCCAGAGAGGCCTATGATTGGATTATACATCAAGAAGATGGATATCACATATAGTGGGCAGTAAGTTATGGTGAAGTTCGTCGATACGGGAATAGTACAACAAATCTTTATGTATACTTCAACAGTGTCCTGAAGGGAATGCATGACCTTTTCATATTGATAGCGATTTTGATCATCTTCTATCATTTAAATACGTATTTTGTGGTCCGTCGTAGGCAGGGCATGAGAACCACTAGTGATTTGATGCCAAGGTACAATCAAATAGTAGAAGAAAACGCCACGCTAGTATGCATCTACGATGTGGAGTAATATTCTAAAACTATCTTCGAGATGAAGTGTCGCGAAGAAAATTATATAGTCATACTTAACGAGACCAATTCTGAATGCACATGTGGTTTCATGCAGTGCATCATATCACATGCTCACATGTCATAGAAATTTGTGTTTCTGTTAATGTTGGCATTAAACATGTTAAAAAGTGTTAATGGTATTATATGCCCGCAGCATTTCGTGCAACGTATGCAGTCAAATTCGCCCTGATTCTTGATCATCGCTTTTAGCTGACCAATGTGCCATGCTCTATTTTGATGCTAGCTGATGAATCCACATTTCATCATCTTTATTCTATCATTTTGGTATCAAAAACCCTAGCAAATGCCTGTAAATAGCATTAAATATAGCATCTTAGCATTCATGCATGTGCATCCAATTAGTGTATAAAATATTGTAATTAAAGCCAAAATTATAGAATAAATAAAATACAAGAAAAAGAATAAAATATTGTAAATATTTTATGACCCAAAACCCCGAGACCTAGGCATCTTGATGAATAGGTCGACCAGAAATAAAGTAGGGGGGGATAAGGGTCAAATACCTATATTATTCTATTCATTCTTTATTCATTTTGGGGCCTATTTTTGGTTCCACTTTTTATACATCAAATAAAGAAACTTTGTACATGAAAGTTGTAGATAATTAAATAAAGAAAAATACAAAATTGATTTCACTGAAAAATAATATACAGTTGAAAAGTTATGGTCTGAATAAAATTCCAGAATGCCAACTTCCCAGACCTGTGTCTCATAAATGAAAACTCCAAATGCAGCATACTCACCTTTAATTATATATAGAATAAAATAAGCTATTTAATGGCGGTGGTTTCGCATTTGGCGGAGCTACGGTTTGAAAGTTGAGTTTTGGACCCCTATTGTACACTTGTAGAGATTAAAATATTCAATTTATTTTTTACTCATTATTTTTATATTTTTATATTTTTATAATCTTATAAATATTAATTATAATAATTATGTACATTAAAATTGGAATAAAAACCTAAATAAAACTCAAAATAAAATACTTACATATGTGATACATAGGTATACTACCTATACCCTTACCTATACAATACCTATTTATATTTTATTAAAAATACAAAACATATCAGAAAATTAAAATAAAAATACAATTAAGTGTATAAAAGTATTTTATAATTTTATAAAATAATACACAAAAATAATAAAATTAAAAATCACAAAATAAAAATTAAATAATCAAATAAATAAGTAATATACCTATAAAGGGTATAAATGTAAACTTGTAAAAATACATCTCATAAAAATAATTAAAAATCACTATAAAATACTTTGAAAAATTATAAACATTTTTTATTTAATACTCGAAATAAAATTAATTCATTTACTATTTTTTATTCAATTAATAAAACTTTTTCCAGAGGGTTTTTTTGGTTGGTCCACGTGGACCAACCAGAGGGCTTGGACAGTTGACCCTAGTCAATTGTCTGACCCCCCTCTCTGTTCTTGTCAGACCTAGGTTTTGACCTCACTTCCCCCATTTTTCGAAGGAGTTCCTTTCACTAAACCGTCTCACTCTCTTCTTGGACTCTCTTCCTCGTGCATCAGGCATACACGCCGAGGGTATACCTTGGCCTTTGGATCACTGCAGCACCAACCATGCGTCGTTCTTGGAGCTGCCTCGTCAACCGCATAAAATGGGACCCCTTGACTTCATTCAAAATTTGAACCCCAAACTTTGGCCCTCTCGTGCCCCTAGTGAGCTCAATCGTCTCCTGGAGGTGACAGCTCCAGGATCGACCCTTCCAGGTGGCCGATCAGCGCGGCTAAGGGTGTTCCCTCGACCTCCGGCTCCCCTCCGTTGAGGTACACCTTCCCTCGTCCTTCCTGGGCTTGAGGCCATTTATCCCCCTCGTTTTAGTTCCCTTCCTATTCCCCTTAGTTAGAGATTCGTCTAGCTACTTTAATCGCCGTCGTTAGTCCATCGATTCGCTCAATCGACCGATCGCCGGAGCCATCTCCGGCCACCTTCGTTTTTCGCGCCATCCGCCGCAGCACACCCCCATTCCATTTCGCCACGTGATCGGGGCAATTTGCCCCCGATCATATCACACTTTCTGTGCAGGTACCCGGGGCATATTGAGCCCCTAGGCTATTTTGCGAGCTCGCCGGAGGTATTTTGGGAGCCCCAGCTCCTCCCCCTTCGCCTGCGAGCTCTGGTGGCCACCGCCACCTTCTGAAGCTTCAGGCAGTAAGAGAACACCTGCAGGCGGAGATCCGGCCATTTTTTAGCCCCATCTGACGCCCGAGGAGAATGCCATCGTCGGAGGAAGCTCGCAGCTGCGTGCCGTCCTCCCTGTTCTTCCATCACCTCCTCCTGCCGTTGGATCAGGAGCTGTTCATCCTGCATATCCCCCAGACGTCGGATCCTGCATCACCTGGGCCGCACGATCGTCATCGCCAATCTAATCGCAGCCGCTGGACCCGAAACGTCATCGGCGCCTCCCGTGCTGACGTGTGGCAAGTGGAGACAGAGGCGTCGTTGGATCGACTCAGCGGGGGTATTTTGCTCTTTAACCCCCGCAATTTTGTCTATTTATTAGGAAATGCCTAAACCTTTGTTGGCTGTTTTAATATTTTTGTAATAATTATAATTAGGACCCCGTACTTTCTATATTTACGAGCGAGTCCCTGCCAGGTCACATGCACAGTGCGCGTGACCTTGGCATTTTTGCAGATGTACCCTGAGCTCTTTGCTTATTTAACTTCGGTCCTGTAAAATTTTTATTAAGTGAAAAGTTTTTGTGAAAATTGCAAGTAATCCCTCGGGCTTTGAGGAAATTACATCTTAGTCCTCGCTAGGCACGTGCAAGTCACGCGCCCTGGTGGGAAGTGTAGACACCCCTGCGAGTTTGATAATTTGCATTTGGTACTTGAAGTTAAATATTCAGTGTTATTTTTGTGCGAAAATTGCATCTATGCCCCTGGATATTCTGATAATTGCACTTATACCCCTACCAGGCTGTGATATTTTTATGAACTTGTCTTATTTATTTGGAGCCTCTTTTTAATTCGAAAAATTCTCAAAAATTAAACTTAAGCTCCTGTTAACCCGTGCTTCCACGCCATATTTTTAGTTTTGATTTTATTTCATTTTCATATTTATTAAAAATCAAAAACTCTCTGTTTCAGCACTGTCTAGCTTAGAAAATACCAAAAAATAGTAAAATACTTCGAAAAATTCCAAAAAAATTCCCTACTGTCTATTTTATCATATTTTAGTGTCAGTCCAAAAATCCCTAAAAATCTCAAAAGAAAAACCTTAAAAATTCGAAAATACACAAAACCTTCAAAAAATATAAAAAATTCTAGAAAACTCTAAAAATTGTAAACTCAAGTCTTGTAGGTCTCCTGATTTTATTGTCTTTATTTGAAAAATAGTTTGGAAAAACTTTGTGGCTATCTGATATTTTTAATTCCCATTTTACCCCCAGCTAGTAACTTGTCCACTGTTTTGGTTTATTTCAGTGTTTAAAAATACCAAAAATATTTTGAAAAATACTCAAAATTCACAAAAACAGTAAAAAAATTATAAAAATATCAAAAAGATTTTATTTCTAAATTTCTGGTTATTTTTGCACATTTTTATAAATATTTTATCATCCCTTTTTATCACCTTGCTTATATATTCCAATATTGAAAAAGAAAAAAATATAAAATAAAAATTATAAAAATTAGAAAATTAAAAACCAAAATATAAAATTGAAAATTAAATAAAAAAATTAAAAACCCACAAAAATCATTTGCTTTGCATATCGTAGACACACTTCACACTCACACACACTTGTGTATCTACCCTGTTTGCTCCCTGTGTTCGAACTCTCTGCATACTTGCTTGCTATACATCTTGTGCAGAGTTAAAAATAAATTTTAGCTCCACATTTATTTTTAATTGTTTGATCTATAGTGTGGGTTAATTGTTGATTTTAGTAGAGATTTTGTGTGGTCAACACACCGACTGAGTTCCCGCTTTGTGTGGAACTTACGACCACCGAATCTTGGCTAAATCAAATGGCGCCGTTGCCGGGGGGCAACAGCGAGTAGTTCATATCTTTGCTTGTGTTTGTTTTGTTGTCTTCATTATTGCTTCCTTTTGTATCTCTCTTATTTTTGATATCTACTGTTGAGCTTTCTGACCATTCTTTTCTTGTCTTCTTGCGAGGGACCGCAGAGCGAGGCGGATCGCCTAGGGGGTCCGAAGCATCCTTGAGAAGTGGAGCCAGCTTTTCTTAAGCCAAGCCGGCAGGAGAGAGCAGGAGGACTGAGAGAGAGTGCTTAGATTACTTGCATTTTATTTTGTGAGAGAGAGTGATTCATTAATTTGTAATAATACATGACTCAGACTCTTGGACACTTCGGGCCTAATTTCCGGGTGTTTGTTCACCCGGGGGCTCACCGTAGCTTTTTATCGCGTTTTCCGACAGTCATTTACCGGTTTTGTTTTTATTTTTCATTTCTTTTGTGGATTGAGCCCTTAGACTCTAGGCTTGCTTGATCGATTAGAATAGGTCCAAACACATTAATAACCTTTGCATGCTCCTATAGATCGTATTTGGACTTAGACTAATTAAATAGTCACTCATTAGCCCTCAATCCGCGTGCCGCGAGCTCATCCCGCCAAGTGCTTCTCCTAAACTCGATGTGTCGAGAGAAGAAGGGGTGAGCCTAGACCGGACACTAGGATTGGAGGTTAGTGGTTAGCTTGTGCTTCTTCACACTAGCAGTTGCCTATCTTAGGATGATTTCTGCATTGCATACCGTCATTTAGTTAGGTTTACAAATTCTGCTTTGCATCCTGCGTGGAGAGAGCTGGGATTCGTTGTAAGTCTTCTTACTTTGCATCCATCATTTAGGCACAAAGGTGAGATTTCCACCTTGGTGTCGACTTGCACGGCTTTTCCGACTCTATTCTCCCTCTGTTTTTGGACAAAGTAGGATCAAAGAAAAATACAAAAATCGTTAGGCGCTTGTTTGAATCTACTCAAAAGAAGCGATAACACCAAAAAATTTTAAAAAAAGGGACTGCTAAGAAAACCTTGACCAAAAATAAAATTGGTAATTGGATTCCTTGATTGGGGAGAGTAACACCCTCATTTGTATTCAGGTTGCATGGGAAGGTCTCCTTCCAAGTGAGGTGAGCGCGTCGTAAGGACTAGAGCCAAAATCCCAACTTGTGGCTGCCTTGTGCATCGCCTGGATTTCCGAAGTATTGGCGCTACTATCGTACGTAGGCGAGTAGGGCTTGCTCGCCATTGGTGACTCACTATTGTGTGAGCACCGACCTTGTCCGAAGTACCGAGCATAGGCCACGCCTTCATGGGTGTGTCTGTCTCACCGTTTGCGTCTGAGTAGGATCTTGCACGCTCACGGGTGATTCTGTTACGAGCGAGATCCGAAGTATTGTTTTCGCCTATCGGCTTCCTCTCTCTTTTTCTTTGGCTGAGTAGGGATCCATGAAGGGTTACAAGGACCTTAAAAAGCGCAAGTTACAGGTTACACAGGAGGAGGACAAGTACGGGAATACTTTTCCGGTAGTACTCTCTCTCCTTTAGGTGTAGCGCTCTAAGGACTCGTGAAAAGATTAATTCCTGAATTCAAGATAAAACCGACAAGATAAAAGTCGAACCTTCACAGCTTCATGTGTTGAGTTGGTGAACTCACCCCTGTTTTGTGTTTGATTGCTAGTTTCATTTAGGTCAAGATCAAAAACACAGCACAATTGTGCGCAATTTTGCTTCTCCTTCATTTTTCTTCTTCTGCATTTACCCGGCTCTTCCCAATAATCAAGATGATGGGACGGAGATCTCTTAGGCCGACTTTGTCGGCACCGCTATCCAGCACTCCTCCTCATTCATATAGGACGACCTCGGAGAGTCCACTCTCCAAGCCTGAGTTTACCTCCACCCTGTTCCCCCTCGACCACCCTTCTCATTCTCCTTCCATCAGTCCAAGAGTGTCAGAATTTACTACATCATAGAGTTTGGATCATTCGACAGCACCTGAGATGGCCTCTTTTGCTTTTTCAGAAAATCCCGAGATGGCAGACAGAGGCGAGCACCCGGATGACCATGATCACCCTTCGTTCTTATTTGATCAGGCGGCCATCAACAATTCACTTCTTGTGTCCCTGGAGACCATGTAGAGGCAGATTCATGACCAGGGTACCTTCATGAGTGATCTCATGAGAGAGATAGCTCAGATGAGAGAAAACCGACCTGGGGGCGGTGGCGGCGGTGGAGGAGGAGAAGGACCTGATGCAGGAGGAGGTGATCCCGACGCTGAGAGACCACCACAGACCATCATGAGGGAATTGCACAACCCAGCCGCATCCGTTACTCATCGTTGGATCAGACTTCCGCCTATCCATGGAGATTTCAAGCTTCGGCCCCACACCATTCAGCTTCTACCCAAATTCCATGGGTTGCCAACTGAAGAGCCACACCTCCACCTCCAAGAATTTGAGATGATATGCAGCACCATCCATGACAGGTTGATGACTGAGGACACGATCAAGATGATCGCCTTTCCATTCTCTTTGGTTAACAGAGCCGCATACTGGCTCAAACACCTGGGACGATTCATTGATACTTGGGCAGATCTCCGGACCGCGTATCTGAAGAAATACTACCCTCTCGGCCGGACTGATGCAGCCAGAGCTATGATAAGCAACTTTGTCATGATCTCGAATGAACAATTCCATGAAGCTTGGGATCGATTCTGAGAGCTCATTGACCGGTGTCCACATCATGACATCTCCAAGCCCAACTTGGTTCAGAGTTTCTTCTGTGGGCTGACACCGGAGCTGCAGGGGCTTGTCAACGCCTCTTGCGGTGGGTCGTACTTTTCCAAGGGTGAAGACGACGTCTGGGCCATTTACGAGGGCATGACAGAAAATTCAACTGTGATGGCCCAAGCCCGTGTTTACACACAACAGAAGCCCCTGCAAGGAGCGGGAACATTCCAGAGGATCGCCCGCATCGATGCCGGTCCCAACACACTGTCGGCAGCCGCAGCCCAAGCTGAATCAGTCACAGTCGACATGGGCATCATTAGTGAGAAGTTGGACCGTCTCGAGATCCTCGAGAAGAAACAGATGCAAGGCATGGCCCAGATGGACCAGATCGCCAAAACCACGAGTGACCTGAAGACGCAGATCCTTTGCGTGCAGGAGGCACAAACTCATTCCAAGCAGCCTCCCAGGTCATGTGTTGATCCGAGCAGTAGTAGTTCCAACCAACCCTCTACCTCGTATCGCCAGGTGAATCACATCCAGGCAGAGCCGGTCCCACTGCTACAGTATTACCCAGCGCAGCCATCATCTCCAGACACTCAGATGGTGGTGTATCAGCCGGAGCAGCCACTGGTAGTTCTTCCTCCACCCTCCTTCGAGCAGGAACCATTGATGGAAGTCAATGGGATTTGGTACGGCCGGTACCCTCAGCCCGGGATCCGTCGTGATCACCCCAGATTCCGTTGGGGCAATGGTGGCTCCTCATCCCAGCAGCAGAATTCCGCTCAAGGACAGCAGAGCAGCCAGCCACAGCAGCAGCAACATCCCCAATATGCCCACCAGCCGCAGTACCAGAGTGGTCCTCGTCCCGCCTATCAGGGACAGTAGTGGAGGCAGCGTCAGCAGTCTCATCAATCATATCCCCACCAGCCCCAGTTCAGCAGCAACAACAACAACCTCAGTTCCAGCAAGGACAACCATCCAGCTCTCAGGGCCCCGCTTTTGAGAACCCAACATTAGACGATCTTGCCCGCTTGCTCTCCGAACAGCGAGCATCCTTCAGGCAATAAATGTATGAATTCCGGCAGGAAATGAGGGAAATTATCAAAGGCAAAACCGCTATACCCGCTCAGATTGAACCTAACCCGAACAATCTGAAAAGGAAGTTTGAGCAGGTAGAGTTTACAGAGGATACCTCTCCTAGTGACTATTTGAGTGATATGTCTTATTCTTTCTATGATGTTGATTTTGTGACTACTAGGAGCGGTAGGATGCCAGCCGGCGGTGCCTCTTCTGAGCGACAACCACCAGCTGAATCAGGAGCGCCAGAGGAGCAGAGTAGCAGTGCTGATGCCGCTAATGATGATGTTGAAGACGGTGGTGCTGAGGCCACCAATGATGGAGATCCAGATGACGGTACTGAGGCCGTTGTGATACCAGATGCACGCGGTGGTGCTGATGCCACCATTTTGGATGCCGAGCCAGAGCGCGATGCTGATGCCGCAAACACAGGTGTCGGTGGTGGTACTGAGGCCACCACATCTACTTTTGTTGAGCCCCCCTCTGTGATGTTACCACCTTTTGTATCTATGGACTGTGGTAACAAAAAGAAAAACAAAAATATGAATAAAGGAAAGGTTTCTGTTCGCATTGCGGATCCATGTGCTGAATGATGATTATTGTATGGATTATCCTCCTTCACAGGCACAGGGACCTATTCCTAGCCCTCCATCTGTGGAGGCCCCTACCATTCCCTTCCCTGAGGCACTCCGCCGGGCGAAGGGGAATAAAAGAGAAAATCCCAAAAAAGAGCAACAGGTAGAGTTCAGCAACCAGATGATTGACAGGTTCCATATTCAGCTGACTCTACAGGAAGCACTTGAGCACATCCCCCTCTTCAAAAAGAACTTGAAGGAGAAAACTACTATCCGCAGGAAGAGGAGGAACCACAGAGATCAGATCCATGTGCTCACTCATTCCACTTGTTGTACCATTCAGAACAAGCTGCCAGCCAAACGACCAGATGCAGGAGCTCCCTATATCAGATGCGAGATTCAGGAGCAGCAATTTGATCGTACTCTATTAGACAGCGGCTCTTCAATCAACCTTCTTCCGGCAGCCTTACTCGACCGATTTGAGTTTGGTCCTCTTCTTAGGAGCAGGACAGTCCTTCAGTTTGCTGATAGGTCGACTAAGAGGCCGAAGGGGTTATTGAAAGACGTGGTCGTTACCATTCAGGGCCTGAAATTCCCCGCGGACTTCGTTGTGTTGGACATGGAGATCCCTGAGACGGTAACCGATGCACCCATCATACTCGGACGTCCATTCTTGACCACAGCCAAGGCGGTGACCGATCATGACAGTGGGAAGGTATGCTTTCGCGTAGAGGGCGAAACCATACAAATAGAGACGATCGAGGAAATCAGAGCCAGAGAGTTAGAATACTCGGAGCAGTCAAGTGAAGTCGTGCAGATGACAGAGGAAGAGCTAGACATCCACCAGGCGTGTGACTTTGTGATGACTGATGATGAATCCAACTGGATAGATCCTGTAGCACCGACCCTCGCCTTGCCTACAGATTCACTATATCTAAAGCTCATGGCAGTCGAGAGCCGGGAGAGCACACCCCTGGATGAGGATACACCTGAGGCAGACAGTGTTGTGATGAGTGGTGCCGATGATTTCCAGTCTTGTTCATCTTCTTCTGATCCCTCGGATTCAGACATTGACTGGGATGATTTCGATGATTATTTGCCTTGTCTGATTCCTTCTGAGCCAACAACCATGACAGAGTGCGAGCCAGTGCAGTTTATTGATGAATCAGCAAGCCGTCCTTCGTCAGAAATTCATGCAGAGCGAGAGTTCTCTCATGCAGACCTGGTTGCCTTCACACAGACATATCAGAAGCCAGATCTGCCACCTCCCAGTTGTCCAGAACTGAAGCCTCTGCCGCAGTCGTTGAAGTACAGATTCCTTGCGGGTGAGCCAGATATGCACCCAGTCATTATCTCAGCAGGTCTGACTGGAGAGCAAGAATCTTGTCTGATGGAGGTTCTTGAAAGAAACCGCAAGGCAATAGGTTGGAGTATAGCTGATATCCAGGGGATTAGTCCGGCTCTACGCTCCCACCACATTTATCTTGAAGATGACGCTAGGCCGTCGCGTGAGTTCCAACGATGGCTGAACCCGAATCTTCAAGACGTAGTCATGAAAGAAATTTCAAAGTGGTGGAGCGTCGATTTTATCTACCCCATCTCCGACTCCAAATGGGTTAGTCCGTTGCATGTGGTACCCAAGAAGACGGGTATCACTACAGTTGTGAATGAGTCTGGAGAGGAGATCGCTACCAGAGTGCCCACTTCTTGGAGGGTCTGTGTGGACTACAGACGATTAAATGAGGCCACCAAGAAGGATCACTTCCCGCTACCCTTCATTGATCAGATTATCGAGCGGCTAGCTGGGAAGAGTCATTACTGCTTTCTTGATGGGTACTCTGGATATAATCAAGTGGCCATTGCACCCGAAGACCGGGAGAAAACGACATTCACTTGTCCGTTTGGGACGTATGCTTTCAGACGGATACCCTTTGGTCTATGTAACGCTCCAGCGACATTCTAAAGGTGCATGTTGTCCATATTCTCGGACATGGTGGGTGACTGTTTAGAGGTCTTCATGGATGACTTCTCGGTCTATGGCGACGGGTTCGACGCTTGTCTTGACTGCCTAGACCGTGTGCTTCAGCGCTGCATAGAGGCCAATCTTGTTTTATCTTGGGAGAAGAGCCACTTTATGGTGACTCAAGGGACGGTCCTCGGTCATATCGTATCCAACAGGGGCATGGATGTCGATCCGGCCAAGGTGGATATCATCAGAAAACTCAATCCACCGTCCAACTTACGTCAGTTGCGATTTTTCTGGGGCATGTCGGTTTCTACCGACAGTTCATTCAGGACTTCAGTCGGATTGCCCGACCGCTCACTGACTTGCTGGCAAAAGACACCGAGTTCATTGTCAATGATAAGTGTCTTGCGTCTTTCGAGACTCTCACAGGTATGGTTGTTTCAGCTCCTGTCCTCCAGCCACCTGATTGGTCTCTCCCATTCGAGATCATGACGGATGCTTCTGATTTTACCGTTGGGGCTATGCTTGGACAGAGGAGGGATGGATTACCATT
Source organism: Ottelia alismoides (assembly GCA_037367405.1). Lineage (NCBI taxonomy): Eukaryota > Viridiplantae > Streptophyta > Magnoliopsida > Alismatales > Hydrocharitaceae > Ottelia > Ottelia alismoides. The sequence continues at coordinate 245,708 of JAZKJV010000565.1, read as the reverse complement.
TGCCATTCACTATGCCAGCCGGACTTTGGATGTCGCTCAGCGGAATTACACTGTGACTGAGAAAGATATGATGGCCGTAGTATTTGCTCTGGATAAGTATCGATCGTATATTCTCGGATCTAGAGTGACTATTTACATTGATCACACCGCCATCTGGTACTTAATGGCTAAGAAGGATGCCAAAGCTTGTCTTACCAGATGGATCCTTCTACTACAGGAATTTGATATTGAGATTAAGGATAAACCTGGAGTCAAGAATGTGGTGGCGGATCATCTTTCCAGATTGGAGAATCTTGAGGAATCTGAGCCCAACACACCTATCACTGAGACATTTCCAGATGAGGCGATCTTGGCTATCACCTTGCTCCCGTGGTACGCTGACATTGTGAACTATCTTGTCGCCAAGATGGTCCCACAAGGTTGGCCCAGGCAGAAACTTGAGACCTTCCTGGCGAAGGCCAAGTTTTACCATTGGGAGGATCCTATCCTTTATCATGAAGGAGGGGACAGTATCTGGAGGAGGTGCATTCCTCAAGAAGAGCATCATAGCGTCCTCACATACTTCCACAAGCTTGAGGCAGGAGGACATCATTCTGGAAAAAGGACAGCACAGAAGGTGCTTCAATCCGGCCTATGGTGGCCTACTCTCTTCAAGGATTCTGATGAGTTTGTGAAGAGGTGTACTGACTGTCAGAAAATGGGAACCTGCGGACAGAGAGATATGATGCCCATGCAATCCATTCACTTCTGTGAGGTTTCTGATGCATGGGGGATTGATTTCATGGGCCCATTTCCTAAGAGCCAGGGATTCGAGCATATTTTGCTCGTTGTTGATTATGTCAGCCGATGGGTTGAGGCCATCCCCGCCTGAGGCGCGGATGCTAAAACTGTATGCAAATTCTTGAGAAAAAATATCATTTCACGGTTCGGGGTACCTAGAGTCTTGATTTCAGACGGGAGGTCTCATTTCATCAATGACAAGGTTAGGGCCCTTGCAGACGAGTTCGGCATTGACCATCGGGTTGCCACACCGTATCACCCTCAGACTAATGGTCTTGTCGAAGTCTCGAATCGGGAGATAAAAACTATCTTGCAGAAGGTTGTCCGCCCAGACCGAAAGGATTGGTCACAACTTTTGGACTCGATCTTGTGGGCCTATCGGACTTCTTTCAAGAATCCATTGAGGACATCTCCCTTTCGACTCGTCTATGGCAAGCCGTGCCATTTGCCAGTGGAAATCAAGTACAAATCTTTTTGGGCAGTCACTGAGTTACTGTTAGATTCCGAGAGTATAGGAGAACAGAGAAGAGCAGAATTGGCAGCCCTGGAGGAACTGAGAGATACAGCCTTTTCCAACAGCCTACAGTACAAAGAGAAAGTGAAAACATGGCACGATTCCCACATCAGCCATAAACAGTTTGAGCCGGATCAGAAAGTATGGTTATTTGATTCCAGGCTGAAATTATTCCCAGGGAAACTACAGAGCAAGTGGAAAGGCCCATACGTGGTCAGGAAGGTACATGACAAGGGCAGCATCGACATATCTGAACCGTCATCTTCCTCGACCTTCTGCGTCAATGGTCAATGCCTGAAACTATATCTTGATCATGATCCGCCGACCATTGACGTTGCCCCCATTCTTCTGGTATGAGATGTATTCTTTGACTCACATCATCTGCATCTCATACATGGTGATCAATTCCATCTTCCGCTGTACAGATCCATCTGTTCATATCACTCTTTCATCTGTTGATTTATTTTCTTCTTTTCTTCTTTTCTTCTTTTCCTTTTCTATTTTCTTTATCTATCAAAAAGGTGCCACCTTGTACACAGTTTTCCATACTTAGGACGTACTTTGTCCTAAGTATAGGGGGGTTTGCACCCGTGTTCTTTCATTTTCATTTCGATCCTCTCCATTGTCTTTTCTTCTTGTCTATACTTAGGGATATTTTACCCTAAGTATAGGGGGAGACAATCTGAGTACAATCTGTTCATTCCCACCCTTGACCCTCCCTGCTTTGTGTACAGTCTGCTATACTTAGGATTATTTGATCCTAAGTATAGGGGGGACGGTCAACTTCTCATTCATTGATTCATTCATTAGTCATTTATTCTTGAGACTTGTCTATACTTAGTACGAGTTATGTCTTCTCTTTTCTCTCCGATCTATGAGGACATAGCTCAAGCTAAGTATAGGGGGGGTCGTATATACGATGTATATACTTTAGCCATAACTCGTACTTTCATATTTTCTTAATAATATGGCCAATAATTCTTTAAAATTCATTAAAAACCCTAATAAAAAGATGTTACCATTCCTCAAATTCTTTTTGTATCTATTGATTAATAAATCAGGTGAAAATGTTTTTTCCAAAATGTTTGAAAAATAGTTTGAAAATTTTTGTGAACATCTATTGAAAACTATTTTGAAAATTTTTTTAACATGTTTTCAACCTTTGTAAAAATGTGTGGTTTGTAAAACTTATTTTCTTTGTGTGAAATAAAAAATGTTTGAAAAAAATGATTTGCAAATGGTTTGAAAAATGGTTGCAAAATATTTTGAAAAATCTATATATACTGTTTTGAAAACCTCTGCAAAATGATTTTCAAATATGTGTACAAGTTTGCAAAAATGTTTGTAAAAATTATCTTGGACTATAGTTTTCAAAAATTGTGTGAAAAACTTGTGTCAAATAAGTTTGAGGAATACTTACATTTCACCAAAATCCACTATATATATTTATAAAACTGACCACTTACCCTTGTAAATTCTTAAAATCCACTTCTTGTAAATATAAGAAGCACTCCCGTGTACATATTTTCACCTAACTTTCAGCCAAAATCTTTTTGTTTTCAAAAATCCCAAAAACATTTGCAAAATTAAAATCCAAAAACATTTGAAAAATCTTTCTGAAACATAAAAAATGCATGCATCATCTTTTCAAAAATCCATAAAAAGTTCAAAATCTTTGAAAATTGCATCACAAAAATATTTTCTGCATTGCATTGCATAGCATGAGCATTTTACGGATTGAGTTTGATAGTTGAACGAGTCTAAGTAAAATCCAGAGATTGGAGCTTGATTGGACTTTAAAATCTACCTAATATCAGGAATCTTATAGGAACTGGATTTGAGGTACTTCAGGTCTAGTTGACTTAATTCTTTGAGGATCACGGTACTTAGTTCAATGGATTCTTGACTGCCTAAGTAGAGTATTTTGGAGCACACGCACGACTCTTGTTTATAATGACCTAACTTGGACATCTGCACCTTTCACATGGCTCAAACTCAGTTGGAGTGGTGAGGGGATTGGATTTGCCGGTATGAGACGCACACAAATGGAAACATTTGTCCTCCTCTAGGGAGGGAAGTGCACCCCAACCCGTCCAGTGATTAGGAAGTCTAAAGACAGGAGGTTGTGGGTTGCGATAAAGCTTCAAAAGAGGGATAGTCTACTGGCTCAAGCGGAAAAACTCCTTATGTAAATGCTGTTGTGAATAGTATTCAAAAAAAAGTTCAGGCATGTACAAAAATAAAAAGCCAGCAAAGTATGTACAAATGTTGTAAAGTCAATAAGCAAGTTTGAGTTCCAAAGTCATATCATGTGAGCCTGCAGCAGGATCACTTGACTACACTGGTCTTGCATCCCAGGATAGGTAGCTACACTGGCTACTGTCCGTTCTTCTCTTCACCCCCTCCTCTTGAGCTGGTTGCCACTTGAACTTAGAAGGGAATACCCCGCTCCTCGAGGATGGAGTTATTGGATTGGGGAATCATTGGGTTGTCGTACTGGAGAAGTCAGTCTATTTGTCATTCTAGTTGGGGAGAGCCACCATCACTTACACTGTACGAGTCAGATTCACAGTCGTAAGAGTTTGCATATGAGTTGAAGTATTTCTGACCTGGCTATTGAGGAGACTTGAGCAGAGTTTTGGGATTCTCAGGGACTGTTGGATTTCAAATTCGGTTCTCACTAAGGTTCCGCCCGCACTAAAATTCCAAAGGTCCGACTTAAGCTCCAAACTTTGATTTTGTGAAGATAAGTTTTGATAATCAAATAAAATCCAAGTTCTTTTTCTTTTCTTTCTTTTCTGTTTGCACTTATTGCATAAGTGTTTGCTAGGGACTAGCAAAGGCAAAGTATAGGGGGATGATGAATCCACATTTCATCATCTTTATTCTATCATTTTGGCATCAAAAACCCTAGCAAATGCCTGTAAATAGCATTAAATATAGCATCTTAGCATTCATGCATGTGCATCCAATTAGTGTATAAAATACTGTAATTAAAGCCAAAATTATAGAATAAATAAAAGAAAAGAAAAAGAATAAAATATTGTAAATATTTTATGACCCAAAACCCCAAGACCTAGGCATCTTGATGAATAGGTCGACCAGGAATAAAGTAGGGGGAGATAAGGGTCAAATACCTATATTATTCTATTCATTCTTTATTCATTTTGGGGCCTATTTTTGGTTCCACTTTTTATACATTAAATAAAGAAACTTTGTACATGAAAGTTGTAGATAATTAAATAAAGAAAAATACAAAATTGATTTCACTGAAAAATAATATACAGTTGAAAAGTTATGGTCTGAATAAAATTCCAGAATGCCAACTTCCCAGACCCGTATCTCATAAATGAAAACTCCAAATGCAGCATACTCACCTTTAATTATATATAGAATAAAATAAGCTATTTAATGGCGGTGGTTTCACATTTGGCGGAGCTACGGTTTGAAAGTTGAGTTTTAGACCCCTATTGTACACTTGTACAGATTAAAATATTCAATTTATTTTTTACTCATTATTTTTATATTTTTATATTTTTATAATCTTTTAAATATTACTTATAATAATCATGTACATTAAAATTGGAATAAAAACCTAAATAAAACTCAAAATAAAATACTTACATATGTGATACATAGGTATACTACCTATACCCTTACCTATACAATACCTATTTATATTTTATTAAAAATACAAAACATATCAAAAAATTAAAATAAAAATTCAATTAAGTGTATAAAAGTATTTTATAATTTTATAAAATAATACACAAAAATAATAAAATTAAAAATCACAAAATAAAAATCAAATAATCAAATAAATAGGTAATATACCTATAAAGGGTATAAATGTAAACTTGTAAAAATACACCTCATAAAAATAATTAAAAATCACTATAAAATACTTTGAAAAATTATAAACATTTTTTATTTAATACTCGAAATAAAATTAATTCATTTACTATTTTTTATTCAATTATAAAACTTTTTCCAGAGGGTTTTTCTGGTTGGTCCACGTGGACCAACCAGAGGGCTAGGACAGTTGACCCTAGTCAACTGTTTGACCCCCCTCTCTGTTCTTGTCAGACCTAGGTTTTGACCTCACTTCCCCCATTTTTCGAAGGAGTTCCTTTCACTAAACCGTCTCACTCTCTTCTTGGACTCTCTTCCCCGTGCATCAGGCATACACGCTGAGGGTATACCTTGGCCTTTGGATCACTGCAGCACCAACCATGCGTCGTTCTTGGAGCTGCCCAGTCAACCGCATAAAAAGGGACCCCTTGACTTCATTCAAAATTTAAACCCCAAACTTTGGCCCTCTCGTGCCCCTAGTGAGCTCAATCGTCTCCTGGAGGTGACAGCTTCAGGATCGACCCTTCCAGGTAGCCGATCAGCGCGGCTAAGGGTGTTCCCTCGACCTCCGGCTCCCCTCCATTGAGGTACACCTTCCCTCGCCCTTCCTGGGCTTGAGTCCGTTTATCCCCCTCGTTTTAGTTCCCTTTCTATTCCCCTTAGTTAGAGCTTCGTCTAGCCACTTTAATCTTCGTCGTTAGTCCATTGATTCGCTCAATCGACCGATCGCCGGAGCCATCTCCGGCCACCTTCGTTTTTCGCGCCATCCGCCGCAGCACACCCCCATTCCATTTTGCCACGTGATCGGGGCAATTTGCCCCCGATCATATCACACTTTCTGTGCAGGTACCCGGGGCATATTGAGCCCCTGGGGCTATTTTGCGAGCTCGCCGGAGGTATTTTGGGAGCCCCAGCTCCTCCCCCTTCGCCTGCGAGCTCTGGTGGCCACCGCCACCTTCTGAAGCTTCAGGCAGCAAGAGAACACCTGCAGGCGGAGATCCAACCATTTTTTAGCCCCATCTGACGCCCGAGGAGAACGCCATCGTCGGAGGAAGCTTGCAGCTGCGCGCCGTCCTCCCTGTTCTTCCATCGCCTCCTCCTGCCGTTGGATCAGGAGTTGTTCATTCTGCATATCCCCCAGCCGTCGGATCCCGCATCACCTAGGCCGCACGATCGTCATCGCCAATCTAATCGCAGCCGCTGGACCCGAAACGTCATCGGCGCCTCCCGTGCTGACGTGTGGCAAGTGGAGACAGAGGCGCCGTTGGATCAACTCAGCGGGGGTATTTTGCTCTTTAACCCCTGCAATTTTGTCTATTTATTAGGAAATGCCTAAACCTTCGTTGGCTGTTTTAATATTTTTTGTAAAAATTATAATTAGGACCCCGTACTTTCAATATTTGCGAGTGAGTCCCTGCCAGGTCACGTGCACAGTGCGCGTGACCTTGGCATTTTTGCAGATATACCCTGAGCTCTTTGCTTATTTAACTTCGATCCTGTAAAGTTTTTATTAAGTGAAAAGTTTTTGTGAAAATTGCAAGTAAGCCCTCGGGCTTTGAGGAAATTACATCTTAGTCCTCGCCAGGCGCGTGCAAGTCACGCGCCCTGGTGGGAAAATTGTGTAGACACCCCTGCGAGTTTGATAATTTGCATTTCGTACTTGAATTTAAATATTCAGTGTTATTTTTATGCGAAAATTGCATGTATGCCCCTGGATGTTCTGATAATAGCACTTATACCCCTGCTAGGCTGTGATATTTTTGTGAACTTGTCTTATTTATTTGGAGCCTCTTTTTAATTCAAAAATTCTCAAAAATTAAACTTAAGCTCATGTTAACTCGTGCTTCCATGCCATATTTTTAGTTTTTGATTTTATTTCATTTTCATATTTATTTAAAATCAAAAACTCTCTGTTTCAGCACTATTTAGCTTAGAAAATACCAAAAATAGTAAAATACTTCGAAAAAATCCAAAAAATTCTCTACTGTCTATTTTATCATATTTTAGTGTCAGTCCAAAAATCCCTAAAAATCTCAAAAGAAAAACCTTAAAAATTCGAAAATACATAAAACCTTCAAAAAAATATAAAAAATTCTAGAAAACTCTAAAAATTGTAAACTCAAGTCTTTTAGTCTCATGATTTTATTGTCTTTATTTGAAAAATAGTTTGCAAAACTTTTGTGGCTATCTGATATTTTTAATTCCCATTTTACCCCCAGCCAGTAGCTTGTCCACTGTTTTGGTTTATTTCAGTGTTTAAAAATACCAAAAATATTTTGAAAAATACCTAAAAATCACAAAAACAATAAAAATTTATAAAAATACCAAAAAGATTTTATTTCTGAATTTCTAGTTATTTTTGCATATTTTTATAAATATTTTATCATCCCTTTTTATCACCTTGCTTACATATTCCAATATTGAAAAAAAATATAAAATATAAAATTACAAAAATTAGAAAATTAAAAACCAAAATACAAAATTGAAAATTAATAAAAAAAATTAAAAATTAAAAACCCACAAAAATCATTTGCTTTGCATAGTGTAGACACACTTCACACTCACACACACACACTTGTGTATCTACCCTGTTTGCTCCCTGTGTTCGAACTCTCTGTATACTTGCTTGCTATACATCTTGTGCAGAGTTAAAAATAAATTTTAGCTCCACATTTATTTCTAATTATTTGATCTATAGTGTGGGTTAATTGTTGATTTTAGTTGAGATTTTGTGTGGTCAACACACTGACTGAGTTCCCGCTTTGTGTGGAACTTACGACCACCGAATCTTGGCTAAATCACTAGCTAACATAGAAGTAGGTCCATGTCGTCCATGACCACGGAGGATACACAATCGTATGAATGAAATAGGTCGGATGAATGTTAGATGTGGTATGGGTAAGCAAATCGGTCATACCCGAACTACTTGTCCAGGATGGTGAATGGCCACTTTATTTTTAAGAATGCAAGTAGTGGTCGTAGTCATCGATTTATTATGGTTAAATGAATTTCTTTTTTCTTGTAAAATGTTTCCATATTTTATTTTTATCGTTACAGTGAGATAGGCATGGATTCATCAACGGGACCTGTTAATGCTTCGATTCTAGTCCAGCAGAATAGTCACATCTCTACATTACCACTTAATGAGGATGCCACGGTAAGAAGTTTAGAGGATTAAGTATCCAGCCTTGTAAGGTTGTGTATTTACTAACACAGTTTATATGACTAATATAATATTTTAACAACATTACATATTCGTCAAACATGGTCGTGTATTTAACAATATCCTCTGAAACCTTGAAGTGTTGCATCCGACCAGTCACTACAAGAATTTATACTTTTCGGGATGAAAACTAGCGACGGTTCCCCAATGACCGTCCCTATTGACAGTTTTTGGGGACGGTCAAACAACAACTGTCCTCAATACCCACATACTGGGAGACGGTCTTTGGGTTATCGTCTCCTTTTATAATAAAGTACTAGGGACGATCGTTAATGATCGTCCCCTATGCCTTGACCAAGCCACTGGTCCATTTTCACCCACCGGGGGGGGGGGAGGCTTTGGGGACGGTTATGACCGTCCCCATTACGCTTCTGTTGGCGTCGTGACCGGTCCAGAGACCTAAGTGGTCGACCAGAGGGGACGGTCATTAATGACCGTCCCCTATACCTTGACCAAGTCACTAGTCCATTTTCACCCACCAGGAGGGTCTTTGGGGACGGTTATGACCGTCTCCATTGCGTTTATGTTGACGTCGCGACCGACCCAGGGACCTAAATGGCCGACCAGAGGGGACGGTCGTTAATGGTCGTCCCCTATGCTTTGACCAAGTCACTTGTCCATTTTCACCCATGAGGGGGAGGGGGCTTTGGGGACGGTTATGACCGTCCCCATTGCGCTTCTGTTGGCGTCGCGACCAGCCCAGGGACCTAAGTGGTCGACCAGAGAGAACGGTCGTTAATGATCATTGCCTATGCTTTGACCAAGCCACTGATCCATTTTCATCCACGGGGGGGAGGGGGGGGGAGGGGGGGATCTTTGGGGACGGTTATGACCGTCCCCATTGCGCTTCTGTTGGCGTCGCGACCGGCCTAGGGACCTAAGTGGTCGACCAGAGGGGACGGTCGTTAATGATCGTCCCCTATGCTTTGACCAATCCACTGGTCCATTTTCACCCACTGGGGGAGCTTTTGGAGATGGTTATGGCCGTCTCCATTGCGGTATCGTTGTCGTCGCGACCGGCTCAGAGACCTAAGTGGTCGATCAGATGGGACGGTCGTTAATGACCGTCCCCTATACGAGCCAAAGGGGATGGTTTTAGCTGACCGTCATCGATTCTCACCAAAGGGGATGGTTAAGACGACCGTCCCCGATGGTCAAATCGAAAAAAACCCCTTCGACCTGTGTTCTTTCCCATTTCAACCCATTCCCCATCCCCGCTGCCGCCCGTCGTCCCCGTCGCCATCTCGGAGCCTCTTGTGCTTGTCAGCCTCTTCCATCTTAGTTTCTGATGATTATCAACCCTCCTTTGTGTCTATTGTTCTTCATTTTGCTCGGTGAACTATGTATGGGTGTTTTTCCCCATATCTATAAGATAAGATAGAAAAGATGTATGGCATTTTTATTTCTCTTCACTTTTTTACATTTTCCCCATGGTTAACTTGAGTCCATATGATCTTTTCTTGTTATGTATAACTTATCCATATAACTTGTTGTGTTTAACTTTATCCCAATTAATTCACAAAACTTGTTACATATAACCTTTTCCATATAGCTTGTATTCATATAACTCGTTCTCCCCACGTTTAACTTGTCTCCATATAACTAAAACATCATGGTGATTTTTATTCTGATTGTGCAGCGAAATGGATAAAACATGATGGAGAAGAGATACGATGATTTTCATCGATATAAGAAAGGAGTGATCACGTTTTTGGACTGGGCATTTCAAATAGAAAGAATTAATAAGAAATTTGGTGGTCTTAAGATTTGTTGTCCATGTGTGAGATGTAAGAATATTAAATGTAATGTTAGAGAGGACGTTTATAACCATCTTATACTTAACAGATTTTGATTGCATTACTCCATTTGGAATGAACATGGAGAGGTTATAGATCATTTGCGAATGGATGAGGATATGGGTGTAGGTGTAGGAGCCACTACACAATCCTTGAATAATGTTGATCATGAGTTATTTGAATAAATGGATGACTTAAGAAGGCCTGAGATACAAGACATTGGTTTCGATGATAGATTTTCGAGCAGTTTGCCAGATGTAGAAGATATGTTGGCTCCTAGGGTGGAAATGACGCGTTTACAATTTTTATTGGAGTTGTTTAAGATGAAAGTAAGGAATGGATAAACCGCTGCAATGATGACAGATCTACTGGCTTTAATCCGGAAGTTATTGAATAATCCTCAGAATTATCCAAAGGATTGGAAAGAGTCGAAGCAACGATTCCGATCGCTAGGTCTGAAATACGAGAAAATCGATGCTTGTGTTAATGATTGTGTACTTTTTCGAGGAGAAAATTCTGATTTAGTACTTTGTTCTTATTGTAAGGCTTCCAGGTATAAAGAAGAAAAAACTAATTTAAAGAGGAAGAAGAAGTCGGTGAAGATATTACGATACTTTCCATTAATTCCAAGGCTGAAATGTCTCTTTATGTCAGAAAAAACTGCAAAGTGGATGGCGTGACATTCTCGTTCAAATAAACGAGATGCTAATGGAATTATGAGACATTCATCTAATGCAGAAGAATGGATAAAATTTGACCAGAGATATCCTCATTTCTCTCAAGACAAGAGAAATATTCGGTTGGGATTAGCTTCAGATGGTTCAATCCGTTTGGTAATATGAGTTTGAGTTACAGCATTTGGCCCATGATTTTGATGGTCTATAATCTACCACCCTGGATGTCAATGAGTTCATCAATTATGATGATGACACTGCTGATTCCTAGTCCTAAAGGTCCTGTTAACGCAATTGATGTGTACCTACAACCGTTAATGGATGAACTAAAACTATTATGGTCCACAGGAATACCTACATATGATGCATGTAGGAAATATTTACATTGCATGCTGCACTGTTGTGGACTATAAATGATTTCCCAGCGTATGCAAATTTGTCTGGTTGGAGTACTAATAGAAAACTCGCGTGTCATGTCTGTCTTAAAAAAACACATTCAACGTGGCTTACTGGAAGTATGAAGCATTGCTATTTGGGTCATCGTCGATTCTTGTCACCGAAGCATAGATGACAAAGGGTAGATAGTAATAAGAAATTTGACGTCTTACCATTTGGACACCGACTTGACTTAGCTCGTGTGAATGGAAGCATTATTTGGGAACAACAATTACTTGTACGAAGCAGTTGTTTAGGACGGACATCGAACAAAAGTATAGCCGGTGGATGGAAGAAACAAAGTATTTTTCAGAGAGTTATCATACTGGAAACATTTACAAATTCGTCATAATTTCGATGTCATGCATATTGAGAAGAATGTTTTGGAAAATATTTCGGGAATGTTAGATCTTTCGGGTCAATCAAAAGACAATTTAAGGATGAGACGAGATTTATTTCAACTTGGTATACGCGAAGAACTACATGCAATTGAATTAGACGGTGGGTGGATTACTATACATGCAACAATATATACATTAGCCAACAGTGAGCGTGATAAAATTCTTAATTTTCTTAAAAATTTGAAGGTGTCGGATGGGTTCTCGTTGCAGTTGTCGAGGTGTGTAAATGAAAGAGAACGTAAGATAACCGGATTGGAAAGTCATGATTGTCATGTTTAATAAGACAATATCGTTGGATGTATCCAATAGAAAGATACCTTCGAAAATTAAAAAATATGGTCTTTTAATAAGGCACAACCCGAAGGATGCAATGCTGAAGGTTATCTTTGTGAAGAGTGTATTAATTTCTGTGAAATGTATATGGAAGGTGAAAGTGTGTGTTTCAATCGATTTTAACGAAATGATGAAGGTGAGGTCGTGGTGGAAGAGGACGGATCCAAATTATGGGTCTTTCAATCATGTGGCAGGCATATATTAAGTGGTATCCGTCGCGTAATATCCGACGAGGATAGAGATCTCATACACTACTATATTTTGATGCATTTATCAGAGATTGATGAATTTTTTGATGAGTACAATTCATTATTTAATGAGATGCACAATTAATCTCAATTCCTCAATTGGTTTCGTTCATGTTTGAAATATTTAAGGGAAATAGAAGATGATAGGTGGAACATTAACCTTGACATTCTTGGACGTATACCATATTCACAAGTTATTTCTCACAAGGGTTATATTGTGAATGGCTACATATTTAGAACAAAGTCCGCCGACGAGATGAAATCAATGCAAATGTTTGGTGTTATAGTAAAAACAGATTTACCTTCAGGTTTAGACGGCTACTATAGGGAAATAGTTGATATAATAGAGATCAGCTTCACTCATAAATATCGATGTGTTCTTTTTATGTGCAATTGGTTCGATGTCGGTCGCGAGGGGATATGATATCGAAGAGATAGAAATGGGATTACTTTGTGAAACAATCTGGGAAATTGCAAACAAATGAGCCATTTACACTTGCCAGTCATGTAGAACAAGTATTCTACATTCCAGACAGCTTAAGTGATGGATGGATCATACCCGTGAGAACAGTACCAAGAGATTTTTTTGATGTCAATGATGACGACGAGTTGCTAAATATAAACGACGCATATCAAGCTGAGATACAAGAACATCCATCTGATATTGTAGATGCGGATGTTTAAAGTGTAAGTTCACCATTAATTTTTTTTCCAATTGTTTGATTTAATATGTGAAATATACAATTCTTGTTATCTCATTTAAATATTTCATTATATATGAAGATATGCATCCATGTCCTAGACGCATTCGGGATGCACCGCCTGCACCACGTCGAGGGAGTGAGACCTCCGATCCTGATGGATCGAGTAGCTCAGGTAGACGTAGAGGCCCATCACAGTGCCGAGTGTTGGACCGACTGCGTCCCGGTGAGACACTCAGGGTGCAGATAGTTGGAGGTGATGCAGTGGGGGAGAACTCGGCTGTTTTTTAGAGTTACTTGGAGCAGGTGTGCAGATTCAAGGTTTCTATCCACATTACAGACTGGCGTTTAGTGGAACAGTCAATAAAAAATGTCATTCTTCATGATTTGGAGGTATTTAAAATAATAACAAAACAAAGATGTTGTTCAGTGGATAAACTTAATTTTTTTGCTTCCTTTTCTTTGCAGTCTAGTTTTTCATGAGATCATGACCCGGCCACCGATGCTCTAATTTTAGGACATGGAGCAGAATTGTTGCGTAAATATCGAGGTCGTCTGAAGGCCCGAGTGAGTACAATAACTTGGTTTCTCATCATTTATGTATGTAAGTAATTTTCTTTAAATTTTTTTGTACTTCGACCCGGAGCTTCCATTGAAGACACTTTTGGTAAATTGTCCTCCAAATGTACCCGCTAAATAATGAAGGGCGTTGGTATATATTTGGATGGGAGAAGAACATGCGGTATGTGACATATATATGTGTGTCTAATATATTATTTGGGATTCTATTATTAAAATTATTATCTTTATATAGGGTATCTAAATGCGAAATGCTGAAAATCAAAGGAAATGTTTCAGGTCTACCCATAAAATGGGGAGAAGGAATACAAATCAACTGAAGGATTGTTTACTCCGGAGATCGGTGGTCTTAAGTTCCTCACAAGGCGTGAACTTAGTCGCTGAGTCGACCACACAAAATCTAGAATAAAACAACAATTAACCCACAGTAAATGTATGCAATGAATATCCAAAAATGTGGAGTTAAAATTTATTATAACTCTACATGCAAATGTGTATAGGTGTAAGTACAGGTAGAGGTCGAACACTGGGAGGCGAAGGGAATGTATGTGTAGTGTAATTATTCAATTCATTGTTCATGTCCATTTATTGTTTTTGTGGTTGTGGGTTTTGTAAGTTTATATATATATATATATATTTTATATTTTTTTTGTTTTCTTTTTATATTTTTAGTTATATAAATATAAATATAATATATATAAAGAGATATATATATATAAGAAGAGAGAGAGGAGTAATATAATATATATATATATAAACTTAATATATATATGTATGATTTTTATGCTTTTTAGTATTTTTCTATTTTTCTTTTTTATTTTCCATTTATATTTCTAATTTTTATGTATTTTTAAATTAAAAAATGTCCACAATATTGGACCAATTAAATAGCCGTGTATAATTTGGGTTTTAAAAATATAAAATAAACTCCAAAATTACCCAAATTAATTTTAATATATTAATAATAATATATAGATAATTATAAAAGATAAAAATATATTTTTGGGGTTTTTTAAGGATTTTTCTATTTTTTTGTTGGATTTTGGAGCTTTCTGCTTTTTTTAATTTTCTTTTTCATATTTTTAGGGTTTTTCAATTTCTGGACTCAATATATCTATAATTATACCATATATAATTTTTTTGGGATTTTTCAAAAACATTTTCTAATTTTTTTGTATTTTCTAATTTAGACAGTATAAAATAGGCTTCTATTTCATTTTTCATAATTAGGAAAAATGCAAAAAAAATGCGAAATAAAGTATGGGCGTGAACAAGCATGGCGTGGAGCATCTATCCTAATTTTTGTGGATTTTTAGAAGCCATCTAGATATTTTTAATAAATAGATAAAGATACAAAAATAAATCAGCCTGGCAGGGGCATTTTTGCAAATAAAATAAATGACAAGGGCACAGGGGCAAATATGCCAACATAAATAAACATTTATTTAAAGTTTCAGAATCAAATTACAATATCCAAAAATCGCCAGGGTATACATGCAATTTTTCACGCGCCTCACGTGGGACTACACGTGAGGCGCGGAAGGACCTAAATGTAATTTCAAGAAACTCAGGGTCCTTTCTGCAAAAATCACAATTTATTTACAACATGCTATTTAATTTACAATATTAAAAATTAAATACAAAAATGACAGGGGCTAGATGTGCAAATTACCCCCAACGTGGGCGCTGATGGACGACTGGATGTTGGTCACTTGACACGCATCACTCATCGAACGGCCGATACCGCTTCGCCGATGAAGCGCTAGGATTAGATCTCCGGGTTGAGATCTATGATCGTGGCATCGCTCCATCGAACGGCTGCGGTTTGAACTGGGGCATTCGTCTTCATCTGACGGCGGAGAGCAAGCGTGGAAGAACAGGGAAGAAACCTCGCCGGGGCGAGCTTCTTCCGCCTGGATCTCGCTCCTCCGCCGTTCATCGCTGCATCTGAAGGTCCTCCAAGCTTCCTGGAAGGTGTCTCTAGCTGCTGGAGCTCTCGGATCGACCAGAGACACACTAGAGCGCCCTCGCGAGGTCGGAGAAGACAAGGTGCTCCAGGTATCTCCGGCGTACTGTGATTTCGACTCCGGGTGCTTATTCGCGCACCAAACCTGTACAGGAAGATCGCACGGCTCGAGGGAATCACCCTCGACCTGGGGTTTGAAGCTGTCAGCATAAAGACGACGGTGGGTGGCGATGCTCCGGTGAAGTGGCGGAGGCGAGCATCGATTCGCAGATCTAGGGAAGATCTGGTTGAACAAAGATGGCTGGGAGGTGGAGAACACGGAGAGGAATGAAATGGAGGTGGAAGGTGGTCGGACACAGTTGGAAACATGGTGCAAAGCTCGTCGGAGCGGAGCTCCGGCGACCTACGAAATAACTAAACTACGCTAAAATACTGATCTAAATGCAAAATAAATGACGAGAATAAAATGCAGGAACGAAAAACTATCTAAGAAACGTAAAGGCGCATCTCTTATACCTGGGGGCTGCCAGGGAGCAGGGTGGCTGCCGGAGCGCCACCATGGGTGCAACCTTCGCCTCTCCGATCGATTCAAGGTGCTGGCGAGCTCCTCCTGTCACCAGGAACATCGCCGGGACCGAATCTGGGGAAGGGATTGGCTAAAAAGCTGACCAAATTTGGCGAGGGAGGCGGTGGTTCCTTATTTATAAACAGGTTGGGCACCCTTATTGACCGGGCCGTGGCCGGCGATATGATCTATGTACAAGAGATCCAAATGATCGGCGGGGATCATGGATGAAGGGGGAGCAAATCTCATGAAGTGATTGTTGTCGATTGATCACTGAGCCACGCGGGAGAAAGGCAAGAAAAGAAGGGAAAAGACATGTCTGACGGGTTAGTCAGGGGCGCAGGGGGAGTTGACCGGAGGTCAACTTTCCCTGGCCCCTCATTGGTCCACATCAGGCTTATCTTGACCTGTTTATTTAACATTTTAAATGAATTATTTAGAATTTTCTTATAAAATAGAAAATGTTTATAAATTAATGTAGTATTTATTTATGATTTTTATTTATTTTTTTGAAGTATTTTATTATGGTTTTATTAAAATAATGTATTTATAAGCATATTTATATATATTTATTTTTATTTTGTTTATTTTATTTAATTATTTAATTTTCTTATTTTATAAATTTATAACTTATTTTTATAAGTATAAATATATTTTTATTTTATTTTTATGAGTTTATTTACATTTTTAAATAAATGTGTCTATGTATATGTAAGTATACTTATAGGTATTTTACCTATATATTATATACATTTTATTTATTTAATGAATTTTATGTGTTTTTATTATGGATTTGTATTTTTAATAAGATATATATAATATATACATTATTACAAAAAAATATAAATGAATAAAGAATCAAAGAATAAAAATTTATATACATTCTTAACATAGGTATTTTGCCTAGGTATTACCTAGGCTTATTTTATTTTACAAAATATTTTTGGTTTTATTCTAATTTTAGTATGTACATGAATTATATACATTATCTACAAAATTCTAAAAATATAATTTTATAAAAATAATGATTATTGAATAAAATGAATATTTTAATCAGGTATTATGTACAAGAAGGGCCAAAAACCTAACTTCCACAGATGGACTCCAAAAATTATGAAACCAATTTTATAAAATAGTTTATGAAATGCTATATACAATTAAAGTGAGTTTGGGTGATTTGGAGTTTTTATTTGCAAGATATGGGTCTGTGAAGTTGAGATTTTTGCTTTTTATTTTGTGTATAAAATGTACACTGAGTATCATTTTTGTACAAACTCAATTTTGTAATTTTATTTATATTATTATCTACATCTTTCATGTAAAAAGTTTCTTTATTTGATGAATAAATAATTATGTACAAAATAGGTATCGAAAATGCATAAATAAATGCATGAATAAATGAGGTATTTATTGTACACTGGCCCTTATCTCCCCCTACTTTATTCCTTGTCGACCAATACCATGCTGGCCTTGGTCTCGGGGTTTGGGTCATAAAATATTTGCAATATTTTATTCCTTTTTCTTTTCTTCTCTTTATTCTATAATTTTGGCATTAAAAACCTTATTTTCTGTACATTTAATACAATAAATAATGAATGCTATTATGAACAAATTGATGTTATTTACATGCATTTGTTGGGGTTTTTAAGGACAAAATGATAGAATAAAGGTGATGAAATGGAGATTCATCACCCCCCTATACTTGCCTTTGCTAGTCCCTAGCAAATACTTATGCAATAAGTACAAAAGAACAAAGAATAAGAAGAAAAGAAAAAGCAAAAATAAAGAATTTTAAAGAATAAATTGAATTGATCATGATTATTAAACTCATCTGTACAAAATCAAAGTTTGGAGCTCAGGTTAGACCTTGGTGTGAGAATGTTTGTGGAACCTAGTCGGGAACCAAATTTAAAACACAACAGCCTTCGAGAGTCACAGAACTTGGTTCAAATCACCTCAATAGCCAGGTCAGAACTAGCCTACATCATACGCAAACCCTTGTGACTATGAAGCTGACTTGTACGTGTAAGTGATAGTGGCTCTCCCCAACTGAAATGACAAAGAGATTGACTTCTCCAGAATGAAAACCCAATGATTCCCTAATCCAACAACTCTTTCCTCGAGGAGCGGGGTATTCCCTTCTAAGTTCAAGTGGCATCCAACTCAAGAGGAGGAGGTAGAGAAAAGAATGGACGGTAGCCAGTGAAGCTACCTATCCTGGGATGCAAGACCAGTGTAGTCAAGTCATCCAGCTGCAGGCTCACATGGCATAACTTTGATGCTCAAGCTTGCTTATTTTCTATACAACATATTTTGCAGGCATTTTATTTTTCTACAGGCCTGACCATTTTTTTTTTAAACATACTATTTACAACAGCATTTACATAAGGACTTTTTCCTCTTGATCCAAAAGACTATCCCTCTTTTGAAGCTTTATCGCAACCCACAGTCTCCCGTCTTTAGACCTCATGGCTATTGGACCAGGTTGGGGTGCACTTCCCTCCCTAGACGAGGACGAATGTTTCCACCCGTGTGCGTCTCAGACTGGCAAATCCAACCCCCTCACCACTCCAACTGAGTTGAGCCAAGTGAAAGGTGCAAGTGTCCAAGTTAGGTCACGGTCGGTAAGAGTCATACGTGTGTCTCGAAAAGTTCTAGTTAGTCCACTGAGGTGACTTGAACCCAGCCCTGATTTCTCAAAGAATTAAGTCTGCGTAGACCTGAAGTACCTTAAACCTAGTTCCCGTAAGGTTCCAGTGCAGTTAGGTGCAGTAAGGTCCAACCAAGCTCCAATCTTCGACTTTATTGGACTAGTTCAATTGTCAAGCTCAATCAAAGAAGATGAATGCAATGCAAATGCTATTTACAAATATGCAAAGAATAATGCAAATTTTTCAAAGAATTTGAAAACAAAGAGAAGAATTTTTACACAAAGAATTTTTGCAAATAAAATAATTTTGGCACTCAAAATATAAATTATGTACAGCTATTTACACGGGCGTGCCGCTTTATTTTAAAGAATGTTTAAAGAATTTATAATTTAGTTTTTATTTATAGGTATATATGTACACTTATTAAAGAATTGTGCTTATTTTTATTTATAATTATATATTTAGTTTTTATTATATGTGACTATTCCTCAAACTTATTTGACACAAATTTTTCAAACACTTTTTGAAAACTATAGTCCAAAATAATTTTTACAAACATTTTTACAAACATGTACACACATTTGAAAATCATTTTGCAAAGGTTTTTCAAAACATTATATATAGATTTTTCAAAATATTTTTGCAACCATTTTTCAAACCATTTGCAAATCGTTTTTCAAACATTTTATTTCACACAAAGAAAATAAATTTTTACAAACCACACATTTTTACACAGGTTGAAAACATGTAACAAAACGTTTTCAAAATAGTCTTCAATAAATGTTCACAATGATTTTCAAACTATTTTTCAAACATTTTGCAAAAAAACATTTTCACCTGATTTATTAATCAGTATATACAAAAAGAATTCGAGGAATAATCACATCTCTTTTTATTAAGGGTTTTTAATGAATTTAAAGAATTATTAGCCATATTATTAAAAAAATATGAGTTATGGCTAAAGTATATACATAGTATATACGATCCCCCTATACTTAGCTTGAGCTATGTCCTCATAGATCGAAAAGAAAAGAGAAGACATAACTCGTACTGAGTATAGACAAGTCTAGAGAATATATGAATAAGAGATGAAGGCAATAGAAGTTGACCGCTCCCCCCTATACTTAGGATCAAGTAATCCTAAGTATAGCAGACTGTACACAAAGCAGGGAGGGCCAAGGGTGGGAATAGACAGATGAACAAATCAGGGGTGCACCCCCCTATACTTAGGACGAAGTACGTCCTAAGTACAGAAAACTGACACAAAGGGGCGACACCTTTTATTTAGATACAGAAGATAGAAAAGGAAAAGAAGAAAAGAAGAAAAGATAGATATATACAGATAGATGAAAAGATCGTGGAGAATATACGCATCACTCCCCCTATACTTAGGGTGAGATATCCCTAAGTATAGGCAACAACAGGAGTGACAAAACTGAACGACGAAAGAACAACGCGGTGTGTACCCCCCTATACTTAGGATCAAGTATGTCCTAAGTGTAGACACAAAGATATGGCGATAGATCTGGGGTACACTAAAACATACGGGAGAAAGAATGAAAAAGGCACACATATATACAAGCGGTGAAAAAAACTAGTGAAGTACAGGACGGTATCTGGTAAGCGACTATCGTGCTCTCGTCGTCGTCTCCCTGTGAGAACGAGGACGCAGTCAGAAGGTGAAAAGACACCCGAATCTTCAATCAAGTGGGTGTCAGCTACCGGGGACAATCAGATCAGAAAGTAAAGATAGGGACCGGTAGCGTGAAGCGGTAGAAGGTCGGTATGAGGGAATATAGCCGATACCGTAAGACCGGGAGGAAGAAAGAACAGTACAGACTCCTCCGATCAATCATGGTCTCAGATAGTTATGGAAGATAGATAATAGGAGACACCATGGTATCCGATGATGTTGAGGTAGAAAGATCATAAGTACACACCGAATACCGCAGGCCATGGCTCAACCCTGCGAGGGTCCTCAAGGTGAGCAAAATCAGAGAATAATCAGAAGACTCGGTTCCATGCTCCAACAGAAAGGAGATACAACCAGAGATGAAGCCGAGTACATAGAAAATGATGTACTTTCCTGCAGATAACCCTCGGGGAGTAGTACATGCTAGTCAATGAATAATTAGAACAGAGGCTCACCCTTCCGAGGGTCGTCAAGGAGAGCGGGCTCAAAGGAGCCTGATCCATCAGACGGATCATAGAAACGGTCTCGGTAGGCGACAGATCGGCTACCAGCAGAAGAAACTGTAAAATCGAGAAAGTGTGGCAGCGTCCCGCAAATAACCCTCGGGGAGCGGGCTGCCAACTAGTCATGGGAATAGCAGATACCAGAAGCTCCACCTTGCGAGGACCATCAAGGCGAGCAGACTCAAAGGAGTCTAATCAGATAGGTCCCCCGATCCGCAGATCGGATACACAACTCGAGATGGGACCAAAAATCATGTATATCAGACGACTCGATTCCGTGCTCCAACAGAAAGGAGACACAGTCAGAAGTGGGAACCGAGCATAAAGAGAGTGTCGCAGTCTCCCACAGATAGTCCTCGGAGAGTACTGCGATCTAGGCAAAGAATAGTCAGAATGTGTCTCTACCTTGCGAGGGTCGTCAAGGAGAGCGGGCTCAAAGGAGCCGGATCCATCAGACGGATCCACATAGTGGTCTCAGTAGTCGACAAGGCGGCTACCAACAGAAGAGACCAATCAGATCTGAAATATGTCATGGTCTCCCGCAGATAACCCTCGGGGAGCTATGAACTAGGCATGGAATAATCAGAAAAGTGGAGCTCTGCCTTGCGAGGACCGTCAAGGAGAGCGGGCTCAAAGGAGTCTAATACATTGGCCTCGTGTACCAACAGGTCAGGAACACAATCACAGGGGGAGGCCAATTGAGCATATCACCTGACTCGGTTCCAGGTCCCATCACAATGGCGACCAAAGCAGTGAATGAAACCGCAGTCCTAGAAATTATCGCATTCTCCCGCAGACAGTCCTCGGGGAGTAATGTGAGCTAGATCAATGTGGGCCATGGGAATGCTGGCAAGTCATCTTAGGTCCTCAAAAGCAATAAATTACGCAATCATCCGGAGGGCATAAGATCATGCAAGGAAGCAAATAATCATATCATTCACCAAACATCCCTTGGGTCAAACCAGTCAGCTGAGATGGCACGAAAAATATTCAGGAATCCTCTAAGTGCCAGAGTGGATAGAGAGTCAGGAGATCAAGGATGGGTCAATCGGGAAGATGAGAGATCATGCAAGATCCGCACACCTCATCAGGAAGTCCAAATTAGAATAATCATTCAATCCTCAAAATCAAGATGGGTGGAACCTCAAGATGGATAGATCAATCAATACTCATGAAATCTTCATCGAATTATCGCATCATACCACATCCTCAATCCGGTGTGCGAGAAATAGAATTCCTCAATAATGCATCACACCTATGCTCTGTGCATCAGCAAAAATCCTCAATAAGCTCGTATGCATGTATCACAGACAAATCACATCAATCTCAGCAACCTCAACATCATAGGCCCGACCTACACCAATAATCTGTATAAATAATCCTCGATGCGGGCTTCATCAATATGCACAACATTCCCTGGTAAAGGGAGAGATGATACAGGGTATATGAGGAAGATGGGTAAGAAGGGTACACAATGGAGTGGAGAAGTTGATTGAGCGGGCGTGCCAATATCGTGGGTGTTAGAAGAGTGATACAGAGGGTACGAGGAGGGTGGGTGATGAATCGGTACATAAACAAAATTGGGTGTTCCACACAGGGCGGGAACACCGTCGAGATTGCGGTCCGAAGAGCGGTCTCTCCTCGAACCAGAGAAGATGGTACGATGGATACATAGAAGATGGTGAAGAAGTGGGAAACAAAGGACTTGGCGAAGAATGATTGAGCTCAAGCGCCAATATCACGACTCGATGCAATATGAAGAGCTGTATGTATAAGAGAGGTAGAGAGACTCAAAGATAAAAAAATGCATGACTCACACGGTGGGACCGGCTAGTCTAGGGATGAAAGAGAAACACAATGAACTCCAAGTCACAATCAATACACAAGGCAAACCCCCGATTCACCTACTCAACACAGTGGGGTCCATCAGGTGACGGTCATTTATCTTTTCGATTTTAGAGTTAGGTGGGATCACAAAGATTGTACAATCACTTAGGAGGCTTGATAGGAATTGGGCTCTACTCCTTAGTGTGTACGTGAGCACTTTAAAATGCATCCAATGAGGGGGTTGCTCTCCCCAAGATAAGGAATCCATTACGTTTTATTTTTAAGTCCAATAGAGTTAGCAGCCCCGATTTTATTTAAGTTATCACTTTTTTGGGTATTTTCAATGCACATGCCTATCGAGGTTCCAATTTCCATTAAGCATCCTAGGTTGGCAAAAACAGAGGGAGAGGATCGAAAAAGCCATGCAAGTCGGAAAACGATGATGCATGCCAAGTAACAATGCCTCCCAGCTCTCTCCATGCGGGATGCATAACAGAATTTGAAACCTATGCTATATGCAAATGCAAACCGAAGAAATCGCCCTAGGTTTAGAAATTGCTATTATCGTGAAGCACCACAAGTCGCTCATTCATCTTTAGCCTCAAAAAGTCCGGTCTTGGCTCACCCCTCCTCTATGCTCAACACACTTGAGCTTAGGAGAAAGCGCTTTGCGGGGTTCGCTGTGGCACAAAGGCTAAGAGATAAATGAGCGGCTGTTTAGAGTTTGATCTAGGTCCAAAGCGAACTATAGGTACATGCAAATCAATTAGGGTGTTTGGACCTAACTCTACGAGCAAGCAACTCCTAAGCTAAGGCTCATTCACACAAAATAATAAAAATAAAATAAAATAAAGAAAAAGAAAAACAACAAAATCATCGAGGCCCCCAAGGGAACAATCCCTTGGGCAATGGACCTCGGGAGTCGAAGTGTACATGTGAGAGTCCTGTATTATTACATGTCAATTGTCACTCTCTCACATAAATATGCATAAAATAAAATGCATAGAAATGTAGATTGTTCTTCAAAAATTCTCCTTTGTCTGCCTTCGATGCTCTCTCCTGTTGGCTGGCATAGAAGAGCCAACTCTACCTCGCTTGGGTGCTTAGGTCCTCCTTCGCTCGGCGGTCCCTCGCATCAAAGACAAAAGAAAGAAATGGTCAGAGCAATCAATCAAATGATATCAAATAGAAATAAAAACCAAATAAATAACTAAATCATGGACATGAGAAAATAATTAAATAAATGAACCAATAAGCGCACAAAATCATACAAAATCCGTTGCCTCCCCGGCAACGACGCCATTTGTTTACTTCGGAGATCGGTGGTCTTAAGTTCCTCACAAGGCGTGAACTTAGTCGCTGAGTCGACCACACAAAATCCGGAATAAAACAACAATTAATCCACAGTAAATGTATGCAATGAATATCCAAAAATGTGGAGTTAAAATTTATTATAACTCTACATGCAAATGTGTATAGGTGTAAGTACATGTAGAGGTCGAACACTGGGAGGCGAAGGGAATGTATGTGTAGTGTAATTATTCAATTCATTGTTCATGTCCATTTATTGTTTTTGTGGTTGTGGGTTTTGTAATTTATATATATATATATATTTTTTATATTTTTTTGTTTTCTTTTTATATTTTTAGTTATATAAATATAAATATAATATATATAAAGAGATATATATATAAGAAGAGAGAGAGAGGAGTAATATAATATATATATATATAAACTTAATATATATATGTATGATTTTTATGCTTTTTTAGTATTTTTCTAATTTTTTTATTTTCCATTTATATTTCTAATTTTTATGTATTTTTAAATTCAAAAATGTCCACACTATTGGACCAAATAAATACCCGTGTATAATTTGGGTTTTAAAAATATAAAATAAACTCCAAAATTATCCAAATTAATTTTAATATATTAATAATAATATATAGATAATTATAAAAGATAAAAATATATTTTGGGGGTTTTTTTAAGGATTTTTCTATTTTTTGTTGGATTTTGGAGCTTTCTGATTTTTTTAATTTTCTTTTTCATATTTTTAGGGTTTTTCAATTTCTGGACTCAATATATATAATTATACCATATATAATTTTTTTGGGATTTTTCAAAAACATTTTCTAATTTTTTTGTATTTTCTAATTTAGACAGTACAAAATAGGCTTCTATTTCATTTTTCATAATTAGGAAAAATGCAAAAAAATGCGAAATAAAGTATGGGCGTGAACAAGCATGGCATGGAGCATCTATCCTAATTTTTGTGGATTTTTAGAAGCCATCTAGATATTTTTAATAAATAGATAAAGATACAAAAATAAATCAGCCTGGCAGGGGCATTTTTGCAAATAAAATAAATGACAAGGGCACATGTGCAAATATGCCAACATAAATAAACATTTATTTAAAGTTTTAGAATCAAATTACAATATCCAAAAATCGCCAGGGTATACATGCAATTTTTCACGCACCTCACGTGGGACTGCACGTGAGGCACAGAAGGACCTAAATGTAATTTCAAGAAACACAGGGTCCTTTCTACAAAAATCACAATTTATTTACAACGTGCTATTTAATTTACAATATTAAATATTAAATACAAAAATGATAGGGGCTAGATGTGCAAATTACCCCCAACGTGGGCGCTGATGGACGGCTGGATGTTGGTCACTTGACACATGTCACTCATCGAACGACCGATACCGCTTCGTCGATGAAGCGCTAGGATTAGATCTCCAGGTTGAGATCTACGGTAGTGGCATCGCTCCATCGAACGGCTGCGGTTTGAACTGGGGCCTTCGTCTTCATCTGACGGCGGAGAGCAAGCGTGGAAGAACCGGGAAGAAACCTCGCCGGGGCAAGCTTCTTCCGCCTGGATCTCGCTCCTCCGCCGTTCATCGCTGCATCTGAAGGTCCTCCAAGCTTCCTGGAAGATGTCTCTAGCTGCTGGAGCTCTCGGATCGACCAGAGACACACTAGAGCGCCCTCGCGAGGTCGGAGAAGACAAGGTGCTCCAGGTATCTCCGGCGTACTGTGATTTCGACTCCGGGTGCTTATTCGCGCACCAAACCTGCACAGGAAGATCGCACGGCTCGAGGGCGTCACCCTCGACCTGGGGTTTGAAGCTGTCAGCATAAAGACGATGGTGGGTGGCGATGCCCCGGTGAAGTGGCGGAGGCGAGCATCGATTCGCAGATCTAGGGAAGATCTGGTTGAACAAAGATGGCTGGGAGGTGGAGAACACGGAGAGGAACGAAATGGAGGTGGAAGGTGGTCGGACACAGTTGGAAACATGGTGCAAAGCTCGTCCGCTCCGTCGAACTACGAAATAACTAAACTACGCTAAAATACTGATCTAAATGCAAAATAAATGACGGGAATAAAATGCAGGAACGAAAAACTATCTAAGAAACGTAAAGACGCATCTCTTATACCTGGGGGCCGCCAGGGAGCAGGGTGGCTGCCGGAGCGCCACCATGGGTGCAACCTCCGCCTCTCCGATCGATTCAAGGTGCTGGCGAGCTCCTCCTGTCACCAGGAACATCGCCGGGACCGAATCTGGGGAAGGGATTGGCTAAAAAGCTGACCAAATTTGGAGAGGGAGGCGGTGGTTCCTTATTTATAAACAGGCTGGGCACCCTTATTGACCGGGCCGTGGCCGGCGATATGATCTATGTACAAGAGATCCAAATGATCGGTGGGGATCACGGATGAAGGGGGAGCAAATCTCATGAAGTGATTGTTGTCGATTGATCACTGAGCCACGCGGGAAAAAGGAAAGAAAAGAGGGGAAAAGACAAGTCTGACGGGTTAGTGAAGGGCGTAGGGGGAGTTGACCGGAGGTCAACTTTCCCTGGCCCCTGATTGGTCCACGTCAGGCTTATCTTGACCTGTTTATTTAACGTTTTAAATGAATTATTTAGAATTTTCTTATAAAATAGAAAATGTTTATAAATTAATGTAGTATTTATTTATGATTTTTATTTATTTTTTTGAAGTATTTTATTATGGTTTTATTAAAATAATGTATTTATAAGCATATTTATATTTATTTATTTTTATTTTGTTTATTTTATTTAATTATTTAATTTTCTTATTTTATAAATTTATAACTTATTTTTATAAGTATAAATATATTTTTATTTTATTTTTATGAGTTTATTTACATTTTTGAATAAATGTGTCTATGTATATGTAAGTATACTTATAGGTATTTTACCTATATATTATATACATTTTATTTATTTAATGAATTTTATGTGTTTTTATTATGGATTTGTATTTTTAATAAGATATATATAATATATATACATTATTACAAAAAAATATAAATGAATAAAGAATCAAAGAATAAAAATTTATATACATTCTTAACATAGGTATTTTGCCTAGGTATTACCTAGGCTTATTTTATTTTACAAAATATTTTTGGTTTTATTCTAATTTTAGTATGTACATGAATTATATACATTATCTACAAAATTCTAAAAATATAATTTTATAAAAATAATGATTATTGAATAAAATGAATATTTTAATCAGGTATTATGTACAAGAAGGGCCAAAAACCTAACTTCCACAGATGGACTCCAAAAATTATGAAACCAATTTTATAAAATAGTTTATGAAATGCTATATATAATTAAAGGTGAGTTTGGATGATTTGGAGTTTTTATTTGCAAGATATGGGTCTGTGAAGTTGAGATTTTTGCTTTTTATTTTGTGTATAAAATGTACACTGCGTATCATTTTTATACAAACTCAATTTTGTAATTTTATTTATATTATTATCTACATCTTTCATGTACAAAGTTTCTTTATTTGATGAATAAATAATTATGTACAAAATAGGTATCAAAAATGCATAAATAAATGCATGAATAAATGAGGTATTTATTGTACACTGGCCCTTATCTCCCCCTATTTTATTCCTTATCGACCAATACCATGTTGGCCTTGGTCTCGGGGTTTGGGTCATAAAATGTTTGCAATATTTTATTCCTTTTTCTTTTCTTCTCTTTATTCTGTA
This sequence comes from Ottelia alismoides, assembly GCA_037367405.1. Lineage (NCBI taxonomy): Eukaryota > Viridiplantae > Streptophyta > Magnoliopsida > Alismatales > Hydrocharitaceae > Ottelia > Ottelia alismoides. The sequence continues at coordinate 217,926 of JAZKJV010000565.1, read as the reverse complement.
ATTTTGGCATTAAAAACCTTATTTTCTGTACATTTAATACAATAAATAATGAATGCTATTATGAACAAATTGATGCTATTTACATGCATTTGTTGGGGTTTTTAAGGGCCAAAATGATAGAATAAAGGTGATGAAATAGAGATTCATCAAGGATGACTTTGTAAGTAATCTACTTTATGAATTATGTTTAAATCCATCCATTAATATATATTAAAATGGTATCGTAAGTTTTAGTTATCTTTTCACATTAGACAGTGGAGAACAATCGCGTGCCCAGCCGAATAGAAGTCTTTGAGAAGTCTAAGAGTCGCGATGTGGGTGGGGAATTTCATTGGGTAGATCCTGCCTATGGTCCAATTCATGTAAGCTATTCATAATAATTTTGCATCTTTTTTACAATTTAAATGAATTTTGTACTTACTTAAATAAATTTTTAGGAGTAGATGGTCAGACTCACGACCACTGGCTCTCTAGACAACACTGGAATGAGTCAACCGCCTCTTACTCCTGATGCAGCCTTCCTCTAGGTGATCGGTCCGGAGCATCAAGGATGAGTACGTTGTGGTGGTCGTGGTGCCATCATACGGAATTGGTATGGAATAGGGAGCAGCTCGTCATCTTCCTCTCGGAAGACACAAAGGGAGAGGGAATTAAAGAGTCGAGTGTCTAGCATGAATATCGAGATTCAGGATTTGCGATAGCAAATGACAATTTTTAATGAATTCATGCAGGCACATCAAGGTGCAGCGTCGACTACCCACCCAACACAAGTGGATAATACCGTTGCGAGGTTAGGCGACGATGATGACGGAGAAGAAGAAGAAGAAGAAGATGATGATGATGATGACGACGACGACGATGAGGACGACGATTAGGATTAACTATAGATAGTTTGTTTACTTAGTAGGTAGGATATAGTGTAGTACATTGTATAATTATTTTGGACAATTACTTTGCAAGTAGGTTATTTTGTTTGAATACTTTATGCTTGAGTACTTTTATTTGAATCTTGTAGCATATTCGTCATTTCAAACATTTGTCTAGATATGAATGTGGAAGTAATGTTATTTTCTGTGTTGATCATATTATTTATTATGAAGATACAATTATTGTAACAGGTACTCAATGTTTATTGTCACTCTTTGTAGGGTAAAATGAAGAGCAAATCGGGGGTAATGAAATTTTTTTTGTTAGCAGACGAACAGAGGGGACGGTCATCGTGACCGTCCCCTTCATTATCGTAGGAGACGGTCATGACCGTCTCCACTACTTAACCTTTTGCGACAGTCATGACCGTCCCCTCTAATTGACTTTAAGGGATGGTCATGACCGTCCCCTCTAATTGACTTTAAGGGACGGTCACGACTGTCCCCTATGTATGATTATAGGGGACGGTGTCAACTACCGTCGCTTATGGCAAATGGGACGCAGGCTATGGAGATGCTTTTATGACCATCCCCTCTGATCAGAGGGGACGGTCAATCTGTCATTGGCGACAGATAATGACCATCGCATGTTCTACACTTTCTTGTAGTGAGTTGTTGGAGGTGGCTAGCATGTGTTGTGTCATCAATTTAAAAAGGAAAAATCTTGATCATTCACTTCTAATGGCTCTCTTGGAACGGTGGAGACCTGAGACCCACACCTTCCATCTTCGATATAGTGAAGCAACTGTCACATTGAAGGATGTTTCCATCCTGATCGAACTGCAAGTTGATTGGGCTCCGTTGACTGGATTTGAATACTTTTCCAATTATCAATGAGAAAACTATTGTGAGCAAATACTGGATGTGAATCCAAGTGTTGGAAGATGGGAGAATTTGTCAAGTGGACGCTTGAAGCTTACTTGGATTAATGATATCATTCTGGCAGATGCAAATCTACTTGAGGAAGATGAGAATCGATTGCAGTGAATTGTCCAGACATTCATTTTATACCAAATTAGCAAGACATTTTTCCCGTACTCAACCAGTGACAAGGTATCTTTACGATACCTACGATTGCTTGAGAATTTTGAGGAATGTATACAGAAGGCTTGGGAAGCTGCAGTTCTTACCTAATTGTATCAGCAATTGGACGAATGTTCCTTGGGTAAATCAAAGAGATGTTATGCATTTCTCACCTTGCTACAGACTTGATCGAGGGAGCAATATACATTGGGGTTCCTTGTCCATATCTCTTGGAACAAAATGCTTTGCACCATGGTCCATCCTCATGCAGGTAAAGATCATAGATATTGAGCAATTGGATTGCTAGATAATGGATATACGATTAACATGTTTTTACAAATAGATGAACGTCAAGTCGAAGGTATTTTATCAAAAATGTACAAACTATAAACCTGACATTCTATTGCAATGAGCTCAATACACAATGCGAACATCATGTATGTTCAACTTGTATAGTGTTGCATTATTTATGAATCATGAAGAATAATTAAAACCTTTTTATAGATACGGTGGTCTCCATATGATATGGACATCGTAAATAACCTACGTGATATTTGTCGATAAGGGCAAGAAGTATGGAAGTCACGGAAAGTGTTGATTTCTTTTAATGTAGCGATTATGTATGTTCCAACTCGGATTATGCGACAATTTGATCTGCGACCTCATATCCTAGATTGGATATCCAGAATAATGTTCCCAGAGTGTCGGACTCAACAAAGGGACAATGATCCTATTGATTAGGCAGATCGTCTATGAGAACAGATACAATGGTGGAACTAAAGAAGGCGTATTGTTGTGATGGAAAGAGTTTCAACGGAATATGACAAACTAAGACTCATAAGATACATGCAATGGTAGTGAAAGATTACCCATCGTTGGATTCAAACTTCAGTGCCCCCACGACTTGCATATGAGCCTTACACTCCTAGATATAGGCCTGAAGTAAGTGTTAAATTTCATTTTGTGCGTGAGATTCAAAAACACTGTGTAATGTACGATACATTTACATGTTCAGAGTGTATATGAGGCTCGTGGGATTCTTGAGGATTATGAATGGAGCTCAGAGTTGTGGAATGTTATTGATTTACTTGACTCCGCACTACAAAGCTTTGGATTAGCGAATCCATAGTACCTATCGAGGTACTCTTACTCCAATGAGCCCTCCACAGTCTCTTTCTCCTACCTTGGACCCCAGCAACAATGCGAGCTTACTGCACACACATTCATTGTTCCTTCGCAACAACAATATGCAGTTGGTACTCATGATGCGAGGTGGGACCATCTCAAACTCAACCTGTAGTTGCGTATAATTTTATAGATACACAACTTACGCAACCTTCATAAGCTTATGACTTTTGAAGTGTAACTCCACCATACAAACATTCACAGAATTCCTAACCAGTGAGATATTTCCTCATCAATCGGATGCTGGATTGTCCCACTACATAGATCCAAACCTTGCACCTCCTTTCCAATATATCCCACGCCTACCTCAGCAAGATCCTTCGCATCTACACCAGCAGCAACATATACCCCAGCCAGAGCAGCGACCATCGCATCATCATCAACAAACTCCACAAATTGGAAGGACCACATCGTTGGAGAAAGATCAAGAGAACCAAGAGTAGAGAGTGGGGATGGTTCCAGTGGAGGAAGTAGGGGCCATAGGACTATATTATCGGGAGTTATTCATCGGGTACAAAATATATTTGATTGATAAAAATATGCATCAATAATGTAATGATATTATTCTCTTATATTGATCCAGGTGCAATGTGATTTAGTATCCAGTGTACTTGATTGTTATTTGTGATTATTAATGAATTTAATGTAATTTCGTATTAAATATTTTCAACTGTAATTGTATTCGTGGAGGTTATGACAAAGACTTGGTTTACGGCTCGCAAGTCAGTGTGTTTGTCTGACAACCGATTCTTAGTAGTGCATGCACCATCCGCTTCATGTGCATCACATCGTGCAATGGTTGCTTCACCATAACCAGCGCAATTACCAGTTAGTGTATCCCCACCAGCTCTAGAAGTTCTATCGTGATCGTCACGAGCTGCCCTCTTAGAGGGGCTTGTCCGCTTCTATGACATGGCGCCACTATTTGATGCTCCTACAGAGTACCCTTAGAGGTGGACCAATCGATGAATCGGTTGATCCAGTTGACATAATCTTGCTTCACAGATTACTCATTGCAATCCGTACCACCTACTATGGCCGAGAGCTCGCAGAGCAAGACTTCACCGCTTACGAAAGTATACGATGAGGAGGAATATCTGTACGTCAATTTAGCAAACTTTACATTATACAATTGCACTGAAGTACATACATCTTAGCGTACTACGAGGTGAGCGTATATGTCGAGACCCTGTCTAAGGGCTTGAGTGTTGTATAGTTTCATTACAATCTAGAAATGTCCTATGTAATGTTAGAATGAATCAAGTAGCAGATGTAACAACTATGATGGTTATGACATTATCTCTAGATAATATGCCTAATTTATCTCACTAATTTTATTTTTTAAGACGGATGATAAAATTGCACGGGCATACATGTGATGTGAAAAAATATTTCAGTGAATTTAAAAATAACTAAGTTAATAAATTACCAAATAAATAAACTTAATAAGTAAAATAAAAATTTACAAATTCTCAAATGTGGGAACATGTAAAATACAACACATTTCAGGAAGAGGCGAACCATTCGTCGATCAGTGAATGATTCGCCGATCGCATTTATGACGATACTTAGATCGACAAATGATTTGCCGATCGATGCGTTGACTGGAAATTTCGCCACTGCCATGCCCTACTCGGGCATTCTTGAGGTCTTCATGCCCCTTCCGGAAAATGCTCGAAAGAAAAAGAGAGAGAGAGGGGGGGAGAGAGAGAAGAGGGAAAGAGAGAGAGAAGGGAGGGAGGGAGAGAGATCAGATGGAGAGATCGAGAGAGTGACTGCGAAAAGAGGGGCAAAAGGAAAAACAATAAATTGCCATTGTGACGTGAAAAGGGGAGAAGAGTTGAAAAACTCACGATTAATTAGTTATAGATAAAGATAAGATTTGAACCCCAACTCTCACCTTCACTGTCCTTAAGAGAGCCCAATTCCCCGATGGTGCGCGCCAACTCACGCCGCACCGCCCAATTTGACTCGACCTGATCTTCTCCCCACGCGTTAAGAATCGCCCACCGGTGTCTTCTCGTCTCCCTCCCCTCAATTTACCGGTAGAAAACCTAAAAATTTCGCACCTGCCTATTTCTCCGATCGTGTTGCTCCGGAGATGTACAGCGAGATGATGATGGATCCCGAGATGATCCGAATCGCCCAGGAGCATATGAGCAAGATCTCCCCGCAGGAACTTGCCAGGATCCAGCAGCAGGTGATCGATCCCTAATCTTTGATCATTCGGTAATTGGCGCCAAAGTTCGTGTCTTTTTGGATTGCGATCGATTGGTGTGGCTGTAGTGTCGAATAGGTGTAAATTGAAGGAATCCAGGGGATTTGGGTGATTAATAGCGTATTTATGTCACTTTCTCTAAAATGTCAAAGTTTTGATACTTTGCACGGCAGAGTGCTCGGTTTGATACAGTCAAGTAGTTTGCTAAATGTGGAAGAGGTCAAAAAGGTTGCAAATCGTTGACTTTACTGTTGCATCGTGCGTATGGAATTCGTTGCACTGTTTAGGTGTTTGGCCAAGTCAAGTACTTTGTTGTAGATTGGTCAACTTTTGAGAGACATCTACCTGCAGTACATGCAGGTTGGGATTCGAGTGCCTTGGAGGGGATCGTCACATTGGAACGCACTTTGATTGATTCTGTTGAATACTTGGAGGATTGTTTGTTGCTCCATTAGCGCATAAAAGTAGATGCTGACTTGTATTTTGATGTTTGGCCTCTGCAGTATTTGGTGCTCGATTGAGTCAAGTAGTTTGTTCACGGCTGGACCTCTTTCTATGGGGGTTTCGGGTGGACTTAACTTTGTCGTTTGAACATGCTTATTTAACTTTGTCGTTTGAACATGCTTATTTTGAGTAAAGGGTTCCTTGTTTTGTGTTCGGCATCTGTGGTATACCGTTTTTGATCGAGTCAAGTAGTTTGTTCAAGGTTGGGCTTTTTGGCGGAATAATGATTGGATTAGGTAAGGATGTAAATGTCTTTGAAACGATTTTAACCTTAGAAAGAACCTCGCTACAATTTGTTAAAAATCGCCGGTACACTGCTGCTGCTGTAAAGTAGATACATATTTGTGGTCAAGCATGATTGGCTTTTGTTTGACCTGCGTGATTTATAGTTGTTGATTAAGTCAAGTAGTTTGTTTAAGGCTGAACTTTTTTTATTTGTTTGGAGGATGACGATGGATGTTGGAATCTAAGTGGCTTTGGGAGGATTGTAATGTAGAGAGCATGTTGTTGCATCAACATATTTGGAGGAGGGTTGACTATGTTGTTCAACGATGTTATTTTGAGGAGTACATGCACTCTTTGTCGTCATGTTTGACCTTTTTAGTGTATAATTCTTCCTCTTTGTTGCCATCTTCAATCACGTGTAGGATGACCCATGGACAATGTATTATTGTATTGTTTCAATGCATTTTGAGCTGGTTAAGAGAGGGCGAGGAAGGTCCAATCCAAAGCGATCTTAGTTATTTGGATTTAAGCCCGAGAATGATCCAAAATATATCTGAAATTCTGAATGGGTCCAAAAAATCCATGTAGCTGGGAAAATGTTTGTTGTTGTTGTTGTGGATGCATTTGTACGTCAAATGGATTGATAGACTATTTCAATATTCATTATTGGGCCTGTACCAAGAATTAAACTTGAAAAGGGACCCTTCTACTTGTCGTGAATGGAACAACAGTGCATCTAAAGGGAGCTCTGTAGATAACATTGATTTGGAGTACATGTAAAGACCTAAAGAGACGGAGTCGATAAAAAACTTGAACATTAGAGGGAGACATCTGAAAACTTTCTCACCATCACAGCTACTGCAGTTTTTTAAAGTATGTATCGGACCAATGGGGGTATTGGCCATGGTTTGAAATGTACATCTATTCCTTGGGCCTTTATGAAATGTTCGCCATGGCACACACAGTTATCTTTTAATTTGGCTATACTAGTTCCTTCAACCATAGTAGTAGCTAACCGTATGTATTCCATGCCTCCCCAGTCCATTCATAGCAATTGACTATGGTACGCAATTTTCCTTGGTCGTGAGGATTTCTTATAGTTTGCTGAAAGGGGGTTTTTCATAGCTGGTGCTGCTCCACATTTAGTTATTGTGATGGCAAGAGATTATGATCTAGCTATTCGATACCAGGAGTTTTTCAGCGTTGCCATTGTTTTATTGTCCTCACTTGTTACACTAAATACAGTGATGCTCATGCTTCCCGCGGTTCAAATTTTACTACTCGTCATTTTAAGCTTTCAGTCTTTTTGAATGTTTCTTCCAGTTTCCATGGCTCAATTCATTAACCTTTATAAACTTACCGGGATTGCCTTGTAGATGCTTTCCAATCCCGAGCTAATTAAACTAGCAACTGAAAGTATGAAAAATATGAGACCTGAAGATATAAAGATGACTGCTGAACAGCTAAAGCATGCCCGTCCTGAGGATATGGCAGAGATCGGGGAGAAAATTGCCACGGCATCTCCAGATGAAATTGCTGCCATGCGTGCCCGTGCTGAAGCCCAAGCTTCGTATGAGCTCAATGCAGCTCAGATGTTAAAGAAACAGGTTTATTTTACATCCCCTACATGTCTATTTGTGCATGGTCATGGTGTTTGTTTTTTTCATTGCCATTTTCCTTCACCGAATCCTGTATAGTTAATATCGGACAATCATCTTGCTAAAGGCAATACTATTAGAGATGGGGAGCAGCTAACTCTGTGAACTTAGGCACACCCAGTTTGCATCACTTAATAGTCCAAATGAACTGAACATTGTTATTAAACAACCTGAAATTCAGGAGTTTTTTTGTGTTATGCTTTCCTCGCAAAGTCGCAGTGGCTCCTGTTTTGGTGTCACTTGTTGAAGTGGATTCCATACACCCGGATAGCATCACATACATACTTTGAGTACCTCCATAATCTCAAATACATTTTATCTCTTCGTAAATACAGAGATTTCTGTCTTTTGTCCCAGGGTAATGAACTTCATAGCCATGGCAAATTTCGTGAAGCAGCAGAGAAGTATTTACTTGTATGTACACCTTTTTTAGTTTCCATCTCAAAGCTCCATTTTTCCATGATTCCACATATTTCAGTTTTTTACCTCTTATTTTTAATTTTTTTTTGATTGACTAGGCCAAGAACAACTTGAAAGGCATGCAACCAGCCAAGTGCAGAACCCTACAAATGCAATGCTCCCTAAATTTGATGTCATGCTATCTGAAAACAAGGCAATTTGATGAGTGCATTGAAGAAGGCTCTCAAGTAAGCATGACAATTTATTTTCCTAACTATGTTACAAACATGGTATTAGTGTCCCTTTTTGTGGACACGGATCATTCCCATGTTTATTTCCAAATTATTACTATTTAGTTCTCATAGCAAGAGAAAAGCTGCTATTAAATGAAAATATTTATTTTCGGATGCTATTTCCTGTAGAGAATATGTAAGAGGATGCTTGGCTTTGCAAGGCATATACTATTTGTGGTTGTTTTTTCAAGATTAGATATAAGACAAATCTATCGCATTTGGATACAAACCAAAATCTATTTCCCTTTGTTTATGTATTCTAAGGTTAAGACTTTTCATCATGAGCCGAGATCCAGCAATCAGAACAGTACAAGTATAATTCTTTTTCCTGTAGGTTTTCTTTTTTATTTTCTACCCAAAGAGTCCAAATTGGAGTTGAAGTTGAAGTCTCTATCTCCTTAAAAAGCATGGTTTTTTTTTAATTTCACTTGAAGCACATCTATTTAGAAAAGCTTCATATAGGTATATTTCTTTAGCTTGAAGATATTATCTTCAGTCTTTCAGGTGCCTTTTTAATAGCTGAATGAGGTTCCCCCTCTATGTTTTGCACCTTTTCCTTATTTTCCTATTATCTGGATTTGTCTGGGCTGCTAATTTCACTTTGGATACATCCATGTTTCACCATTAATTCTATCTCTCAAGCAATAATATGCATTTTTGTATATTATTCCTTTATCTGATTTCTGAAATCTTTCAAGTATCTTGGATTAGCAAGGTTATAATGATAACATGATGCCAGGTTTTGGCCTATGACCCCATGAATGTCAAAGCTCTCTATCGCAGAGGTCAGGCTTATAAAGAACTTGGAAGATTAGATGTAAGTCCGTAGCTGTCATCTTGATGTCTATTTTTTCGCTTTACAATCGTAATAAAAACATTTAATACATTTTCATACAGTGTTTTTGTTTATAATGATCTATTTTATACGCATGACTATCAGGCTGCAGTAGCTGACTTGCAGAAGGCTCATGAAGCATCACCTGATGATGAAACTGTAGCAGCATCATGGAGGTACATGATCTTTTCATGATGGTATATTCTAGTTATTTTATGAGGAAACTTCTGCTCTAGCTAGGTTTTTATGAAAATTATATTTGATGCAGAGATGCCAGTGAAAAACTCATGAAAGAAGGTCCAGATCAAAATAAACCTAGAGGTACCATCTCTTTTCACTTTTCCCCTGTCTGAATAGCGGGGAAATAGTTATAGATGCAGACAGAAATATTAACACATGTTTTAAAGATAATTTCCATGATTATTTTTCCAAAAGCAATTGCTCCATAGCTTCGATTTAATTATTTATGGAATCTATAACATCTTTGCTATTTTGAATCTGACCTTGCACGGTTTTGTGTGTGAATGTTTACGTTTTCATATGAATTGTATATGCATATATAGTCGTTGAGGGATCAGTTTCCGCTCATGTCAAGTTTAATCCGCTACAGGTATGTGCATGTGGATGACACGTGTGTCACAAACAAATTTCCTCAGGCATAGCTCTGCATCTTCATTTATGTTCCTCGTTAAAAAGACGGCCCCACCCATCCTTGGAACCTGCTTATAGAAAAAGTTTTTGCATTAGATTGCCCTTTATAGTGTACTTTATCTACTGATACATAATACTCTATTATAAGCACAGCAGGATCTTGAAATTGGGATCTCTGTCTGCATCATCGGGGGCATTCCTCTTGAGGTTGCAGGGATGTGGAATGAGGGGAAGTTTCTGGATTCTGTTGTTGCTGGCACTGTCATAATATTTTAACCGCCGATAGAAAAATAGTGAATTTACTCAAGGAGATGTGACTTTGGGGCTTCAGGTTCCCAAGTTGTTGGCGTTACAAGGAATCTCCTATAGGCTTGACCAGATGGAGAGGTTGTATATGAATGAAAACCTGGCGGTGGAGAAGGAAAGCTTATGATCGGCTCAAGAATGCTGGGAGTTGATTTGTCATGTTTATATTATGCGTTGGTGGCATGGAGAACTTTGATCTCCCACTTATATGTAACTAACAACTCTTCATGGGAAATTTGACATGTGGTGGTCTATCCTTGATAGCCTTATGAAAACTGCCTCAATGTTCATGGGAATGTTTCAGGTAATATTTGGGATATGTCAGTGCATAAGGAAGATGGGACAACCTCCATTGTGTGGGAGACTAGGAGGGGAAGGAAGGTGGCCATCGTCAGGGATGAAATGACTTATGATGAAGTATGATTTTGAGGAGCGCTCACGCCTCACGTGGCTCATTGATGACTGATGTTTTTACAGTTTTTACCTTTGGATGAAGTTCTGTTAGACTGCCTTTCTATTGAAAGACACTTCTCCAAAAAAAGAAGATAATATGGGATGATCTTTCTGTTTCTGGTCGATTTACATGTAGCACTGTTGATATTATCAAGTTTAGATTATTGAAATCTGCCGTTAGCATTAATCACATCGACGATTAGTAATAATTAATATGTAGCATTTGATAGGTGATTAGGTAACCACAGCTCATTGATGCTAAAAGTTTTATGGGGTAGTTTTAGTAGCCAGGTTTTGATTTTTCCACTATGAATATAAATTTATTCCATGTTCTGTCCATATGCAGGGATATCTATTGAAGAAATTGTAGAAGATGATGCGCAGCCTATGACTTCAGAAGGTAGCAATGTTTTTTCATCTGCGGAATATGTAGTTTCTCCGAAACCTGAATTAGGAAACCAACGTAGCAGTTCGAATGTACAAGAAAATGGATATAGGGGTCCGAGTTCAGATAATGAGTACTTGCGCAGGCTAAAAGATGACCCTGAAGCCATCAGGTAGTTCTGTTTTCATTTGGCTGATATTTTATGCCACTGTTAAGTTTCGAACATTCTCATCTTATGCTTCTGGAATTTATTTGTACCAGGGATGGGACCCAATCTAGGTGTAAGCTCTACGACACTTGTTAAGCTCAAATATGTAGCAAAATTTTAACCAAATTATTAATATTTTAATAAATGAACAAGCTTTGACAGTAGCACCATTATATTTCATCCCAATCTCTGAAGAATTGTAGCATTTAAGGTTTTTTTGGGTGTTATATGTGACACTAAGTAATTACTGTTGCCATTTTTTTTAAATGATGGCTCAGATCATTCCAAAAGTACATTGCCAATGTCAGTCCAGAATCTATGACTGCTTTAGGAGGCACAGGGATGCCGCCTGAAATGATGAAGACTGCCACCAACATGATTAAATCTATGAATCCAGATGAGCTCCAGAAAATGCTGCAGGTTGCATCTTCCATGAATATGAACAATAATATCAATCCTATGGCAACGAATAATAAGACTAACGGATCTGGCATGGGTTCCCATTTCCCAGAAATGACACCTGAAATGGTCAGTATGGCTTCAGAGAAGCTAAGCAAAATGTCTCCGGAAGAGCTTCAGAGGATGGTTGAAGCCGCATCTTCTTTAAATTTAAATGATTCGCCCTTCTCTGCTACTACCCCAGAAATGAGAAATAGGGGTTCGAAGATGGCTCGGCAGAGTTCCACCACTGACAACAAATTTAATGAGGACGTTAGGAGGGAAAATACTTCTACTGATGATTCAGATTCAACCGTCGGACCATCTTCATCCATCCTACCAACTTCTACAGCTGATTTACAAGAGGAGCAAGGAGTAAGCAGCGCAGACAGGAAAGTAGGTCCAAGCTGGCCGCTGCTTACCGCGGAACGTCTGATTCGTCGATTGGATTAGTCACATTCGCTTTTCTCCAAGACAGGGACTTCTCTCAGGATTCCCGGGTTGTGAACTTTCGCTGAGAATGAATGCAAGCCAGCACAGTGAGGTCGAGCGGGAAAGTCTTCAAATGATGATAAACAGCGATGATTGATGTTTAAGGCAAGGTGCTTTCTTCGAAATCTTTGTCATCATGTGCTGTGACTTCTTAAGCGGGCTTTGTCTCTCAATCCGTCTTTCCGGGACTTGATCTCATACCTTACAGCACCATACGTACTAGAGTGAGGAACCCTATGAGAGATCCTGCCATGCGTCAGGTCTGCTTTTCAGATCTTTCTTCTCTATTTTGCCAGAAAACTTCGTTGTATTTTTTTTCGTGACCTCTTTATGATTTTGATTATGTAGATGTTTTCATCTATGATGAAGAGTATGAGTCCTGAAACAATGGCAAACATGAGCATGCAGTTTGGTGTTAAACTATCTAAAGAGGAGGCGGCCAAAGCCCAGCAAGCAATGTCATCGTTATCACCAGATGATTTGGAGAGGATGGTATGTCCCTCATAAGCTTTTTGCTGATAACATGCCTTTTGAATTAAAATTGTTCACTAGAATTGTGTGATCTTTCTTATTTATCATATTTTGGGTAGTTCACAACTTTTTTCTCAAGTGTTGTATCAGCAAAATATGTATTGATGATTACGTGCACGAGACTGTAATTCTGGATGACTAAGTCAAGATATTATGATCTGGAGGGCTGTTGGGTAGAGAGATGAAAGTAATTTAGTGCTGAAACATAGGGTTTAGAAAAAGGTAGGTGTCTGTTTAAAAAAACCCAGAATTGCTAGAACATTTCTATATTCTAACAGGAGCTTCCCAAATACGGTCAAATTTCCTTGGTTGACCGTATTCAGGAATATGTGTTGGTGTTGTTAGAAGAAGACCGGAAATTCTCAAGTTCTCAATAAATAGATAGTAATTACATAGATACATCATTTAATAAAAGGCAATACAGAAGGAAGAAAAACAAAAGCTCCTGTGCAAATTTAGGTTTTTGTTTAAAAAACCCAGAATTGCTATGACATTTCTAAATTCTGCACAGGAGCTTCCCAAATACGATCAAATTTCCTGATTGATAGTATTTGGGAATATGTGTCGGTGTTGAAATGATCAAAGAAGACTGGAAGTTCTCAAGTTCTCAATAAATAGATAGTAATTACATAGATACAACATATAATAAAAAGGAATACAGAAGGAAGAAAAAGAAAAGCTCCTGTGCAAAAGGTAGGTGTCTGTTTAAAAAACCCAGAATTGCTAGAACATTTCTAAGTTTTGCACAGGAGCGTCCCAAACAAGGTCAAATTTCCTTGATTGACGGTATTTGAGAATGTGTTGGTGTTGAAATGATCGAAGAAGACTGGAAATTCTCAAGTTCTCAATAAATAGATAGTAATTACATAGATCCGTCATAGAATAAAGAGACAGGGAAGAAAAACAAAAGCTGCCAGTGGATTCCTCAACACCTTCTTCACAATAAAATTGGACATAATAACCTGTAATTATTTTAGACTGAAGTTTACGAACCTACTTGACTCATATTGATGTCTGACCTCAACTACTGCAAATCGTGGGTGAATTGAGTAGCCAGTGATCAGTGTCTTCTGTGAGAGACGAGTAGGAATGGTAGATAAGATGCTTCGTGCTGTTGTACACTGGATGAGAGTACTACGGGCAAGTAGATGCTGTATGTGAGGTCAAGAGGAAGGACTAATCCTCCAAACCTTCGGCATACGCCGTTTCTTTTTTCTTATAGAAATGCATGATGGGGGTGATGGAAATTGTTATACGAACCAATTTGCCGTGCTGGTGGAACTTGATTTGGGGGAAGTTGGGGATTTGCATCATTGCAATGCACTCTATGGTTTGGATTTTAGTCATTTTCTGATTTTACCATGCTGATGTGCTTTAGATATAGCATGAGGCTAAGGTATTTTGAAGTTGCATTATCTATTTACATTTTTTCCGATCTTAGTGATCTGACTTTTGTCTTCCCATGCATCGATTTTCGATGGGATTTAAAGCACCTTTAATCCAATTAGACCTAGATTCCTTCCATATGCACGTATCAGCAAGGAAAAGACTGAATTCATGTTGGCATTATGTTATCATGCTTTCGGGGGAGTGCAGATGACCCTCATTTTGAACATGTTTGATGTTTCTAGTAGCATCTGTCATTACATTCTTGTGCCGAACTAACAACTGACGATAGCTCATCCATGTATATCAAATTTTAGCAAGGTTGCAGAAAGCGGTAGTCGGTATGCAGTCGGCGGGGTCACCTACTAAGGATTAGTCGGCAGTCGGACGACAAGTCGGAATTAGTCGGTCATTAGTCGGTTTTGAATTTTTAATTATTTTAAATATATAAATCAGTTTTTTATACATATATTCGTATGTATATACATATATTTGTATATTTTATATGACATCATGATGAAACAAAAGAAGTAATTGACTTTAAATATAACATTAAGCGTATTAGAATATGTTTGCTTTAAAAAAAGTGAAAAACAAAAAATAATAAAAAAGGTTGTTGTAAAAGTCGGTCGAGTAGTCGGCCTGACTAGTCGGGTGGACCGGCTAAGGGCTGACTAGGCCTAGTCGAGTCGGCTACCCCCCCGACTCGACTAGTCGGACCGACTAGTCGGCCTAGTCGGCCGACTTTTGCAAGCTTGAATTTTAGATGCGGTGGGCAGAGAGGGCGCAAAAGGGAGTTGAAGCTGCAAGAAGAACAAAGAATTGGCTTCTGGGGAGGCCCGGCATGATACTCGCTATATGCATGCTGATACTCGCTGCCATCTTGCATCGAATGGGTTACATTGGCAGCTAGTTTGGAAGTCAATTTCTGACCCTCTCTCTGTCGCTATATTCATGGAAAAGGATTTTTCCCAGGCCGGAGCCTTACATCACTGGTTGCTTCCTGACGATCATGGCTGCATCAAACTACCAAAACTTGCAACATCGTGCTCAGGGAATCGGTAGGGACGGCAAGTCCTGATTCTTACCTAATGTTAATTGTTTACATCATTTATATGCTTCAGATAATACACCTTCTTCCCTCTTTTATTTAACACGTCTAGATTTTCCACTCCTATAATTAAGTTGATTCTTTTGGTTCCTTTGTCGAAGTTATAGTAAATATTTATTTTTCGTCTGAACTGCCTTATGTATACGAGGGAAGAGTTTTTGTAATGTGAACTATATAACAATTCCTAGTTTCTGTGAATAGAGTTTGGTTGCTTCATGTGACTGCGATTTTTATTTCACTAACCGTGACTGATGATGCTAGACCTGATTGTTGTTGCTGAGATTTTTTTTTCACAGTCGGCATATTCTCTTGCCACTGCCTACCGGTGTGTTTAACCTGTACAGTTGTTTGGCGGCATCTTCCCTGCGGCCCTGCTGTACAGCATTTTGTCATGCGCATTAGGGCGTAAGTTTTGCTCTCTACTGGTTTTATCTGTGCTTTCTGTTGCTGTGTTTCCGGTTGTTACTGCTGAAATATAATTATTTGATCAGTATAACTATAATTATTTGATCAGTATAACTATATGCTCATATCATAGTATGTCTCAGATGTGGTCAAGATGCGAAGCTGGCCGACTGCATTCCGCCTAAGTGCACGGTGTTGGGGTTGTTTTATCGCATCAAATGTATCTTTTGAAGCGACACGGCACGTACTGGGAGCGTACGGACAAATCCTATATGCAGACGCATGTCTCATGAATATATAACAATCAAGAGGTAAACTTGAAATCACTTTAGAGCACATTACATGTAAAGTTGAATTTTTATGAAAAAGGATGGTGGTAAAGAAGTCATGACTTTATGGTGCATAGCATTTAAATGGCAAAATATGAAATATTTTTGTTAAGGACTTGGTGTATTTTTTGGGAATGGATCCCCTGCTGTAATGTAGGGGATCTGTTGGATGGGGATCGGATGGCTCTCATAAAAGACAGGGGATGGTCGACATGCATCCTGCGGCCGTCCAATCCCTATCCAACCGATCTTAGCGTTACAGCACGGGCTGTAACAGCAGAGGATCCTCTCTGGTATTTCTGTAATATGACGAGAGAACAATAATAATGGTGACATATAGCTGGCTTTATAAATTTATTGGATTATCTTCCATACCCTGTACGGAAGTTTTATTAATTTAATGAAAGAATGCTTCATTAATAAAATTGACATCCTTTAGATCAAACTTGCAAATAATATCCTTTATATCATATATAATCGATCGATATCCATTAGACTGAACTTGCAAATGATAAAACTTGATCCTTCACATAACGTAACTAAAATTGGTGGATTTGCTTTAATTGAATTAATTCATCATAAGTAAAGTAATTATAAGTGGATTAATTTTAAGAAACTTCTAGATAATGAAAGTAACAATTACAGCTTACGTTATTAACAAGCAAGAGTTGTGCCTCCATTGTTATTCTTCTGGTTTTGGCTTAGGTGATCCCGACTTTTTTTGTTAGGATTTTCTTTAATTTACTCTAAATATATTAATCTTGCTCTCTGTAGATGTGATTTGAATCTGTATACAAAATCTACTTAAGTTAATTGTATGACTCAAGGCTTTAAAAATCCACTAAATCGGTCGGTTCAAACGGTTAAACTAAGATCTGCATAAGGAAAATGAAAATTATCTTTACCTAGTTGAACTAATCGAATCAAACCACTAGTTTGACCATCAATTTTTTTGACATCATCTAGAGTTAGAACGGTTTTAAAATTGTTATTTTCAGGCATGCATATATGTATTTATATGATTTTGAAAAATTATTTATCATAACCTTTCAAGTTTTTCTAATAATATTTATACCCTTAGGGTGCGTTCTTGTATCGGGTTAAACCACCCCAAGGGTGGTTTAACTCCCCTACCCCATATTTTCTCCCTCCACGTGGGTCCCACTTTTTAACTTTTTAAAAAAATTAAATAAATCAATTCTCCATCATCAATTCCATCAAAAAATAATATACTATACCATCATATTATATAAAAATTATAAACTACTCCACTTCTACTCACTTTTTCAAAATCCAATACAATCACATCACAATAACTTCTCACTTTTTCAAACTCCAATACAATAACATCACCCCAAACCCACTTCTAACCCACCCCCAGTTTAACCCTCTATCCAAACACCAAAACCCAAAAATGGGCTACCTGCAACCAGTTTAACCCACCTAAACCCACTATTTGGTTGGTGGGTTACCCCCCACTTTGAGGGGGTTACCTTCCAAAACCCATATCTCTAACCCTCTAGTGAGGTCCACTCTCTCTCCATCAAAAAAATATATTATGTCATCATATCATCTAAAAATTATAAAATACTCAACTTCTACTCACTATTCCAAACTTCAATACTACCACATCACAACAACCTACTTTTTCAAATTTCAATACAATCATATCATAATAATTATCAACTTTTTCAAATTTCAATACAATCACATCACACAAATCCTCTCAAAAGATAACCCACCAATCAAACACCAAAACGGGTTACCCTCCCCCAGATAACCCACGAACCAAACGTACCCTTAATCTTTTCGCAATTACACTTGCCCCTATATTCTTAAAAAATCACAATATTGTCTGTAGGTTTATATAAATTTAGGAGCATGAGTTTAGTAATAGAATGCCACTAATATGAATTTTGTAAAAATGCCGAGGCACACAATTAATGGTAAAAAATAGAGGTGTAATTGTTATCGGAAAACTTGAAAAGGCATAAATGTAAAAATCCTTTGATTACACAATGTAACATTATTAATATTTATTTGTAAGTATTATCAATTTTAACTCGGTTCGACTTCATATTTATTTATAGGTAATATCGATTTTAACTCGGTTCGACTTAATATTTATTTATAGGTAACGTATAACAAACCAACAAGCCACGTTACAACTTTTTTTCAATTTTTGTAAACTGCCGACATCACGATAGCTTTTAAAACATGGGATTACACCCATAATCTTGAGTAATTTCGCAATAACATTCATAACCCTGCATAATCGCGAATTACATGAGAAACCCTGTATAGTCACCCCGTCTCACACCCGTAACCCTCCGTTAATTTAAGACGTTAACTCAACTATATGAATGAGCTAATCTAACTCATCATCAATCAATGGTCAGGATTCTATCTATTTGCTTTTAAAAAATGAAAAAAACTAGCAGCATTCAAGCTCGAGATGGTGGTTGCGGGCCGCAGGAAGGGCGGGGCTTGGGGTTGGGAGGGGCTTCAGGCGTGCGGGAGGGGTGACGGCGGCGGCGAGCCGCTGTGCGGGGTGGGGGCTTCCAGGGAGGCGGTGGGGCGGGACTTGCAGACACGTAAGGGCGCTCTGTCTGGACCCTTGGTGTTTCAGCCGTGGGAGGGGGGTTGCAGGCACACACACGGACGGCGCATGGAGAGGAGGGCCAAGCAGGAAGTGCGGAGGCGCAGGGGGGAGGGGGCGGGCTTGCAGCTGCGGGCGTGCGAGGGATGGGGCGAGCTTGCAGCTGTTGGGGGCGCGCTTGCCGGTGCGGGGGGCTGGGGGCGGGCTTGCAGGTACCGGGGGGTGTCAAAGAGGGTGTGGCGCGAGGTGAGTGAACCTGCAGTTTGTGGGGAGGGCTGGGGGGACGGGGTGGGGGTGTGCGGCGGCGAGGGGGCATGCGGGGTGCTGGAGCTTGCGGGAGGGGGGAGGGTTGTAGGGCAGAGGCGCGCACAACAAGCAGGGGGTAGAGGCACCGGGAGGACCGGAGCTCCATGCGGGGGAGGCAGGGGGAGGGCTGCAGGGCGGAGGCGCGCATGCGTGCGCGGGGTGCTGGAACTTGCAGGAAGGGGAGGGTTGCAGCCTACGGAGCAGGGGCACGTATGGTACTGGAGTTTGCAGGAAGGGGGGGAGGTGGGGGCGTGCAGGGTGCTGGAGCTTGCGGGAAGGGGGAGGGATGCAGGGCGGAGGCGCGCACGCGGGTGGGTGGAGGCACGCGCAGCGAGCGGGGGGCGGAGACGGTGGGATGGCTGCAGGGCGGAGGTCGACAGCGATGAGGAGGAGGTGGTGGTGGACGGAGAGGAAGGGGAGGAGGAAGTGGTCGACAGGGAGGAGGAAAGGGGGAAGAAGATTGGGGCTCGGGCGTGCGGGAGGAGGGTCGGGGCTCCAGCGGGCGGGGGGTTGGAGCTCCGACGGGTGTGGGCCTTCCAGGCTTCCAGGGGCAACGACGGGAGGGCTTCCAAGTCACAGGCCGTAGGAGGAGGACGGCGGAGGAAGCAGCCGGGGGAGGGCTTCCTGCGATGGGAGAAGGGGGCATCAATTTATAAATATAAAAAGTCCTGAGGGGCAACATTGTCCACATTTAACCTTTTCCATCTGAGTTAATGGAAGTTGACACAGGGCTATGTCGTGTAAAAGTTAAGCATTACTCAGGGTTTCCATGTAACTCGTGATTATGCAAGGTTATGAATGTTATTGCGAAATTACTCAGGGTTATGAGTGTAATTATCCCTTAAAACATTGGTATGACTACACGTATTCCATCTCAAGCGTCTGGCTCATACTTTCTTACTAAAGTTTATGAATCGTTATCAGATCTTTGGCATCAGTCGATGTGGCATTATGCAATTCACGAAAAAATGTCTATTAGAAGGTGTCGGCAGTTGTCACGACATGGTTATTGCTTTCCCTTTTTTGTATTGCATTTTTTATGCATAGCTGGAAGAAGAAATGTGTCCCATTTGATTAACAATAAACAAAAGTGTTTTTATCAGTTGTATCCCTCCGAGATATTGCAATATTGGTAATGTTTCTCTCTTTTTTTAATATCGGTTGTGTCCTTGACTTCTTGTCATTTTAGTACTTGTTCCCCTCCGCTACTTTGGTCGTCAATAAGTTGAATTTAACCATGATTTAATAAAATCATGGTGTGTTTAAGAGGGACATATCTGGAAGAATATACCCTCCTCCTTACCCAACCCCTCCACCCAAACCTTCTCATCATCCTCCTCCCCCACCCCTTGCTCCTTCATTGCCCCATGTTCCTCCACCATCCCCTCCTCCTCCGTCGTACGACCATCTTCGACAAGGTCAGCCAGCTCACGACACTGTGGAATTGCACCTGTAGAAGATTCCATGACAGATCTGTCGGCACTCATTGCACGAGTAACATCGATAGCAAACGGGCGTCCTGATCTGGGTGCAGCACAATGCACAGAGTTTCCTCATCAACACGAAAGGGTATCGGAGATGGGGAGGGGAGAGGAGGGACCGCGAGCAGTATGCGTAGAAACATGTGGAGGTCGAAGTCACAGTAGTTGCATCGGTACCACGTGTTGGTGTCGGTGGCAAAGCATGCGTCACAAGTGAAGGTGGTGGTCTTGTGGAGGTGAAGGAGGGGACGGAGGAGAGGGGAGGTTGGGAGCAAAGGAGAGGAGGGGCAGGGAGGCTGGGGGCGAAGGAGGGGGAGGCTGGGGGTGGAGGAGAGGAGGGGCAGAGGAGCTCGGAGTCCTCGTTGTGCACAATCTCAAGCGTCTCCTTCACGACGGTGGCGAAGGAGAGGAGCAGGAAGGGGGGAGGCCGGGAGAAGTGGAGGGAGAGGGGAGAGGGGAGGGAGGATGGGTCTGAGTGGCGGGTGGGCGTGCTCCAACTTGGAGAAGGGATCGGACATGAGGGAGAGGTAGGAAGTCCTGGAGGGAGGAGAAGGGGATGATGGGGATGAGGGGTTCGGGGAACGGGAGAGGGGTGACAGAGGAGTAGGAGGGGAGGGAGGAAGAGCTCGGTCTGGGAAGGTGGAGGAGAGGACAGAGGAGGGAGAGGGTGAGAAGGGTCAAGAAAGACCTCTTCATCCCTTTTTTAATTTAATTCTGCTTGTGTCCTCAAAATTGACGTCTGTTTGCGTTGGGGATGGACGACAACTAACCCGAGGGGCACAAGTGAAAGAACTACTAGAAGTCGGGGGCACAACTGATATCCTAAAAATGGTGGGGCATAACTGATATTGCAATATCTCTGAGCTCAACTGATAAAAATTCTAAACAAAATATATAATTTATTTTCATAGGGGCACAACTGATATCCCAAAATGACAAGAAGTCTGTTTGCATACCGATGCATAGTATGCAGAGTTTCCATGAATTATCTTTTGAAACTTGTTTGCAGAAAGGAGATTTGGCTTTTACGCTTTATTTTCAGTTAGATACCTTCTGTTCTGAACCTCAATCTGAGTTAGTTGCTTTCAATGCCCAAGTGAAACTTTGATCCTTGGTAGTGGATTTCAGTCGCATCTCAAGCCCTGTTAAATCCTTTGATTATTGGATCTATCATGTTATCTTTGGATCCAATAACATTGATCGAGACTCAAAGGCTTAAGGAACTTCTTATGGAAACTCCTATTATGAGTAAGTTAGTCTTTGTCATCTCAATGCAATGTGATAATGTGAACGCAGTAATAAAGATCAAAAGTTCAAAGTACAAATTCACTTCTAGGAAACATATCCTAGTTAGACTAGAATTTGTAAGGGAATTTGTACCTCAAAGTATTTTACATGTACCAAATCAATCTTTATAAATTCATTGATGTCATGATTTTAAACATGAATAAACTCATATATAGCGTATTATTATTTTAAAAAATCATCAAAATAAACACGGGCAATTTCTTTCCCCATCGATACGCCTTGCGATTTGTATTTGAATTCCTTTTGTATCCGTTTACTCGGTTAATTCAACATCTTTTTTCATTGCTTTTGAAAGGAAACTCTATTTTTTAAACTTATCCGGTTAGCCCATAAAGATCCGATGTCCATATCCTAAGACCATACAAACCTATTACATGAAATGCGCCAAAATTGAAGCAAGCGACCCCTGAGAGAAATAAATGAATTCCAATTATTTTTGGCAAATCCAAAGCAGGAATATAAAGAGTAATTACACTATACAAAATACCAAAATATGGACGGTAATGGTCCGATATAGCTAATGAAGAATGCCTTATTATATCGATAAAAGTGGATTTGGAAGCGGACAAGAATTGAATACAAACAATTCTACAATTAATATATACATATATATATATATATACATGGGACTGATCATGTGAGAGCCAAAAATAGTGAGAGCATGAGAGCAGTGAGTCTAGACTATTAGATTCTACTAATTGATTGGAGGAGGAGGAGAGAGATGATCAGAATCTAATGGTCCAGATCCACTACTCTCACGCTCTCAAAGTTTTTGGCTCTCACAGGATCAGCATCCCTCTCTCTCTCTCTCTTTATATATATATATGCATTGAATGGCTTATCATGATATAAATATGCTAAATGTATTTATTTCGTTAAAACTATATCAAATATATTGAAAAATAGTATGAAATTTTGTTACTCATAGTTAAACATAATTCTACAAAAAGGATATGCTGCACTACAAAAAAATTGACTCATAGCAATGAAGAGTTGAATATGTATTGTCATATATTCTGATGATAAATATATATGAATGAATATTATTTGTTGCAAAATCATATTTTGTTTTTTAACTTGAACACATATCATGTTTATCGCGAAAAGTTAAAGTGATGTTGACAATCCTTTTATTTTTTGTTCAAATTAATATAAAGCATTGTTAATTTAGCATATATTAGAAGGGAAACTTAATGAATAACTATTGTTGTATGATTCTAGTGGTGTAAGATCAATAGGGAAACTTAATGTATAACTGATGTATAATTCTAGTGGTGTAAGATCAATATGCGGTCAATTCCCTACAGTCCCGAGGTGCATGAAAGAAGGATTGGTGGATTGGGAATAATGAGTTTGAGCTTTGGACCTTGATGGTTTTTCTCTCCTCGTCGAAGACACGTTGTTCGCTAAAGGAGGATATGTTGCAGTAAAAGTGGGAAAGAGATTCCTAACTCACACCAGGTGACTTCTTAATGCCCGAGACTTGGGTTGAAGCCTAATCTCTTTACCTTGCTTGCATTTAGTGCCTGTGACTTGGCATTATCACTCTAATGTTGGGATTTGATGCTTTGACCTTCAAGGTGAGAATGATGCAACTATATATATTAGGAGACAACACAACACTAGTAAGAAGATCACAAAGATAGAACCTTGCCTTTGTTCTCCCACTTCCAACCTCAGAGAGCTACTGCCCACACGGGGTGGGAAGGAGTCTCAAGCTGCCACTCATCCGTATCTTTCTCTTTGACCACCCCAACGTCATATATAGTAGGGAATTTGTAGGATCTTCCCAATATATTATTAAAAAACTTATGCAAGAGAAGAGTATCTAGTCCCTCATAGTCATCAGATGGTGAATGAGGACAAAGCAAGCCATGATGTCAGGGTTCAAGCCGATGTTAATGTTAATAGTTTGGGGGTGGAATATGAGCTATCTTATTACGAAAGTATGCCAATAAATATTAAATCATTCCAATTTTATTCTGGCGCAAACATGGATACATATATCTCCAAATATCAAAATGACGTATGTATCCATTTTAAAACAGCTACAGTTTACAATGTCAAAATATTGTATAAGATGATTTGTCTAATGGTCTGACGGTGGTGCAGTGTGCCTACTATTCAAAAGATCATGGTTCAAATCTCGAGACAAGCACCTATGCATGTTTCCTCCTCTTGTTTCAAAAAAATGTATAAAATGATATAGTATCGAATTGGATACATATGTATCTCTATCTGATGAATCCCGTATTCATCATGCTAAAAACTCCTTATTAAAATCCCTGCTTAAACAAACCAATAAAAATATCCTCCAATCCTCTATTTTTATCATGTACTATATTGTCTATATTTAACCTTAATTATTTGTATTTAATTGCCCTTATTTTTCTGTAATTATTTTATCACTCAAAAACCCCTAAAAATTAGGTAGAATAATTGTCTATAAATCACTGACCCTTAAAAAGACTAAAAAATATAAAAACAATTCAAAACCACAAAAATCGGTGTTTTTATCCCCTTAAAAATACCCCCAAAAAATAGCTTTTGTACAGATGACCTCTTTTGGCTTTTTGACCAACATGAAAGTTGTAGATCTCGTCGAGACGAGCAACTTTCATGTTTTGACTTTTTCCAAATTCGGCCTCTAACTATTTCTTTTATATTTTTCTTTGTTTTTATTTCTAAATTATTCTGATTGGGCCACGTGGCGCCCTCTGGGCCGCCCACGTGGCCCGCTCTCCTTCCCGCCACCCGGCCCTCTCCTGGGCCGTTGGATCACGCCATCCCCACCTTCATCTCTGCCGTCCATCACCGCCCACTTCTCAGCCCTTGATCTGACTCCCAGATCTAATCACGACCGCCCACAGGCACCGAACCCTCGGCCGTTGGATCCTTGCCCTATCCTACAGCCTGCCTCGCGCCACGTCACCCCTTAACCATAGCCCTCCGATCCTGGTTTAATCCAACGCTTCTGCTTGTGCCACGTCCTCCTTCAAACCCTCGTCGTCGGATCTCGCCAGCTCTCCATCTGGGCCGCTCCTTCGCGCTCGGCCCTCAGCCATCCGATCAGATCTAATGATCTGATCGCGACCCTCCATACGCGCCTCACCCTCAGCCGTTGGATCGCTAGATCCAACGGCTCGATCATCATCGTCTACCTCCCGCGCACTTCGCCCCCTACCGTTACACATCACCAACCCCGCTCCCCCTTCCTTTTTTGGCCGGCACACCTGCCAGCTCCTCCTGCTCGTAACGCCTCCCCGACATCACCGTAGATCCGCCTATTTCGCGTAACCCCCAAAGACACCTACCATCAATCCATCGTCATGAAAACCCCATTTCAAAACACCCCCGCACCTCGTAACCGCTGGAGCTCCGCCTCCTATAAAACCCTCCCTCCGTCACCAATAGCCGGTGTCCACCATTTTTGGGCGTCACCCTAGCCTCCTCCACCCCTCCGGTGACAGCGGAGGGGTAGAATGCTGAGGCGACGATGGGTGTCGCCTGGTGTCGACCCACGGCGGCGCTCCGCCGTGTCCTGGTGTCTACGCGCACCGCCGAGCACCGGGGAAGGGTCGCCCCCGTCGTGCGAAGACCCCTGAGCTCATCTGAGCTCACTCCCAGGCCGTTACCCCCGCCAACTCCTCGCTCCGGCGAGGAGATTTTTCATCTTTATTTTTCTCTATTTTCTCCGATTAATTCCGCCACCTACAACCACCATCGCTCCCATCTGATCCTCCCACGAGCTCCACCCGACCACCAGCAACCTCGCCAACCACCTCTCTCTTCTCCAGAACCCCCTCATGCTCCGACCACCTTCTTCGCCACCTCGCCGGAGAAGAAGACCCCGGGCCCCCGCTTCCAGCCACCCCACGGCCCTCAGCTCACTCACAAACCCTCACGCGCACGCTTCGGCTATTCCTTTAACCATTTGCAGGTTCATTGGCCGGAATCCAGACCGGAGCATCTTCACGATCTTCTCCTCCGGCGACGCTTCTTCAACTCGCAGCTCCGGTCATCCTTGGAGCATCACCGGAGTGCCATCGTCTTCGCGGCGCCCCCAGCTCTCTTCTCTGACCTTCAGACGTGTCTGCGGCAGGCGGCGGAGCTCTATCGACCTCGCCGGAGCCCCGCCTACTCCGGTGGGTCGCGGAGGATGAAGGAGGTACAGTCTCCGTCCGATCCTCCTGATCGGACGGTTGAGATAAAGACACGTGGCAGCCCGAGCCTCTCCTCCAGACCAATAGGCTCGGGTCATCCGAGCTTCAATCCGAACCACAGACAGATGCCACGTGGACCCGAACCCAAGCCTCCTCCCGAACCTAGCCCGTCACGTGCAGCGCACGTGAGGTGTTGGGTTAATTGCAGAGAAGACCCGGAAGTTTTAATGAATTGCATTTTGGTCCCCAGGCACGTGCCTCACGTGCGTGCCTGGGTATTTTACAGGGAGGCCCTCATGGTTTTGAGGAATTACAAAAGGGCCCTTGCGCGCATGGACAAATTACTCACAGGCCCAGGCAGTTTCTTTATTTGCATTTAGGTCCCTCCAGGGACCTAAATGCAATATTTATCCTTTATTTTTCTTGCATTTTTATTACATTTATGCCCTTGCACTGTTTTTAGCATAACTTGAGCATCGTAGGTCCAAATTGCATGATTTTAGTGTCGTTTTGATCCTTATTTTGTCCTCTACATTCTAGCATACTTATTTGTCCCATTTGACACTGTTTAAATTTAAGTGAATTTTTATGTCAAAAAATGGGACCATGCTCTATTTGTATTGCTTGATTTGATGACCGATTTTTAATGATGTGTCCAAAATGGCTCTAACTTCATTCCTTATTGCATTGCTCGCATTTTAGGGTATAATTGTAGCCTTTTATTCATCAGGCATATTTTCTTGCATTGTTTGCCCAAGCATCATTTTAACTTGCATAAAAACAAATAAAAAATGCATGCATCATGGCATCACCTTGTAAATATCATAGTGCATCATAAATTGCATATGGACCTGAAATTGAGATTAATTCATATTGAACTTCATGAATCAAAATTCAAAAGCTATAATTAAGCAGCTGTGTCCCTGTGTTCGACCTTGGTAGACTTGCCAAGCATAAATCTTCCACAGCATTCAAAGACTGTGGTTTTTGCTGAACAAAATTCGCCTCCTGTGCTACAACATTATTTACATTTATTAAAGAGGCGAATTTTGCGTTCATCAAATGGCGTCGTTGCCGGGGATACGGCTTTGCTTAATTTTTTGGATTTGATTTTTTTTATTTATTTCAAAAAATTTTAGGTCCTCATGTCATGCATCATTTCTTGCTGATTTAATTTCTTTGAGTTTCTAACTTTTTCTTTTGTGGCAGGGCCCATGAAAATCGGGGACGCCTGATCATCATGGAGGCGCGAAGTCGGGAGCTTCCGCTGAAGAGGCCGCAAAAGAAGCCGTGAAGAAATGCTAGGATTTTTATCAGTCTACTTGCATTGCATGTTGTAAAAAAAAAGAGAGAGAGAGAGAGAGAGAAAACTTGCATCTGCATATTTCTTTTTCAGTCTTGCATAATATTCAAAAAAAAAATCCCCCCCCCCCCGCACACACACACACACACACACCTACACTGCACATATTCACCCCCACCCTTCCCCTGTATATTTCACTCTATCCCTCTCTCTCTGTGTATATCTACTCTTCACGAACCCCCTCCCCCTCTCCCTTGTATCATAGAACCCCCCCTCCCCCCCTAAACACAGACCTTACTTAGGCTATTTGTAGCCTAAGTATAGGGGGGACCTGCCTGCTCTTCCATCCCTCGTCCTGTCTTCTTGTACTTAGGCCAATTTTGGCCTAAGTATAGGGGGACTCTCCTCCTCAGTTCCGCTATATCTCCCTGTACTTGAACCGAGCCTTGGCTTCATGGCACTTGTGCTATGGGGACATAGCAAATTTTAAGTATAGGGGGGTATACCGTATATTATTGTATAGTACCTTAACCTTAGCTCGCGTTTTTAAAACTTTTTAAATTTTATTTTTCGGGCTGGGTTTTGTTAAACTAGTGAACTGAGTAAAATCCTGTAAAAATTAAAATTTGAGGGTTTAATTTTTGTGAATATTCCTGTATTAAAAAAAAGTATAAAAATAAAACCCATAAAAATTTGCAAAAGATAAAAATCACAAAAAAAAACCACTAATCCTTGGAGTTGGTGTATTCCTGACACATTCACGCTCACGCAAGGCTTGAGGATTTTTTTTGAGGACACTGGATCTCTGGGATCTTGAGAGTCTGAGTTAACATGCCTTAGTCATTAGGGTTTTCCTGACTTAAATATCCACACTCCTCTGGTTTGAAAGATTTGAGTGCTATATTGCACTCTTTATCTCTACTTTCAAGAAAATATGATCAGCACAGTCACTTCCACAAATGCATGATTGATGAGCTGAGATGAGATATCATTTGAGGAACTAGTATCAGAGATTTAAAATTAGACCCGATCTTATGATATTCGAGGATGGGATGAAGTTAATGAAGGCTTCAGAAAACCTGAGTGTCAGCAAAACCCTAGCCAGTATGTGAACAAGATTCATATGCTATCTCTTGATATTTACCTAAAAGTGCCAGGGTGTGATGAAACCTAAAGAGACTTGTTGATCAGTGTGCGCCAATCTCTTGGTAAAAGCAGTGGAGCTAGCCAACAAAAGAAATGAAATGTCAAAGAAAAGCTCTAAATCCAAAGACAAATTCCAAATGAGCTTCCACCAATGGCGAGCGCTCCCAAACATTTTCAAAGTGTCCACTTGGACCAAGCGCTAATTAGGACCAAGGAGTCGGGCTGACACCACAAAAAGGGCCCTGCATCGTAAGCGATACAAGTCTGGGTGTCGAAGGTATCTTAGATACTCAGAAAAGACACACCCCGGTGTACTCCCAGAAAAACAAGTGCAGACGACTCCAACTCTCTTGACGGACACATTGATCAACAAGATAATAATTTACAAGTGTTGAGTAAAAGGCACTCGAGAGGCCCCTTGTTCCAATGTGAGGGTGAGAAAATTAGACACAATCCCAGTACCTCCATCATCTGGCCGTCCATCAACATTTCAAAGTCTGACAAACTAATGAGACGGTGGACTGGAGCAAGAACATACTTATTCCCTAGTATTGAGGATTAGGTCTAGAGGAGAATCTTTGGGACTGGAACTTTGGGTGATGCATCGACTCGGCTCTCATGAAATGCAGTACACTAAATGTCATATCCTTATATTATATGTACAAAAAGAGAGTCTGATAATCAGAGAAGTTGGATTCCTTCTGACTAAGGCCTGGATAAACCCAGAATTTTAGGATCACTCAGGTCAAGGGTCTTCGAAAGATCAAGCCTTGAATTTTTCACACGCACTGTCAGGAATTAATCTAACTCCTTCATTCTTTAGATGCTCGAGGACGAGCATGGTTTAAGTATAGGGGTATGATGAATCACGTATTCATCATGCTAAAAACTCCTTATTAAAATCCCTGCTTAAACAAACCAATAAAAATATCCTCCAATCCTCTATTTTTATCATGTACTATATTGTCTATATTTAACCTTAATTATTTGTATTTAATTGCCCTTATTTTTTCTGTAATTATTTTATCACTCAAAAACCCCTAAAAATTAGGTAGAATAATTGTCTATAAATCACTGACCCTTAAAAAGACTAAAAAATATAAAAACAATTCAAAACCACAAAAATCGGTGTTTTTATCCCCTTAAAAATACCCCCAAAAAATAGCTTTTGTACAGATGACCTCTTTTGGCTTTTTGACCAACATGAAAGTTGTAGATCTCGTCGAGACGAGCAACTTTCATGTTTTGACTTTTTCCAAATTCGGACTCTAACTATTTCTTTTATATTTTTCTTTGTTTTTATTTCTGAATTATTCTGATTGGGCCACGTGGCGCCCTCTGGGCCGCCCACGTGGCCCGCTCTCCTTCCCGCCACCCGGCCCTCTCCTGGGCCGTTGGATCACGCCATCCCCACCTTCATCTCTGCCGTCCATCACCGCCCACTTCTCAGCCCTTGATCTGACTCCCAGATCTAATCACGACCGCCCACAGGCACCGAACCCTCGGCCGTTGGATCCTTGCCCTATCCTACAGCCTGCCTCGCGCCACGTCACCCCTTAACCATAGCCCTCCGATCCTGGTTTAATCCAACGCTTCTGCTTGTGCCACGTCCTCCTTCAAACCCTCGTCGTCGGATCTCGCCAGCTCTCCATCTGGGCCGCTCCTTCGCGCTCGGCCCTCAGCCATCCGATCAGATCTAATGATCTGATCGCGACGATCCAACGGCTCGATCATCATCGTCTACCTCCCGCGCACTTCGCCCCCTACCGTTACACATCACCAACCCCGCTCCCCCTTCCTTTTTTGGCCGGCACACCTGCCAGCTCCTCCTGCTCGTAACGCCTCCCCGACATCACCGTAGATCCGCCTATCTCGCGTAACCCCCAAAGACACCTACCATCAATCCATCGTCATGAAAACCCCATTTCAAAACACCCCCGCACCTCGTAACCGCTGGAGCTCCGCCTCCTATAAAACCCTCCCTCCGTCACCAATAGCCGGTGTCCACCATTTTTGGGCGTCACCCTAGCCTCCTCCACCCCTCCGGTGACAGCGGAGGGGTAGAATGCTGAGGCGACGATGGGTGTCGCCTGGTGTCGACCCACAGCGGCGCTCCGCCGTGTCCTGGTGTCTACGCGCACCGCCGAGCACCGGGGAAGGGTCGCCCCCGTCGTGCGAAGACCCCTGAGCTCATCTGAGCTCACTCCCAAGCCGTTACCCCTGCCAACTCCTCGCTCCGGCGAGGAGATTTTTCATCTTTATTTTTCTCTATTTTCTCCGATTAATTCTGCCACCTACAACCACCATCGCTCCCATCTGATCCTCCCACGAGCTCCACCCGACCACCAGCAACCTCGCCAACCACCTCTCTCTTCTCCAGAACCCCCTCATGCTCCGACCACCTTCTTCGCCACCTCGCCGGAGAAGAAGACCCCGGGCCCCCGCTTCCAGCCACCCCACGGCCCTCAGCTCACTCACAAACCCTCACGCGCACGCTTCGGCTATTCCTTTAACCATTTGCAGGTTCATTGGCCGGAATCCAGACCGGAGCATCTTCACGATCTTCTCCTCCGGCGACGCTTCTTCAACTCGCAGCTCCGGTCATCCTTGGAGCATCACCGGAGTGCCATCGTCTTCGCGGCGCCCCCAGCTCTCTTCTCTGACCTTCAGACGTGTCTACGGCAGGCGGCGGAGCTCTATCGACCTCGCCGGAGCCCCGCCTACTCCGGTGGGTCGCGGAGGATGAAGGAGGTACAGTCTCCGTCCGATCCTCCTGATCGGACGGTTGAGATAAAGACACGTGGCAGCCCGAGCCTCTCCTCCAGACCAATAGGCTCGGGTCATCCGAGCTTCAATCCGAACCACAGACAGATGCCACGTGGACCCGAACCCAAGCCTCCTCCCGAACCTAGCCCGTCACGTGCAGCGCACGTGAGGTGTTGGGTTAATTGCAGAGAAGACCCGAAAGTTTTAATGAATTGCATTTTGGTCCCCAGGCACGTGCCTCACGTGTGTGCCTGGGTATTTTACAGGGAGGCCCTCATGGTTTTGAGGAATTACAAAAGGGCCCTTGCGCGCATGGACAAATTACTCACAGGCCCAGGCGGTTTCTTTATTTGCATTTAGGTCCCTCCAGGGACCTAAATGCAATATTTATCCTTTATTTTTCTTGCATTTTTATTACATTTATGCCCTTGCACTGTTTTTAGCATAACTTGAGCATCGTAGGTCCAAATTGCATGATTTTAGTGTCGTTTTGATCCTTATTTTGTCCTCTACATTCTAGCATACTTATTTGTCCCATTTGACACTGTTTAAATTTAAGTGAATTTTTATGTCAAAAAATGGGACCATGCTCTATTTGTCTTGCTTGATTTGATGACCGATTTTTAATGATGTGTCCAAAATGGCTCTAACTTCATTCCTTATTGCATTGCTCGCATTTTAGGGTATAATTGTAGCCTTTTATTCATCAGGCATATTTTCTTGCATTGTTTGCCCAAGCATCATTTTAACTTGCATAAAAACAAATAAAAAATGCATGCATCATGGCATCACCTTGTAAATATCATAGTGCATCATAAATTGCATATGGACCTGAAATTGAGATTAATTCATATTGAACTTCATGAATCAAAATTCAAAAGCTATAATTAAGCAGCTGTGTCCCTGTGTTCGACCTTGGTAGACTTGCCAAGCATAAATCTTCCACAGCATTCAAAGACTGTGGTTTTTGCTGAACAAAATTCGCCTCCTGTGCTACAGCATTATTTACATTTATTAAAGAGGCGAATTTTGCGTTCATCACTATCCATTTGCATCCTTATATGTAAAGCAAAGTGTTATAAAATAACCTGATCTTGTAGAAATGTCTTTGTTATTAAGTACGATGCATGTAAACTTAGTTATCTAAAATGTTGAGTTTATAGAGCAATCTTGAAAAAAAATCTCGTGTAAATTTTACTATTGAATTTTTGAAATCATTTCCTTTAAATTAATATATAGAGTTCAATGAAACTAGAACAAATAATAGGAAAATTTAGCAAATAATGCCTCGGTTTTATCCCTAATAGTAAGTTTTATATAAACTCTTTTAGGGTTAGAGTTTTGGAAGCAAGAAAAAGTGAATCACCTTCTCATGATACAATATATTCTCGAGAGAGGCAGCATAGCCACCAATACTCTTTTCGAGTTCTTTTATTCTTTCGATCATAGTGGATTTGATCTCTTTTTTCGTAGCCTTTTCCCCACTACATCGATGGAATTTTTCCACGTAAATTCATGTGCCATTGTGGATTGTTCATCGCGTGGTTGTGTAAATATGCTTATGCTATATATTGGTATCAGAATCGAAGGTCTTTCTAGATTTTTAGAGGATGTTCTCCATGTATCTGCTACTCATAGAGAGTATCCTCTAAACCAGTTGCGTGCAATCAAGGACTTTCGCATTTGCACTGAGATCTCGTACATCAGATTAGTTCATTCTAGTTTCGTTTCAACACGTCGACCAAATTTAAGGTCAAGAAATTCGATAATTCTGCCAACTATTTCCTATGGGAGGTCAAGATGGAGTCAATCTTGATTTAACAAGGCATCGCAAAGGCACTGCACTACTAGTTGCAAAGAAAATTTGTGATGTAGGATGCTTGTGCAGTTTCACAGAAATTGTTTCATTGCAAAATTTCACAAAGTGAAGGGACGTTGATCTACTTCAAGTTTGGCATGACCATAACAACATGGAATCTGACCAAGGTGTACACAAAGGGGTAGTGGTGATGATATGCATGTATGTGGTGGTATTCACATGATTGTGTGAGCCTCTAGAGGGGTTGGTGCCACTGGAGACATAAGGTCATCGAGGCATAGCATGAACGTCTCAGTCTCCACTCTATCCCTAGGGGGTTGATCTACAAATATAGTCGTCAAGAGGTTGCAATCTACATGAGACATGCACTGTTATGATTCGTATGAAGTTTTTAGGATGAAGGTGTGATGCTCATCGAAGGTCGATCAGACATATAGATTGAGTTGGGAGAAAATAAGTCTAGATTATTAGTTGTTTACTATTCATAATAACTAATAATAATAATATCTTCTACATCCTAGATCTCCTCATTCCGTCATCTAGCTTATGTTCTTCATATAGCATCCAAAATGAACGACTCTATGAAATTGCACCGATTCTTCCACTTACGATATTGCAAATAAATCCATTTCAATCCCTATAAACGGAGTAGTCCGCCATCCCGGAGCTGCTTACCATATTCCGAATTCAGCGGTTTCAATAAATCCCCTGCAACAGTTCCTCTTGGTCCAAACCTAGAAGTGGCCTCAATATACTGTAATGGTAGCATTTATACTTGAAAATATTAAATCCAAATCTAGATTTTTTGGTTGATAACATATACATATATCCCTGTTCGATTTTTGTACTAGCATTCCATATTCGATTTATATTCAACTAATATTCAAATGCGAACATGTACAATCACTAATTTTTTTGAAAAGGGTAAGGCATACATTTTGATATTTTTGTATCAGTTTTCATCGCACAGACGCCCCATCTCCTTCCACTACTAATCGAGTTCAAAGACTGAAATTTTAGTGGTTTGTTCAAGCAACGAGAAAACTTGATGGTGAAGATATAGAAAATCACTACTTTTGCACAGAGTTAATGTAACGTCCCGGGCTTAGGTCCCCGGTCCGTTATAGAGGAAAACTGGCTCTGACAACTTATTGGGTTCAGGCCCAATTGGACCCGTTGACAACCACCCAAAATGCTTAAGCCCAAGTTGTCAAGTAGTAATCCCCATCACTTATAAACCACACCCACACTTTGTGAGTTTTAGGTATGGCACTATGTTTGGGGTTGGGGTGTTACAGTTCAAGTCAAGGCGAGGATTTATTGGATATGCCTTGAATTTTTCATCTTATTTTAAGCTTTTCATGATATTGTACTTTGAATCTTTAAGACATAAAGTTTTGGTTTTGAGTCTAAGGTTTGAGGATTACAAAAAGAGTTACATAAGCTTACAGAAGACTGTATTTGAGACAAAAAAAAAGTTAAGGTTCGTGTTTGTTATGTTTCGAAAATGACAGTCCTAACTGAAAATTGATGCATAGATGGGCACCATTTTGTAATTTATCCTCTAAAGTATTAGGTTGATGACTTTGCTTGTATTTGTAGCATCTGGTTAAGACTTATCTTATCTCCATTCCCCAAAGAGGGAAAAGATAACAAGATTCCATTGGTTGTTGTGTAAGTGTTACATTACCTTAAATAATCACAATAATATTCCAACTTTCCCTGTAAAGAGGTGTGAAGTCCACTGTCCTAAGTTTATGGATGACCAATAAGATAAGATTCACTTATAGCTTATAGGATATTCTCAAGTTTATTTATCCTTTTAAAAAAAGTGCAATTATTTACTATAAAAAGGAATCCCAAAGTTGGGTGTTGGATAGTTTACATTAGACTCCACGTTTTTTTAACTCTTGTGTCCTTGTGTTTTTTTTGGGAGGGGGGGTTAACTCTTGTACCCCTCCTTGATTTTGAAATTACAGTTACATCCTTACTTTTTTTGCAATAACACTTGTGCCCTTATATTTTTACAAAATTAAGGGTGATGCCTTTCAGGTAATCCAATGTAAGGGCATGAGTGTCATAACGAAATAAAAATACGATGTATTTTGTAAGAATATAAAGGCACAATTGTTATAGAAAAAGATAGAGGTATAACTGTAATCACATAATCTTGGAGGGATAGAAGTGAAAAAAACCCTATTTTTAAGAGAGTGGCTTTAATTCGTATATCTATACCCCCACCTGTAAAATTGGATTTTTCCATGGAGGAAAAAGGCACGTAATTTATGTCTGAAATACAAGGATATGAGAGAGAAAGTAGAGAGAGAAAGAATCTTGCATGTGTCAAGAAATGTCTGTCTTCATTCCATTCTCCCTCTCTCTAACCTTCTCCCTCTCTCTCTTCTTCCCCCTTCCTCTTCCCCATCCCCATTGACAGCACCACCACACCAACCCCTCCCTCCCTCTCTCTCTCACACACACATTAAAACCTCTCTCTCTCCCTCTCTCTCTATATCATCAATGCATTCCCCAACCATGACCTCCTCAAGAGCCTCCCATCCCCATTGCCCTCCTCTCCCCCACCTCTAACACCAACACCCCCCCCCCCAATTCCCACCCACCTAGAGAGAGAGAGAAAGAAACAGGGATAAAGATATCCAGAGAGAGAAGATGGACGTGTCCAACTACTTCGGGTTGGTGGCGGTCATGGCGGCCTCCGGGAGCGTCGTCCTCGTCGCCCTCGAGGCCCACCGCCGCCTCCTCTCCGAGTTCCGCAAGAAGCTCGAGATCGAGCTCGGTACGCTTTCTCTCTCCTCCCCTGTTCTTCCCCTGTTTCTTTTTTCTTCCACGTTCTTTTTTTCTGCACAAAGATCACCTCTTCTGTTCTTTGTTTTTTGTTTCTGCATTGGCCCGATTCTCAGAAATCTTGTTCCTCTCTCTCTCTCTCGTTTGTTGCGATACAATCTCTGCAGAGAGAGAGAGAGAGAGAGAGATTCCATCTTTGTTTTTCTGTTTTGGGTTTTTGCATGAACCCTATTTCCTGAATTAATCCATTTTTCCTTCTTTTTCTCTGCAATTTCTGCAGAACGGTCCCATTTTTGCCGTTTGTTGTCGGCTTTTGCTTCGAACCCAATTCCAAATTAGCGATTTCTGCGTGAAATCGTCCGTTTTCGTGATTTAAATCGAACCCATTTCACAAAATCTTGGTCTTTCTCTCTTCCTTTTTGCTGCAACTTCCGATAGAAGTTCTGTTTTGGGTTTTGAATGGACCCGAAAAATTCCATGCGATTTCTGCTGAAAGTTATGATTTTCTGCAGATAGATCACATTTTTTCTCGATTGTTTTTCGGTTTTAGCATGGAATCCATTTCCCAAAAAATAACGGCGACTCCTCTTTTCTGCAGCAATTTCTACAGAAATACCCCATTTTTTTCTTCTGTTCTGGGATTTTCATTGGACCCAATTCTCACCATCTCCAGAAGAAAATCCCTTTTTTGCATTTTACCCCAATTCTCGAAGTCTCAATTCCATTTTTTCCCGCTGCATTTCAACAGAAAGTTGCATTTTTTTGTGTTTTTCATGGGACCAATTTCTTAAAATGTTTCAGCAGAAGATCACATTTTTGTTTTGGGTTTTGCATGGAACCCAAAATCCATTTTTTTTTAATTTTTTGCTGTCCCTTTCTTTGAACGGTTGATCTTGACCCCTTCGCTTTTTCTGCCCTTTAAAAAAGAATTTTTACACCAAGATCCTTAAAGTCTTTCCAGTTGCATCTTAATCCCTACAATCTTCCTAATATCGCAGAGGCCGTGGTGTAATTACAATTATTACAGGGGTGTTGGTGTAAAAATCGCAAAAAAAATCCCAAATTTGCATTTTTATGGGACTTCTGATTTTCTTGTTCTTCCTTGTTAATTACCCTTCCTACAATGTTGCTGCAAATATGAGAATTTTTTTCTAATTATGATTCCATTATTTATTTTAGCAATTTTTGGTTGTTTTTGTAAATGTCCTCTTTTTCCTTTTCTTCCCTCTCTTTCCTCGTTACTCCAAAACTATAATATTTGCATTTTTTACGCCCAATTTTAAAAATCTCTGCATTGGATCTAATCAAAATTTATTTTTTGCTGTACATTGAATTCACACGATTTTGCTCATGGGGCCCACAGGCAACACGGGCAGTCGACCGAGGAAGAAGATGGAGAAGAAGGTGAGGTTCGCCGACGACGTTGTGGAGCCGTCGACTGACAACAAGGAGTACCGACGGCGGCATACGGCTGCGATGATGCAGCGTTGCACGCGACTATCGGAAAGTGTTAATAACTGAGAATATTAGGAAAATGTAAGAGAAAAAAGGGGGAGAGGAATTATGTGTAACATAAAGATGTAAAAAGGAAAAAAAATACAAATTCCTCTCACCCTTTCTAGTGTTCTCATTTTATTTTGTTTCCCACAAAAAACTCTTGTAGATAAGATAGTTCTGACATGTAATTGCAAGATTTGGTCTTTTCTTGTCATAGATGATGTAGTTTTTTATGTGTTTATGGGATGATATCCTTATCCATTCCAAATGGTTTAAATGGAAAATTCCAAAAATTATCTGAGTATTAATTGTGGGGCAATATGAAAATTTGCCAGCACTTCAGCACTTTTATATTGAGGAGTTTTATCCACAAATGTGATATGTCATCGGATAAATTAGATTGGATTGAGATGTTTAGGTGAACAGTTTGGATCGATTAGATCGAGAGAAAATCAAATTAGGTTGGTAAAAGATTGGGCTGGTCTAAGAATGGGCGGAAATGGGCCATTGATGCAGGACAAGCGATGTAAAAGCATTCATCGGTCGAAGCCTTGAGAAAGGGGTCCTCAAGTTACGAATGTAAGAAAGAATTCGAGGCACCTCAAGGGGGGGGGGGGGGGGTAGTACGATTATAGGAACAACAAGTAGGCTTCGAGACATTTAGGACGAGACTTTTAGGTGCTTAGTGTTAGTTGGATAGTTAATTAGTACTAAGACAGGTTAGGATTACCATGGCAATAGCAGATCGGTTACGTACAGTCATCGAGCTTATGAGCTATTGTGGATTGTGTGTTCTGCTTACGGTCGGACCACCTGCTAGCGAAGAATCAGCACTTCTAGAACAAAAAAATAAGAGAAAGTCGGTTGAAACAAGACTCGAGCAGTCAAGATTGTCTAGCCAACTGAGAATTTGGATGGGAGAATGAAAAGTAGATGGATATTATCATTTAGAACGCTAACCGTCATTTGCGGTTGTTTGGGTGACTTGGGTGGAAGACATTTGATATATCCATCAACCTATAAAAAATGTGCTTGAGACATTCCTTGCTAAAACACATTTATTAGTCTACGTCGTTTAGGGTTAGGCTCCATTATTAAGGATGCAAACACTAAATAAGAGTATATCAAAAAATAAATACGTATACATAGACGTATTTTGACAGATATGAAAAATATGTTGTCGTGTTGTAAAAATAAATATGGATATAAAATAAAATTTGCCAGCTTATACTTAGAATTGAATAGGAGCATATATGAAAAATATCTCATCGCCAAAAAATAAATGAATGAATAATAATCCTCCAAGAACTCACCCACGTCGGGATTTATAACAACATAACAAAAGTATTGACTACGAGGGTTTGAGGGAAAAAAGTCAATTTTAATTGGCAAAGAAAATGGGATATATGGAAAAAAAAAGTTGGTTGAAATAATTGACTAATCTGTGTAGTCTCATTTCAATTTCTCTCAAAACAATTCGAGACTGTTTTTGAACGGGTCTCGATTGACGAAGACTGACCCATGTTTTCTTTTTCTTATTCGTGGAATAATTATTGTTATTTTTTTATTGTTTAACTAATCTTGGAATGACTGTTGGTTTCTCTTTTTTTTACTAAAATAATGATTGCTTATTATCCTCCTATCTATTGCCATTTTTTATAATAAGGAATTTACACCTATAACTTTGAGTAATTTCGTAATTACCCCATGAACCCTCGATAATCACGAATTACGTATAAGACCTTGAGTAATGATTAACTCTTACACCCAGAACCTCGTGTTAATTTCCATTAATTTCGTAATTACCCCAGGAACCCTCGATAATCACGAATTACGTATAAGACATTGAGTAATGATTAACTCTTACACCCAGAACCCCGTGTTAATTTCCACCCAATTTCCCCTCAATTATGATGGTATCCATCAAGTATTTCATGTTTTATACCGTTTAACTTTTAGTTATTTACAAATAAGACCATTGTCCCTTCCTCCTCCTTCTCCCCTTCGTCCTCCAAGCAGCACACCCACCCAGGTCGAGGCCTCCCGCCGACCGCCCTGCCTCCCCCAGGCAAACCCCCTCCTCCTCTGCCTGCAACCAGATCGAGGCCTTCCTTCCACCTTCGTCCTCCAAGCAGCACCCCGCCCAGGTCGAGGCCTCCCGTCGGCCGCCCTGCCACCCCCAACAAGCCCCTCCTCCGCTTGCAACCCAGGTCAAGGCCTCCCCCCAACCCCTCTCCTCCCCCCTGCAACCCCAGGTCGAGCCCCCCCTTCCTCCCCCCGAATCGAAGGCTCGTCCGCCCGCAGCCCACCGCGCCCCACGTCATAGCCCTCCCCCCCCCCCCCCACCCAGGCGCAGGTCGTTCCCGCGAAGGCGCCTCCGCCTGCCATCGAGCCGCAGACCCCCCCGGGATGGAGCTCCAGGGCAACGCCCGCGCCTCCTCCGCCCAGGGACGAAGCCAGAAATTTTTTCTTGGGGGCTAAATTATTTAGATAGAAGGGACAAATTCTTTATCTAGTTTACCATGTCATTTTAGTGGTTAATATTTCGGGAGGGGTTGCTATATTGTAATGTGAGCTATAAAGGAGGTGTTGTAACTATTTTGTTCAAATTTGTTTCTTAAAATCCAACTTATAGATAGAATCTTCAAATATTGTTATACATATCCTCCAGATTTTCGCTCAATCCACGATCATTTGCTATTTTATATCAATGGTAAAGAGTCTGGCTCTCTTTTAAATGGATTTAAGTTGCTTAAATATTTCTTGGACTTTTAACCACTAAGATAGAATAGGAAATGACATCGGATTTGAGAGAAATTCGGAGGATATGTAGAAAATTGACGGAAGTTTCAATTATGAGGTTGAGTGTATGGAAACGAATTCAATCTAAAAGGCGAACTTCCAATAATTTCGTAATTGAAACTAATATTGAGAAGATATTTTTTACAAAAAAAATATCTATTCAAACTTATAATCGGATATAAATAATATCTATAAACATCGTATTGACAAAAAGATCCATACAAAACTCTTCATGTCACGAAATACACATTTATTAATGTGATATTAAGTAATTCTATTGGGAAAAATGGGGGTGCCTCTTAGGGGTAGCTAACTTAGCTCCCCCCATTTTCCCATATTTTTTTATTTTTTTGAAAAATAAAATCGTGGAAATTCATCACTATATCTATATTTTGTCATTCAAGTTTCGTGAGAAATAGAGACTTCTACGGCCTCCATCCAGACAATCATTTTTTAATGGTCATAGGATTTTTTAAATCGACATGTTTGAAAGGAGGCTGTAGGAGTCTCTGTTTGTCAAGAAACTTGAATAACATAATATAGGAATATAATAATGAATTGACATGATTTATTTTTCAAAAAAATATGGAGAAAATGAGGCATGGGGAGCTAAGTTAGCTGCCCCTAGGAGCAACCCCATTATACTCAATTCTATTAGATTTAATATGTTCAAACAAATGACATTATACATTACCTTTTACTTATGTGGATGCAAACAAATATAGATATGTCTACCTATCCCTTATCATATTTGTTATACATATTTTGACATGTGTACATTTATATGTATACTATTTTGAAATCGATGCAGATAAAAATAGGGTTGCAAACATGCAGTTGCAAACATGCGGATACAAATATGTAAATGTCCCCATATATGTATATACTAGAAAAATATATAACCATATCCGTTTTAAGATCCTAAAAATGAAAGATGTATCCAAATCCATATCCGTATATGCAAAGGAAAAAAATCATTATCTATACCATATATGTTAAAATAAAAACTATATACTCGTGACGATTTATAAGCAGGTATGATGATGGACATATATGGATGCATCAATGTCCGGTTATGCACGTGATGTAATGTTAACAGCTAATTATTGTAATTAGATCATATATATGGGTAAAATGGAGCTGCCCCCTTGGGGGTAGCTAACTTGGCTCCCCACGCCATTTCGTCTGTTTATTTTTGAAAATTTCTTCCATGAATTTTCATCAATATATCCTTATATTATGTTATTCAAATTTCACATGAAATAGAGATTCCTACGGCCTCCATCCAACAGGGTTGTTTTTAGTAATTCTGTTACCGTTAAAAAATGATTGTCTGGATGGAGGTCGTAGGAGTCTCTGTTTCGCACGAAATTTGAATAGTATAATATAGATATAGTGATGAATATTCACGGAAGAAATTTCAAAAAATGGGTGAAATGGCGCAGCGGGAGCCAAGTTAGCTCCCCCGAGGGATAGCCCCATTGATCTTTCTCTTTCTCTCTCTATATATATTTATATTTATATTGATTTTTTTGTTGAGATATGGGGGGCTATTATACATACATGTAAATTTTAATTTTTAAATAATGTATTTAGATTATATATTATATTATATATTGAACATATATATGGAGTTTGGTGGGGAGCTGGGGGGGCTAAGCCCCCACCCGCCCCTCCCTCTCTCCGTCACTGCCTCCGCCTGCAGGTCCAGGCCCTGCTCCCCCCAGGTCGGTCGCACCTTCCACCCCCACCCTCCAGGTCGTCGCACCTCCCCCCTGCAGGTCCAAGCTCTGCGCGTACCTCCGTCGTTGCACGCCGCACTCCATGGAAGACCCCATCAACTGCAAGCTCCAGGATCAAATCCACCTTCTCCCTCCTTCCTTTTTTGTGATTAATCTCAGCCGTATCATCGATTGAGTTAGATTAACTCAGTCTTGTGGTTGAGTTAATGAACTAAATTAACGGAAGGGCATGGGTGTAAAACGGAGCGATTACTCATGGTCTTGTATGTAATTCATAATTATCGAGGGTTCTTGAGGTAATTGCGAAATTACTCAGGGTTATGGGTGTATAAATATAAATAGACTCCTTATTTATTCCGCATTTTCCACCAACATAAAAGAACTGTAATATAATAAGAATTAAATCTCATTATTTCTTGTTCCAATCTTTCATATTTTCCCAAAAGGATATGAGTGGTATATTTTAATGATGAAAACGGTCTAATACAGACGTGGAGATGTATAATCATATCCTTATTCATTTAGAAATACGATTACGAATATAGATATCAATATTGACGAATATGGAAAATATGTTACCATATTAAAAAGCGAATACGGATATAAACGAATATGAATCAGATATAAATAATAATGGAAATCTTTGATAGATTAACTAAAGTATACATGTTTAGAGAGGTTTACATATAAATAGATATACCAAATATATTTATTTCATTACAAATGAATCAACAATGAAATATACTTATTTCATTACAGAGGTCTATGAATGTTGTGTTCCGAAGAATTGGATTTGCCATCCAAAAGGGATTGACGGCGCAGCTTGTTGCCCGTCTCTCAACAATTTCGTTGCAATATGTTTCAAAGTTGCTTTAAAAATGCAAGCTTAAAATATTGTTACACGTAACTTTTAGATAAGACTGTGAATATATTTATATATTAAAACATATATATGGATACGAACGTGTATATTAGTGATTATCAAAGTGGTAATCCATAACCGCATCTATTTTAAAACGAATACGAATATCAAAATATGTATAAACTAAATACAATAGCGGATCGGATATGAATATACTTATATTAGATTCATCTCTGATATTAATAGACGATCTGTGGAATAAAAACTATAATGATGTAAGTCTGTTCTTCACAAGATTATATATACACAAACTTTGAATAAGAAGTGAACCTCATTGTTTTTTATCCAAATCAATTTAAAAATATGATTTGGATGATCGCTGCATCGGCGAAGTTGAATAATTTCAACTTCTTTGCGATTTGAGTAGATTTCGTTGATCCATTTCTAGATCTAATTAATACAATATTACATCGTTGTCATTTGTTATCGGCGTGGTAAAACGACTTACATCATTAGTATTAAACCAATATCAATCTATGCTAGTTAGGTCCTTTAATCGATGATATGCCAATAAAATAATTTGAATTCAATTAACTGTTTGTATTGGTATATTGATCTTCATTCAAGATTATCATTATAACTTAAGCAAAGTTACATAGAAATTGATGGGAGACGCCGCCAATCTTCATTCATAATTTTTTTGTGCTTTATTTACCTATTTTTCATTACTAATGAGTAAAATCCCATACTTTTCATTAGTGTTTTGGAGGGGTTAATGGTCCGTACCACATGGAATGGAGTGGTGATGATGTGAGGGTTTCCCCGTATGATGTGATGACAAGATGGTGCATGATGCACACATGGACCCATATAGATTGAGAGAGAGAGAGAGATCTATACCATGTATTAGGCGTGTGGTTCGAGGTTTTTAAAAGGGCTTTTATCAGTTATGCCCCTCCGAGATATTGCAATATCAGTTATGCCCCTCTTTCTTGGGAATATCAGTTGTGCCCTCAACTTCTTGTCATTCTATCGGCTGTGCCCCTCCATTACTCTGACCATCAATAAGTTGAACTTAACCATTGTTTAATCAAATCATGGTGCTGTTAGAGGGGTATATTTGGAAAAAATATCCCACACCTCCACATTGATGGATCTGCACTACTTCAAGCACTGACATTCCCGTCGACGACGATGGCACTGTAAAGGTCGAGCTCGAGGACGCCGATAATGACACAGATGAGGACAAGGGTCGGGAAGGTCGCTGCCCACGCGTGCAGCAGAGGCGAACTAACTCGGAAGGGTCGTGCGAACGCCAAGGAAGGGAGGAGGGTATTGGCAAGTGGAGGCAGGGCAGGGGGAGGTTGGGGTGACTTGGGGGCGCGGGGCGCGGGGTGGAGGCAGGGCAGGGGGAGGTGCAGGGTGAGGGGGAGCCGCGGGGGCGGGGGGCGACCCGGTGGCGGGGGGAGGAGGCTGGACAGGGGGGAGTCGCGAGGGTGGCGGGGGCAGGGGGCGACCCGGGGGAGGGGGGAGGAGGCCGGGCAGGGGGAGTCGCGGGGGCGGCGTGGGCAGGGGGTGACATGGGGTCGGGGGGAAAGGGGAGGTGCGGGGGCAGAGGGCGCACCTGGGGGTGGGGGAGGAGGTGGAGGCACGGGGGGTGGCAGGGGCTAGTGGAGAGGAGGCAGTGCGAGGGAGGGGAAGGAGCTCCGGGCGGAGGAGGTGACGCGAGGGCGGGGGAAGGAGCTCGGGGCGGAGGGCGCACCTGGGGGCGTGGGAGGAGGCGGTAGAGGAGCAGGAGGAGGAAGAGAAGGGGAAGAAGAGGAAGAGGATGGGGGAGGATGAAGAAAAGATGAGAAAATGACCTTTTCATCTTTTACTTTTAATTTAATTCCCGTTATATCCCAAAGTTAACGTCTGTTTGCATTGGAAATGAACGACAACTAACCTGAGGGGCACACATGATAGAAAGGTATGAAGTTTGGGGGCACAACTGATATTCCTAAAAAAGGAGGGGCATAACTGAAATTGCAATATCTCAAAGGGGCACAACTGATAAAAACACTTTTGAAAACAAATTAGAGATTAATTTGAAAATTCCAGTAAAAAGGTTTGACCGGGTTAGATCATGGAATCAAATCGGTTCAGTCGGATGATGACACCATTATTTTATGATATCGTTTTTATGTGTTTATGGGATGATATCCTTATCCATTCCAAATGATTTAAATGGAAAATTCCAAAAAATTATCCGAGTATTAATTGTGGGGGGCAACATGCAGATTCGCCAGCATTTTTGTATTGAGGAGTTTTATCCACAAATGTGATCAGTCATTTGATAAATTAGATTGGATTGAGATGTTTGGATGAACAGTTTAGATTTGGTTGGTAAAAGATCGGGTTTTTCTAAGAATGGGCGGAAAT
Source organism: Ottelia alismoides (assembly GCA_037367405.1). Classification (NCBI taxonomy): domain Eukaryota; kingdom Viridiplantae; phylum Streptophyta; class Magnoliopsida; order Alismatales; family Hydrocharitaceae; genus Ottelia; species Ottelia alismoides. Next base: position 172,945 of record JAZKJV010000565.1, on the reverse strand, counting down.
GGACCATTGATGCAGGACAAGTGATGTAAAATCAGGCATCGGTCGAAGCGTTGAGAAAGGGGTTATCGAGTTAAGGACGTAAAAAAGAATGGGAAAAGAAATTTAGTGGCAGTTGGTGACTTGTTATGAGGCTTGAATGAAGGATATCATTGTGCCCACTGGAATAAAGGATCTTGGATACGTATTATAGATGCACTCTTTTATGGATAATAAAAATTTTAGATGGTTCCTGACTGTTATTTGTGATATCATTGATGTTTGTGAGTAACACTCGGATCTGACGTGGAATTTGTTATGTTTCTGTTGGTCACCGAGGATCTAGGCTGTTACAGGTGGTTTCAGAGCAGTAGTTCCTCTGGGCATGAGATATCCATCATAGATGACGCAAGACCTTTAGTATAGAAAAAAGTAAGAAGTCGAAAATTTAGCGTGACCTTCATATCTTTAGAAGATAACATGAGTTGTAGAAGACTGACCAATAGGGAGATAGAACTAGTCTTGAAGATTATAGATTGTCCTAAGGAGAAGAAAGCGATTTACTAGATCAGATACACTAAATTGATTATTGTGGAGATAAAAAAAGAGTGTCAGATGATTTTTTTCATTCGACAATTCTCATCATATGTGCGACTTATTTGGCAAAAAAAAGTTTCTCGTGTATGACTTGGGATTTTGGAAGTGATATGAGATTTTTAGATAAAATTATTGATGATCTTATGAGCATTCGTCCTAAAGAGATATGGCCATTCGTTAGAAAGAGATATTGACTTCGCTATAGATGTCAAGCTAGTGACTACATCCATATGAGTTGGATGAGCTGAAAGATAAATTAAAGGGATAATTAGATAAGGTATGGGTGAGACTTGATGTTTCCCTGGAATGTTTGCATTACTTACACTACACTAATTATTGAAATAAGATCGTCATAAAGATAAAATATCTTCCTTTTCATAGATGAATAATCGTAACAAGCAACCGTGTTCTTCAAGATTTCTTCTCCAAGATTGACCTCTGGTTAGAATACCAATAGCTTAATTATAATTTAGAATGTAGACATATAAAAAATTGCCAAGAATCCCTAGTGATACCTTTTGACCTCTCAAATGTGTTAGCAACATTAGGTCGATGATTCAGGTATTTTGATGTTGCCTAGGTAAGCATGAGATGCCTTGTGTTATTGTTATCTCAGATACTTGATACACTATCTGTCAAATTATTGATACAATTATTAGATAATATTAATGACATTAAACTCATTTATGACCTTGCATGTGATTAAGTTGGACTTTAGAATTTAAGACCACTTACGTTATCCTTGATACATGATTTTGATCATTAGATCTAATTAAGTTTGTTGGATAAGACTTTAATGTTGGTCAAGATTCTTGTTTAATATAACTACTACAAGATATATAAGTCAATTTAATGAATATTGATTTTGTGATATGCTAGTTGTTTGTAATAGGCACAACCCTTTTTCATATTGTCTATCCCAACTTGAGCTAGAAATATCTTTCTTTGTATATACCATAGTTGTGCACCTTGATAGACTATTTTTGAGTGAGTGACAACCTAGAAATTGACCCTTACAGATTCCTTTCAACCTCTAATTGGGTTATTTACTCTTCTCTCTTAGGTGAAAATATGTTCTTGTTGATTTGTTCGTCTTACAATCAAGACCTTGAAGGAGGCTCAGAAAAGATATATATATATATATATATATATATATATATGCAAGGGAATAACTATACAGTGAAATATCAATAACTTAATGCCATTCTCGTAAGATGTGAGGAGAAATCAACAGAATGGAGGAATGGAATGAGTCAAAAAAATCATGAGTTTTTTTTGTAAGTCTCGTGACCAGTAAATTTCGGAACGAATTTTTTTCTAATGGGGTAGATTGTAACTACCCATATTTTATAGAAATAATTAAAATAAGAATAATATAATAATAGTAATAAGAGAGAGTGCACTTGTGCAAAGTGGGCATGGACTCTCTCTCATATCATAGAAATCGAGGATCTTATTTTAGGATATGCAGTTACTAGGAGGCCCAATCAACCTTCCATCCTCAAATGTTGGATTGGACCTATTTAGAGAGAGAAGGAGAGTTATTAGAGGGAAGGAGGAGAGAAGAGAGAAGATGGTGAGAATGAGAGAGTGAACGAGAGGAGGGATAGAGATCCATGTGTATGCGAAGAGAGAGGAGGGAGAGAGAGAGAGAGAGGAAGAAGTAGTTGGTAAGTGCTACCTCCGAATTCGGCAACGACGACGCTCTTTGTCGGCATCAAATGTTGAACCGACGGCATCGGAGGAGTGTCAACGTAGCCTACGGTGTCTTAGGTGGCGGAATTGAGGTGTCTTCATGGGCGAACTACTCACATCGTCGAGGTATGTATCGAACACATAGGCTCTATACGATATCATGTTATGATGAAGATTATGATTTAGATATGACTGCATGGATTATTACTGTGAATTTATATCAAGTTAACTTATTGGTTAGGTACACGAGCAAAAGAATAAATAGAATAATATCGTATATTCTTCTTCAAGACCTAAGAAATTGTCTGTGTTATTCATAGTTTATATAGACTTGTCTTCCTATCAGATGTGGTATGTCTATTATATCTGTATGCATAAATTATCTCTTCGAAAATGTTAGTGACCAAATCTTTTTGCAAATCGTTCAGATATGAATTTCATATACACATGTATCGTACAA